>CM031957.1:22877131-22922131 GCA_018749465.1 Paracanthobrama guichenoti
ATCACCAGCGCTGAGAGAGAGAGAGAGCGAGAGAGACGCATACAGTAGCGCCGGATCTTCATCTGCCATCAGGAGCATTGATTTATTAATGTTAGCGAGGCCTGCTACGCTAATAGGGTTTAGATCCAGGAAGTGAGTTAATGTAGCTGACAGCGATACAGGAATTTAATCTCTCGAGTGCAGAGAATTATGACTGCTCTCTATCAGAGCCGTCAGCGAGGGGGAGAGGAAATCAATTGGTGCTGAATGTGGCCCACTCACAGCAGTTTAACAGAGATAACACAGACTCCTGTGATGTGCATGTAAGGCAGCAAACTACAGTTTAACTTCAGTGGCATTAACATAAAATAATTGCTAGACTTTTCCTGCTAAAATAACTACAAATGAGGCTATTTAAATTGTAAAGCAGGACTACAGCTGTCATATTTAACACTTTTATTCTATTCCTGTCTCCTCCACTTATGTATATATGTGTGTGTGTGTATGTATATATTATTATTATTTTTTTTTTGACTAACTTTCTAACAGATATTATATGTAATAATAATTTTTTTTTTTTTTATTATTTAGCATTGTTTTTATTTTACACTACATCTGTTACAAGTTGCTGCCTTACATTTTAAGTACAATCAACTTGGATGTTTAAGTCGTTACAAATCGACTTAAAATAATGAGTTGAATCTTGTATAACTTTTGTAATAAAGTTTAAAAATTAAAGAAATGTATGTTGTCATAACTTATTGATCACTTATTGATTTTTTTCAGTGTTAGAAATAAGAAATTGTACAATATTTTACTGTAATATTATGTATTGTTTTGCTAAACATACCTTTGCAGCAGTAACTTATTGTTATGGTTAAAATTATAAACAAAATTAAAATAAAATTATATTTCAAATCAAAGTAATATTAGCTGTAAACATATATAATCATTTGTATATGTTTTGATATTTTATTGTTACATTTTTATATTTGTATTATGTAAATGTTATATTTAATATTTGTTATCATTTTACAGAAATAAAGATGATAAGTATTTTTGCTAAACAATTTTTATGGTCAAGTAACAGGGTTGCAGTTAAAAAGCAAGTATACAAATTTATTAAAATATATTAATTAAAATGAATTCATAAAAATTGTATTTCAACTTGAAATCTTTAAATATTACACATAATTTGTAGGATCTTTATTATGCAATTTAAGAATGTATATTATATTTTTTAATTAAAAACGATTTATTATAATATTTTACAGTAAAATTACAATAAGAGCACAGGAGAGGAGAAGAAAGGAGAGCACAGAGACAGGAGAGAGAGAGGAGAAGAGAAGAGAAGGAGAAGAAAGGAGAGAGAGACAGGAGAGAGAGAGAACAGGAGGAGAGGAGAGGAGAGAGAGGAGAGGAAGGGAGGAGAAGGAGAGCAGGAGGAGGAGAGAGGAGAAGAGAGAGGAGAGAGAGAAGAAGAGAGGAGAGCACAGGAGAGCACAGGAGAGGAGGAGAGAGGAGAGAGGAGGAGAGCAGAGGAGAGAGGAGGAGAGCAGAGGAGAGCACAGAGAGGAGAAGAGAGGAGAGGAGAGGAGAGCACAGGAGAGGAGAAGAGAGGAGAGGAGAGAGCACAGGAGAGGAGAGGAGAAGAAAGGAGAGCAGAGAGGAGAAGAGAGAGGAGAGGAGAGGAGAGGAGAGAGAGGAGGAGAGGAGAGAGGAGGAGAGAGAGAGGAGAGGAGAGAAGGAGGAGAATGAGAGGAGAGAGAGGAGAGGAGAGGAGAAGAGAGCACACAGAGAGAGAGAGAAGAGAGAGAGGAGAGGAGAGAGAGGAGAGCAGAGGAGAGAGGAGGAGAGTGAGAGCACAGGAGAGAGAGGAGAGAGAGAGAGCAGAGGAGAGGAGAAGAGAAGGAGAGAGGAGAGAGGAGAGGAGAAGAGAGGAGAGGAGAGAGAGAGAGAGGAGAAGAAAGGAGAGCACAGAGAGAGGAGCACAGAGAGGAGAGGAGAGAGGAGGAGAACAGAGGAGAGAGGAGGAGAGGAGGAGGAGAAGAGAGCACAGGAGAGGAGAGCACAAGAGGAGAGGAGAGAAGTAGGAGAATGAGAGCACAGGAGAGGAGAAGAGAGGAGAAGAGAGGAGAGCACAGGAGAGGAGAAGAGAGGAGAGCACAGGAGAGGAGAGAGAGAGAGAGAGAGCACAGGAGGAGAGGAGAAGAGAGGAGAGGAGAGCACAGGAGAGGAGAAGAAAGGAGAGCACAGGAGAGGAGAGCAGAGGAGAGGAGAGAGGAGAGAAGGAGGAGAATGAGAGCACAGGAGAGGAGAAGAGAGAGAGAGAGAGAGGAGAGAGAGAGGAGAGGGAGAGGAGAAGAGAGGAGAGCACAGGAGAGGAGAAGAGAGGAGAGCACAGGAGAGGAGAGCACAGGAGAGGAGAAGAAAGGAGAGGAGAGGGAGAGAAGGAGGAGAATGAGAGCACAGGAGAGGAGAGCACAGGAGAGAGAGAAGAAAGGAGAGGAGAGAAGGAGGAGAATGAGAGCAGCAGAGAGAGGGAGGAGAGAGAGGAGAGCACAGGAGAGGAGAAGAAAGGAGAGAGAGGAGAGCACAGGAGAGAGGAGAGGAGAAGAAAGGAGAGCACAGGAGAGGAGAGCACGAGAGAGAGGAGAGAAGGAGGAGAATGAGAGCACAGGAGAGGAGAGAGAGAGAGGAGAGGGAGGGAGAGGAGAGCACAGGAGAGGAGAAGAAAGGAGAGGAGAGAGGAGAGGAGAGAAGGAGGAGAATGAGAGCACAGAGAGGAGAGCACAGGAGAGGAGAAGAAAGGGAGGAGAGGAGAGAGGAGGAGAGAATGAGAGCACAGGAGAGGAGAAGAGAGAGAGGAGGAGGAGGAGGAGAATGAGAGGAGAGGAGAGGAGAGGAGAGGAGAGGAGGAGAGGAGGAGGAGAATGAGAGCACAGGAGAGGAGAAGAGAGGAGAGGAGAGCACAGGAGAGAGAGAGAGAGAGAGAGGAGAGGAGAGCACGGGAGAGGAGAGAGAGGAGAGGAGAGAGAGAGCACAGGAGAGAGAGAGAGAGAGGAGAGGAGAGGAGAGCACGGGAGAGGAGAAGAGAGGAGAGGAGAGCACAGGAGAGGAGAAGAGAAGAAAGGAGAGCACAGGAGAGGAGAGGAGAGAAGGAGGAGAAGGAGAGGAGAGGAGAGGAGGAGGAGAGGAGAGAGGAGAGGAGAGGAGGGAGGAGGAGAGAGGAGAGGAGAGGAGAATGAGAGCACAGGAGAGGGAGAAGAGAGGAGAGGAGAGCACAGGAGAGGAGAAGAGAGGAGAGGAGAGCACAGGAGAGGAGAAGAGAGGAGAGGAGAGGAGAGCAGAGGAGAGGAGAAGAAAGGAGAGCACAGGAGAGGAGAGCACGAGAGGAGAGGAGAGAAGGAGGAGAGAGGAAGAAAGGAGAGCACATGAGAGGAGAGCACGAGGAGAGAGGAAGAAAGAAGAGCACATGAGAGGAGAGCACGAGAGGAGAGGAGAGAAGGAGGAGAGAGGAAGAAAGGAGAGCACAGGAGAGGAGAGCACGAGAGGAGAGGAGAGAAGGAGGAGAGAGGAAGAAAGGAGAGAGCACAGGAGGAGAGGAGAGGTAGGACGAGAGAGGAAGAAAGGAGAGCACATGAGAGGAGAAGAAGGAGAGCACAGAAGAGGAGAAGAAGGAGAGCACAGGAGAGGAGAAAGAGAGAGAGGAGAGGAGAGAGGAGAAGAAAGGAGAGCACAGGAGAGAAGAAGGAGAGTATTGTTTTGGGGGAGGAGGAGAAGAAAGCATAGGAGAGGAGAATGAGAGGAGAGGGGAGGAGAAGAAAGCATAGGAGAGGAGAATGAGAGGAGAGGGGAGGAGAAGAAAGCACAGGAGAGGAGAATGAGAGGAGAGGGGAGGAGAAGAAAGCACAGGAGAGGAGAAGAAAGGAGAGAAGGAGGAGAGCACAGGAGAGAAGAAAGGAGAGCAGAGGGGAGGAGAAGAAAGGATAGCACAGGAGAGGGAGGAGAAGAAAGGAGAGCACAGGAGAGGAGAAGAAAGGAGAGCACAGAAGAGGAGAAGAGGAGAGCACAGGAGAGGAGAAGAAAGGATAGCAAAGGAGAGGAGAGGGGAAGGGAAGAAAGGAGAGCACAGGAGAGGAGAAGAAGGAGAGCACAGAAGAGGAGAAGAAGGAGAGCACAGGAGAGGAGAAAGGAGAGCACAGGAGAGGAGAGGAGAAGAAAGGAGAGCACAGGAGAGAAGAAGGAGAGTATTGTTTTGCTAAACATACATTTTAACCATATGTGATAGAGTAACTTAGTCAACAGGTTTCATTTTAGCATTTTATATAATTTGTCTGTTAAAACTGGTTAAAAATAACTTTTAATGATTAGAAGTCATTTTCGGTCTCTATTTTCCTGACTGCATAACCTCAAATGACCAACGAGCCAAGAAAAAGTATTTGTCCATGGAAAAATCTTTAGTAATTGAAATTTGTAAGAAGCAACCCAGCCTATGCTGAGCATCTAGAAACGTAAAGCTAAAAGTAGCACACGGCTGGTGGTTTGTCTATATGTCTACACTGACTCAGCTGTAATTGGATGTTGGTTTAGTAGGTGAGGTGGCGTTGAAACGCTGGTGCCGGTGGGGAGATCTCTTCTAATGGTGTCCAGCGGCCTGCCCAAAACCACACAACACACTCAGCATTCACTCCACACGCAGTGCCGCCCAGACAGACGAGGTGTGTGGGCCTGGGTGTACAGTACAATCACTCGCTCTCTGTGTCTATCACTTACTCCTTTCTTTTTCTTCTAGGAAATCACAGAAATGAGAGGTCATTGTAAGAGGAAGAACACATGCAGAGAGATGATGAAGCTTTACATCCAGATTCACTTGTGTTTAGCAAGGAATAAAACCGAGGGAATATTTCTCTTGACTTGATGCTGGTTCATACATGTACGAGTTATATTTTCTCTTAAAGGTGCTGAATGTAAGAATGACAGCTAGTGGTTGAAATGGGTACTGCAGTCCGAATTCAAAATATCTCTTCCTCAGACTCGACGCTCGCGCGGGTTGCCAGTTTGAGGACTCGCAGCAGAAATCTCTGCTCTCAAGAGATGCTCTAGCGACTGACGCTAGGGGTTACAGCCCTTAGCCTCCTTGTTAGAGCATCCGACTCTCATGCCAGTGAGTCCCGCTTAAAGTGGGGTGGTTCGAACAGGAGGAGTTATGTGCGTTATCGCACAGCGATAGACCGAAACAAAAACAGACATTCCAACACGGACTGTATGTGAACTTAGCATGTTTTCTAAATATCTGCAAACATATTGTGGTATTTTTATGCTTTAGTACATTCAAAAACTTACATACAGCACCTTTAACACATTCTTCTATACGTCTTATATTGTTTATAGTTTGATATGTCCAACATCCCCCCCAAAAAAAGCATATGATGAACACTCTTACATACTCTTCATCTGTTTAAATGTTTTAAAGTGCTCATATTATGGATTTCCTTTTTCTTTTGAGTTGTGTGGCCTACTATGTAGACATAATCTAACCCAGTGGTTCTCAGCTGGTTTTGTACCAGGACCCAGATTTAACACTGAACATCAAGGTATGTCTCAACACAGTATCAATATTTTTCAGTGTGCATAAGTGAAAAAAAATCTCTACTAGCATGATGTTAGCAATGTCAAGGACATGGGTTTGATTCCCAGCAAACACACATAAATAGATTTTTTTAATATATGTATTACATATTAAATGGTAGACCAATGCGCTAGCAACACAAAGGTCATGGGTTCGATTCCCAGGGAATTCAAGAACTGATAAAATGTGTACCTTGAATGTAGCTAAAAGCATCTGCCAAATGCATAAATATAAATGTAGACACCTCGCTTTTGATCAACAAAAAATACAATATTAAGCCTATTTATTTTGCTTTTTAAATACAGTCAAACCAAAATCTATTCAGTCATCTTCAACACTGGGTTCAACATAGTTTAGAAAATGGTAATAAAATATGACAAGAACTCAGTTAAACTGTATCAGAACAAATTAATCTTGATAATGTCAGATAACTTTGATAGAAAGGGATGTAATGGATTCCAATCAACCAATCAGCTGTCAGCTGTTCAATTTAAGTACACAATTAGATAATACCAATTTAGGTCAGCTAATGACCAAGCAATGCTTTTGCTCAGTCTGTGGTGTAAAAGGTCACATTAGCAAAGAAGAAAAAAAACACTACTTACATAAAACATGGTCAGGTCAAAGTGTCTAAATAATTTTGGTCACTGTATGAAGAATTATTGGGTATGTCACAGTTTACTTTATTTTGCTCTCCTCACTTACATAAATGAACCATAGTGTCCTGCACCCACTAGTAAAAATTATATCTGATGTCTGAATATTTTTTGGTTTGACTGTATACATAGTTATGTGTTTAGCTAAAAGTCCAAATTGAATTTTCTAATGATTATCAAAATTCAAAATTATATATTTGATTATTTCCATCCTAATTTGAAATGTCTTTTTTGTGCCAAAAAAAAAAAAAAAAATAGACTTATATGTGAACTATGAAAAATAAAATGCAACAAAAAAGTAGAATAGTGCATGGCATATTTTTGAAGATGCATTTCATCGTCCACAAGCCAGACTATTAGTAGAAACCCAGAGTGACCCCATCCTTAGTGTAATGGATTGAGACAAGAGATGGATGCATTAGATGAGTCTATCTCTCTTTCTTTTCTCAGAAAGGAGAAGGACCGTTCTGCCCACACTCCAAGTCCTCTTGCCCCGAAAACCGCATCTGACCACCAGGACCTCAGGGAAACCACGGTCTGATGGAGGAATAAAGAGAGTGAGAGAGACAGAGAGAGGTGGAGAGGCTTTGGCCCCACAGCAGCTGATGGTGGTATTAAGATATTAATTGCTTTTTGACATTTATTTGGTTGCGGGCGGGTCGGTGAGCCCTTGTTTTACACTGAAGGCCACACAGACTAAAACACACTTCATTCTCCCTCTGCCTGAACACAGCATTGAGTCTAATATTTTAAATGCTTTAAATGACCATACTGAGATAAATATGCTAGGTTGAATTTCCTATATTGCACACAAAAACCAAATGAAAGTTCATATGTCAGTTCATGGTCAGAATAAGTTGCAAAGCACTGTAGATCTCACTTTATGCCAACAGTTAAAAGTCAGGCTATGCTAACACTAACACTAACCTTGCAAAGATGCAAACCTTGCGTAACCTGTACACCACAGGCCCATAAACACCAGTAATCCTGTTCAGGATCAGAGCTATGGAGAAAGTGAATCACCAGGCATTTACTCTGAAGGACATACCCTATACTTAAACTACTGCCATCATCATGCATTCAGCCTGTGTGTGTGTGTGTGTGTGTGTGTGTGCATGTGTGTTTAAATACAGGCAAGCTCACATTACATATATTAGGTGACTCTAATGCATTTTTTTTTTTTTTTTTAAAGAAATGGCTGCAATTTAAGAAATCTCTGAATGGATATTTTTGTGTTCTGTGTAAAATCCCTGTAGTCATTTTGTTGGGTTTTCATTCATCATGAGTTATATTTAACACCCCTGGTTTCACATACAAGGCTTAAGTCTGAAAGCAACTTGCACTGACATATATTAAAGGGATAGTTCGTAAATTGAAAATGGAAGGCGGTCTGGCGGAAGCTAGATATTTTACTTTATAAAGTTTAAAATATGGATATTTTTCTTACACAACCCCATCGATTCGCTTCAGAAGGACTTTATTAACTCCCCAGAGCTGTGTGGAGTATGTTTATAATGGATGGATGCACTTTTTTGGGCTTCAAATTTTGAACATTTGAATATAACTCAAATTGTATTCGTCTGAAAGAAGGATGTCATATACACCTAGGATGACTTGAGTAAATAATGGGGTAATTAAAATTTTTGTAAATGTTTTGTCTCAAGATGCATGTTTTTTTTCTAAGGCATGTAGGCATTAGTTCACCCTAAAATGAAAATTCCCCCATTATTTACTCAAGTCATCCTAGGTGTATATGACATTCTTCTTTCAGACGAATTCAATCGGAGATGTATTAACTAATGTCCTGGCTTTATAATGGCAGTGAATAGAGGACATTTTGAAGCTCAAAAAAGTGCATCCATCTATTATTAAAGTAATCCATACGACTCTGGGGGTTAATAAAGGCCTTCTGAAGCGAAAAGATGCATTTGTGTAAGAAAAATATACTAAAATAAACTACAATAACGTGCACATCGATTTACGACGAAAGAGTAACTCTTGACCTGACGCATGACGTGTGCAGAGGATAGAGCAAAACAAAACACCAGTCCCGAATTAGAAATCTAAAATGAGAAGTCTGAATTTTTAAATGTCAGAGGATTATAAGAAATCAGAGAAGAGGAGCTTGAGTTTGTTGCCCAGCCCTATTTGTCTGAACATCAAAGTTTACGCTACTCCTACATCGCGTCAGGTGTTACTCTCTTGGTGTAAGTCAACTCGTGTAGGCCGTCTGCTTGAAGCTAGTTATTTTACTTTATAAAGTTATAAATATAGATATTTTTCTTACAAAAGGCCTTTATTAATGCCCTGGAGCCATGTGGATATCTTTTATGATGGATGAATGCCCTTTTTGTGCTTAAAAATCATGTCCTCTCTTCACTTCTATTGTAAAGCTTGGTAGAGCCAGGATATTTTTTAATATAACTCTGACTGTGTTCGTCTGAAAGAAGAAAGTCATATACACCTAGGATGACTTGAGGGGGAGTAAATCATGGGCTAATTTTCACTTTTAGTGAACTATCCCTTTAATCTAAGCCCTGTCTGTGAAACCGGACCTATGTATTTTTACATAATGAATTGAACTAGCAATATTTTTTGTCTTTTACAGTTTCAGTTTCTGTTCCACTTGTTGTTTTTTTTTGATCATTTGAAATATCTTTCAAATGGTGCTTGCCAAACCCCAAATATTAAGTATTACATTTCAGTGTGGAGCTTGTCCTGCAGTGTTTTGTTTAGGAACATGAATGATTCCTCAAATCATGTGGATTTTTTAAGATACGTGTGGTATTACTTTTTTCTAAGTGCATCAGGCTCACGATACTTGCCTGGCGACTGATAAAAGACATCAAATCCTATAGATTTACAGTGACGTACAGTGTAGACCTGAGTATCAAATAGAAACTTTAAAATGGACTCCTTTGATTTATGTCATAAAGTACCTTAAAGCACTTGAAACACCTTGAATAACAGCCGCTTTTCCACTGTCAGGCCGAACGGTTCTGAGAACGGTAAGGAACGGTTCCATGAATGATTACAAACCTCAGCCTGGAATTCTAAGCGTGCTGGTAGAATGTGTGTAGTGACGTCGCCTCTCAGGATTGGTCATTTGTCTGTTGCCTAGCTACCAGTTTCTCTGTAGCTGGACAAACGCGCTATTTGTGCGAAGTAAACACAACTTAATAATAAAATGAAAAGAAATATCTGATCATCCTTCATAACTCTATTCATCTACGCTATTTACATCTCATACTGTCTGCAAACTGTTGCATTACCTTGACAAAGACTGACGCATTTGTATTCCATTCCAAAGAGCTCTGTTATCAACCCCACAGTGGAAAATGAAACCGTATCTGTACCGGCTGGGTCGGATCGGCACGTAATGGAATGGTTAAGCAACGAGAAAGATTTGACCCGACGGTGGAAACACAGCTAATGACACCCTGGTAAACTTTAGCAAATGCATCCACCCAAAATACCCTAACATTGTGAGGGCAACCTTTGCACAAGTTAACACTACTCACATTTTCTTTTGAAAAGTGTATAATTTTACATGATTGAATGAATTTGGTGTTACAGCCAGTTAAAGGCACAATATGTAAGATTGTTAGATTAAAATATCCAAAAACCACTAGAACAATTTTATATATTTTGTTGACTTGTGTACTTGCATTATCCCAAGTGTTTCCAAGAATGTTTAAATCCAGAGAAATAAGCAATTTTAATCACGGACCGTGACACGGACTTGGAAACACCAAAGACGTTTTAATGTATGATGTGTTTTATTAGACAGGCGAGCAACTGTTTGGATGCATTCAGTGACAGAAAACTAATCATTGTTACATAGCTCAACACGGTTAGTCTTACTGTTTAAATCTGGTTTTCTTGATTTACCGCGAGATATGTGTGAGATAAAACGGATAAATATTTAGAAAACAGGAAGGTACCATGAAACTGACTTAATGATGTTCCTTGGGAATTACATTTGAAATGAAATGACATAATTGAGTACAAGATGAGTACAATTACCCGTTTTAAGGATTATTTATATATACTATTATAGTTTTCCAAAGAAAAGGTAAGTAAGGTTGTCTTCACAATATTAGGAAGTTTTGGGTTTATAAATTGCTCTTTTATAAACCAAACATTTAGTTTATCCAGTGGTGGAATTTATCTCTCCAGATTGGTTACAAATTATATTCAAAATTCCATTAGCATTCCTTGGGAATTTTTTTCTGACTCTGCTTGTATAAGAGAATATTCTAATCCATGGATAATCAGTACAAGGTGTTTTTTTTTTTTTTTGTTGCATTTTTGTTGCATTTTTGTCTAGTCAATAGCAGCTTAACATTGACATTCATTCTCTGATGCAGAACTCTGGACTCCAGCTCATTAAAAATAGACAGAGCATTTAGAGAGAGTTAAAGTCCTAATGTAAAATCTTTACCAGTGACTTAAGTACAGCATTGAGATCTGTTTCTGCTGAGCGTGCTGAATAATAAACTCACTGTCTACTGTGCGTTGAGTTACAGCAGTGTCTGTGAGGGGCTTTTATTTGATGTCTTTGTTTTTGTCTTGTTAAAGTCAGCATGAATCCGATGCGATGTATATCCGAGTGAAACGGCTTCTCGAACAAGAAAAAATGTGGGGCGGGACTTAAATTTGTCCATGGGGAATTGATTAGACGGTCGTGGTTTTCTATTGGTGGATCTCATGTGAGTGATGGGTTGTCCCGCCCTCGTGCCAGTAAACACATCATCAGAGATGAGATGTCACTGCAAGAGGGAGGGGAAGGTACTTTGATTAAAGATTACGACAGCACATGAAGTAAAAAAATTCTTCACAAAGATACTGTTAATGTTATTTGTTTTTTGGCTTTTAGTATGAATATGTTAGCCTTACTGTTATCTATAAGCTAGTGTGCTCTAAAACAATGACAAAATTCACATTTAGAAGATATAAGCATTCAAAACATCACTCTGCACTTCAGCATCTCATCAGATTTCTGTCCAATCAGATGCTCTATAGAATCTGAAGAGTCCCGCCCCCTACATTATAAACAGACGCTGAAGCTGAGGTGAAAATCAGTCTCTTGTTCACACATTTACTATTTTCTACATGGTGAATGGCACATAGTGCTCTATATAGGGGATAGGGAACGATTTAGACAGTGTAAATATGCTTTCTATTGGGGCGAATGAAGTCTGGTTTTCACACAGCACAGCGAGTCAGCACATCATAGGAGCGAGTCGACGCAGACCAGAAAGCATAACAGATCCATTTGAATGCTGTATTTTAAGCAATATGGAGATTAGGAAGAGAAACGGTTGGAGATTATGAGGAAACTTTGGTTTTACCGAGCTCAACGGCTCTCTGGCTAAGCTGTTATGTAAACTAAACGCTATTGGCTATTTTTAAAAGGGGGAGGAGCTGATCGATATGTCCCGCCCTGTCTTTCTGTGTCAGTGGAAATTGCTTCAACACACTGAATAATGCTGCACGTTTCAAGGCACTTCAGTGGGACTTTAAACTCATCCATTTTTATGTTTTAATTTTTTTCCAACTTGTTGGAACTACATTAGTGATCATACTAACAATGAGCGATACTTCTACAGTATTTATTCATCTTAGTTAATGTTAGTCTCAACATTTACTAATACATTTCTTAAGATCAGTTAACATTAGTTAATGCACTGTGAACATGAACATTACCAGTAAGAAAGGTTAATAAATGCTGTAAGAATATATTGTTCACTGTTAGTTTGTGTTAATTAATGCATTAACTAATGTTAACAAATGAGATGGATTTAAACCTTGTATTCATCAAAAGAAACAAATGCATCAGTTTTTACAAAAATATGAAGCAGCACAGCTGTTTTCAACACTGATAATAATCATAAATGTTTCTTGAGCAGCAGATCATCATCAGAATGATTTCTGAAGGATCATGTGACACTGAAGACTGGAGGAATGATGCTGAAAATACAGCTTTGATGACATTTTAAAATCCATTTAAAAAAGTTATTTACTTTAATAATAATATTTCCCAATATTTTTGTTTTACTGTACTTTTGATCAAATAAATGCAGCCTTGGTGAGTACAAGTATCATTGTCCTAGCAACAAAGCAACTCCTTAGCAACCACCGAATACACATCCCGGCAGCCACTATGAACACTTTAGTATGAACTATGAACCACACAAAACTTATATAAGCTTCTGTTTTAAACTTTCAGACAAGGCTTTGTCAAGCCAGTTTGTTCCATTTTACTTGCATACAGTTTAAAGAGCATCATTTTGCAGGCTTTCACTGAATATCCCCTTCTCTCCCTCCCTGTGTCTCTCGTACAGCTTTTTTTTCAGTAATACAGAGCGTGAATGTGAAAAGCGTCGCCGATAGGCAGCCACACAATACCACTAACGCGTTAAAATGACTTCCAGATGTCTCCGACTCCTGATCAAGAGGAGGAAGAGTAGGGGGGGGGAAACCAGAAGAGTACAGGAAACCAAAGCAAAATAAATGATTTGCAAATGTAGCGTAGGGGTGGGGGAGACTGACGGACGGCTAGAGACGGCGGTCTGGTGCTGGTTAGATGTGGTGCTGGCTCCGGGTGGGCTAGTGTGGGGTGACAGTGATGGAGGAGGTGAGAGAGAACGCCCGGTGTGATCGGGTAGACACCTGTGCCAGCACTCGTATGGGCTCCCAGAATCCACTCACAGATCGTCCATCCCCTGAGGGCCGTAAACTACAACAACTGACTGATGTACACACGATGAACCTTTGTTTCAGCTCTTAAAAATAAGGGAGGTTTTCACAGCGATGCCATAGAAGAACCATTTTTGGGTCCCCAAAGAACGTTTGAGTGAACAGTTCTTAAAATAACCACTTTTTTTAATAATTTAAAAAACCTTTTTTCACTATAAAGAACTTTTGTGCAATGCAAAAATTGCATGAATGTTAAAGGATCTTCATGGAACCATGCCAATAAATAACTATAATTAGTTTAATAATTGAATCATTCTCCACTCTTAAAAATAAAGGTTCCAAAGGAACCACAGTTATGCTATAGAAGAACCAATTGGTGTCCCAATTATGTGAAGAACATTTTAATAATCTGAATAAACCTTTTCCACTATAAAGAACCTTTAGTGATTGAAAGATTCCATGGCTGTTAAAAGGTTCAAGGAACCACAGATGGCAATAAAGAACATTTATATTTTTTTTATACCAGTATAATTTTTGCATTTAGAGTGCAATTTAAGAGTATTACAACACTGTTAATATAGACATGGCCACTGAAATCAGATTAAACTGTGACTGCATAATGCATCCAAATCATTCAACGTGTCGGGTAGGAAGTTCTGAATGAGTGTTTGATGGATAGGAATGTGTAAGACGAGCTTTGAGTGTGAGGAAAATGTAAGCAGGAAAATCAAGCAACTTTTGAAAGCACAGTTGGACTAGGGGTCAGCTTGTTAATCACTACCCATATTTTTATGATACTTTTATATTTTTATATATACATTATTTACATTTGGGTGCCTTGATTTCAGGGTCAAATTTGAGGTGAATATTCAGGATCTCAGCGGTGAAATCTGTCTAAAACATTAAACTCAAATCTGCAAATTACTTTACTTTTTTATGCTTTAGTATAGGGAACACACATTCACTATGAACTATGACTTTTGCCTCAATAAACTCCTAGTTTACTGCTTAATAGTTAGTAAGGTAGTTGTTAAGTTTAGGTATTGGGTAGGATTAAGGGATGTGGAATATGGTCATGCAGAATAAGGCATTAATATTATATTAATAAACAGCCAATGTCCTAGTAATATGCATGCTAATAAGCAACTAGTTAATAGCGAGAACTGAACCGTAAAATAAAGTGTTACCTTTTTCCCAGTAATATTGCATGTAGAATTAGAAGAGAGAATATTCTCCCACAGATCTTCTCAGAACATGAGGGTCCTCTATTCTTCATTCTGAAAACAACACAAGCATCATAAATGTTGACAGCAAATATTTTTCAGTGTTAGTGAACGTTTTATAGGGGTGGAATTGAATCAAGTCTTAACCTTCAGCTCAGTGACCTCAAGGGAAAGACAGGGAGGGAGAGAGAAGATGAGGGGAGAGCAGCATGAAAAATGTACGGAAAGTACAAAAAGAGAGGAAAATAAACATTACACCACAAAGCATGTGAGATGTTTTTCTTTATTTAATGTAAATGTACAAAACAAACAGCCACTGCAGTTCGTCTTATATTTAATGATTTTCCATTTATGGTATTAATTGGTTTGTTTCACCTCCCCAAAGAAATCTACATTTTTGTCATTTAGTTTTCTGATGAACATTTACATGACCATTCAAAGGTTTGGGGTCAGTAAGATTATTTAAAGCAATTCTTTCATTCAGCAAGACCGCATTAAATTAATCAAAAGTAAAAGTAAAGACTTTTATTTCTATTTCAAATAAATGCCGTTCCTTAGAACATCCTATTAATCAAAGAATCAACATTGATAATAATCAGAAATGTTTCTTGAGCAACAAATCAGCATATTAGAATGATTTATGTAATGAGTAATGATGCTGAAAATTCAGCTTTGCATCACAGGAATAAATTACATTTCATAATATATTACAATAGAAACCAGTTATTTTAAATTGTAATAATATTTCACAATATTACTACTTTTACTGTACTTTTACTGTATTTTGATCAAATAAATGCAGTCTTTGTGAGCAAAAGAGACTTCTCTCAAAGGCGTTAAAAATCTTATTGACCCCAACCTTATGCATTTCAAAATTAAGTAAAAACCGATAGGATTCATTAAAATATTAATATAAGCTAACTGTCAATTCTTTACTGAGCAATGACTAACTTAGCTCTAATTTTCTTGCTGTTGTGTATGAAGACAAATCAAGTGCCTGAGCTTGACCAGGGCACATTTCTGAAGATGTGGTCTACACCTGACTTCCTTAAATTACAGCACAAGCCCATATTCATCATAGTAAGAGTGTGTTTTCATTACTAAGTTAGCGTTAAATGATTCTTTCAGCATTTGCTCTTTAAGTTTTGCTTCCCTCCATTTAAGCATTTATTTGTCTTTTTCTGTCTTCCGTCTACCCGGCTTCACTGTTTTCTCTTTTTGTCTCTCTCTTCGGGCTCAGAAAGAGAGTCAATTATAGGGCTATAAAGGTCTCTTTAGCCCAGAGACGGCCGCCCGTGTCGGGGGAAGCTGAAAGCTAACGTGATTACCGGGTAAGTTTATAAGCTGTAAGTGCTGAGATGAAGTGAATGCTCTCTCAGAGGAGACAAACAGAAAGATAAACTCTCTTATTCTCTTTCAGAGTGGAACAACTAGCAGCACACAGGAGACACACAGGAAAACTGTATACACGCCTCTGGAGGTTAGCATTGACGGATCTGTGTCCTGACTGCATCCTTTTTCTGGGTAATATAAAGCCTGGAGAGGTCATCAAGTTGGTGAAGTTCATTTGAAATCCTTCGAAAAAGTAATTAGCTAGGCTATTAGTAGGAAACTACTCAAAAAATGTAACTAGATAAGTTACACTATAGAAAAACTGTATTCATATTGACCAGGGGTGCCAAAAATCACAATAAAAGTAGTTCATATGGCTTATGCGTGAGATTTCTGAAGCCATGCAATACATTTGTATAAAGAACAGGACTAAATTCAAGTTAGTCACTAATATTCATTATTCTGAAGCTTGAATCTAATCTGTTATGTGCCATTTTTTACTTGCGGCATACTGTAAAGCTTGAATGTAACTTGACACCCTTGCTTCATTTAGTATATGCGGAACCTTTATGCAAATCAGTCCCCGCCTCCACTCAATCACACCAGTCAACTGTAGTAAATGATGGCAAGTGGAAATATTGATTTAATTCAGCCATACACTGTATGTTTCAACCAGAAACTGATTCAGTATAAAAAGAGGAAGAGCGAATTATACAGGGTCCATATATATTAGCTGTTGATAACTACTTTATCAGCAGCTAATAATGTGTTGCTGCTGTTACACAAATCATGTTCGCATTCGCCATTTCAGAGTCAGACAGCTTCCTTCTAAAAATCAGCATCTTTAGAAATGCTTTGAACATCATAGAAAGTCATTGGAGAAAAGCCCTGCACTGCACGTTGACGGGATTGGTTACGTTTTAGACGGTAGGAAATGGAGGCGGTTTCAAACCGCATTTTTGGTTCACTGCAGTTTTAAGGAGAAAATACTACAGTGGTGTTGTCTAATGAATTCCCACATGGTTTATCTTAAAGGGAAAGTTTCTATCTACTGTTAAACAAAAAAATATATTTTAAAGAATGTTGGTAACCAGACAGCTGACGGCACCCATTGACTTCCATATAGGAAAAAAATACAATGGAAGTCAATGGGGCCCAGCAACCAACATTCTTTAAAAATCTTCTTTTGTGTTCAACAGAAGAAATATGAAGTAAATGATGACAAACTGGGTGAACTTTAAAGCATATTTAAAAACTTGAGTTTCTCCACAGGGGGTCTTTAAGATACAGTAAGTAATGTGGTAAAACAAATACACTAGTTTAATTCATTGTGTTACTTGCGGTTTCTCTGCAGTTAATTTACTCATTTCTGAGTGAAAATTGTTCCTACACCAAATTTTATTTCAATGTATGTACAAATTGAAATGAACAGCCCTTTCCTTCAATGACCCCTTTAGATTTTTCACTAAATGTGTTTTATTTCACCCAGTGGTGAAATCACACATATCTGAGGAGAACCACTGACTAAAAATATCTCCTCTCCACAAATGGAACATCCATTCACACACACTTCTAAACACCACATACTGTACACGTGCGAGCGAACACACACTCGCACAGCTCCGCCCCGGGTACAGCTTGCCCTCAGCTCTCCTGATCTTCAGCCAATGTCCTGCCAGTAATCTGGGTGGTCCCATTCCTGTGGTTCTGGCAACCCATCCGTCCACCAAGCCAAAATATTACAAACACACCCATTTACTTGTCATGACAGAGTGAGGTTAAATGACTAGATCATGAATGCTAGTGACCCTCCTATCCAATGGTCCCATGTGCTGTACACTTACACATTGTGAACTATTGTATGGCTTCAGAAGACTTAGCGCTAGAATTGGTGACTGTTATGGTGGATTTGTCCTTTTTGGAGACTAACAGTGAATAAGCATGTCCACATGCAAAAGTTTAGCTTCGGGTTTAGTGCTGGGAAAAGTTCTGGTAAAATCCTAAGAAACAAACCGAATAAGACAGCAGAGTGACGTTTCCTTATGAGAGTGTGTTGAACCCAAACTAGATCACTATCGCAAGACATTCAGTAACAAACATTTTTACATATTTCTACCAAGGGATGCCATGGTGGCCATCAGTGTGGGGGGTAACGCATTACAAGTATCTTGAGTTATGTAATCAGATTACTTCTTCCAAGTAACTAGTAAAGTAACGCATTACAAGTTACTTTGTTTTCCCATTTATTGACTGACAGCTGTCTCGTCCCCATGTTGAGAGAAATCGTGAGTAAGTACAGAGGTGCTGTGTAAACATGAGGGTTATTGTAGTTCTAGACTAAATGTAATCATGCATTTACTAATCTCACTTGCACAAAAAAAGATTCAGTATTTCTCAAAATGAATAAAATCAGCAAAATGCAAAATCAGAATACTATGCAGACCTCCAATAATTAAATGTTAAATAAAACAAATATTTTTATGCATTTAATCTAACGTTATTGACCAGTGTACTTGCTGTTGACCTTCGATGATCCAGTTAAACCATAAGCAAAAATGACTTTAGAGTTTTTGTTTTTATTGGTGAAGTAAGTGTTAAACTTTCTTCTCCTGCATCCTATTCTGAAAGGTTTGTTTGAGCTGCACCCTCTGCTGTACATGCAGGAACTTGTATTTTCGTTCAGCCTCAATTTTGGTGTGAAAGGACCTTTAAATTTGCCAAAATATAGAACTTTTTTGTTATAAAAAAAAAAAGCCCAGCCCAGCCCAGGTGAGAAAAAGTAAAGCAAAAGTAACCTAATGCATTACTTTTCTTAAAAAGTAACTTAGTAATGCAATTAGTTACTTTTTAAGGGAGTAGTTACTTTTCAAAGTAACTTTCCCCAACACTGGTGGCCAGTCTTGCATTTTGCACATTTATAATACAGTTTTTTTTTTTTTAAAAGGCAACGCTTTATTTTTAATTTTAGATATTCTACTAACTATAAGTTACATTGTAGCTACATGTCAACTATAATATTAGTTGACTGTTTGCTTAATATCTGCTAACACTTTTGATGCTCCCTAAAGGCCCATTCACACCAAAAACGATAACTATAAAGTTCCAGATAAAGTTAAAGTTTAAAGTTTTAGATCGTTCTAAAAATCTTTCTCAATGTTAAAGAATAGCAGAGTTCACACCACAACTATAACGGCACAGAGAATCAATATTGTTTTAATTACTTTCAGAACAATTGTATCCAGCTTATGAGCGATAAAAACATTGAAAACACGCTTATGTAGAGACATGCAATCTGCGTTGTGTTGTGTCAAAATCACTCTCAAATCTGAGCAACAAAAACGGATATCTGAGGACTCATGCAGCAATTAGAGCAGCGTGTGGCAGTTGCTGAGATGCATGTTGCTGAGAAAGATAAAGATAAGATTGACATAAAGAAAACCACTTGAAGAAAGAAAATAATCAACGAAACATGTGTGTACATCACAGAGGGTCCAAAAAATGGCCCTTATTGAATCACTATGTAAACTTGTGTGACCTACCACTGTGAAATCTCATGCAGACTGGGAAGAAACAGTGCGCCCACCCCCCAAATCAGCATGGCAGCCGGAAAGATGGAGGAAACCCCAAAAATGATCATAGCAAGTGGAATCACGAAATAATATTAATGCACACCTGCTACACTTAGAATAAACAGAACAATATTGTAACTTTGCAACTTATTCTACTAACCCAAACCCTAACACCTAACCCAAAACTAACATTAATACTCTGAAAGAGAGTTAGTTGACATGTAGTTGCAAAGTTACTTAGAATTATTAGAATGTTTAAAGTAGACCATCAAAATCAAGTTTAACCGTATTAATACTAACAGTATTACAATAATTAGAATCACCATTGAGAAAAATGCGAGCTGCAAAAAATAGCTTTAATAATTAGGTGTAATTGTGTTTACATCTAGGGGCTCTTTTAGTCTCAGAAACAAATGGCACACCCTCCGACCACCCACAACCCAATCACTGATTTATACATACAAAAGTGGCACGCACTGACTGAAATTCATCATCCAATCAGATTGCTTAGATGTTCATTAGTTCACCTCGATACAAAGTTGTGCTTACAAGCTACCAGGTTGATACAGTGAGCACTTCCGAGGAAAAACCAGATCGTTTCAATGTTATTCTATAAATGTTGTGTCAAGTACTTCAGATTAAACCCCACCCCTAGATGAAAAAAACAAAACAAAAAACTAATTGTTATTGGTTGCTTTTCATGTCATTCATTGGGACTTTTTCTGAGAGGGTGAGACTGCAAACTGGACGAGAATTCATGCTAGTCAAACATCTTACTATGTAAAACTATCACTGCATTTGAAATCGAATATTTCACTGTATGCAAAAAAACAGTACGCCAAAAGAGTAGTATGTCCAAATACATATGCTGAATTTGGGACCGCATACTAGTATACTACTCATACTACAGACATAGTAAGAGTAGTATGCGATTCCAAATTCAACATCAGTAATCGAAAAACAGTAGGCAAAATGTCCCTGGTGGCAAGATTCTGAAGTGTGCATTCGATGGGCACTTTACTGTCCCATGAAGCCACGGGAAATGCTGGTAAGTCACGTGACCGGAACATCCCAATTTTTTTCATACTACCCATATTTATACTAAATAGAACATACTTTTTAACAGTCACAAATTAAATTCAAATCAAGTGTAGCACCTACTCAGACAGTATGTGATTTCGGACACAGCGTATGTTTTAGTTTGTATGAGAATTTGAGTTGGCAATTTCTGCACATTGCAAATGCAATATACAGCAAACAATAAAGCCAGTCTGTAACCTCCAGAAGTACAGTAAATGCATCTTCCATATATGATATCAAGTTGCTGTTCTCTTTCTATCTCTATTTTATGAGAACAAATCCAGAATAGCTGTTTGTCTTAACAAAGCTGCACAAGACCAGCCAGTAGTTAATATATCAGATGGAAACTGCAACTGTCTCACCATTGCATACATTTATCAGCTGAATTTTATAACTTTATAACAGCGTGATTTATTTTTCTTTAACACCATCCATGCTGTACCCATTATTCCTCTCTTAGGATGTGTTTCATGCAGGGGAATTGATTTATGAGTCCGCTACTCTGTTCTGGACTGAGTTACGCACAGCAGTTCACCCCGCGAACCACAAAATGCTGTTGCTTTATAGCAACAGGTGTTGATGGATCACATAAAAGAGAGATAGAAACAGACTGAAAGGTGTGTGTGTGTATGTGTGTGCGAGCGTAAACGAGAGAGAGAGAGAAAGACAAGCACTCATCTGCTCTGCATTAGCCACCGTTCTTCACGGGTCAAGGTTTTGCTCTTCGTAAATGTATGTTTGTACAGGTTCATGTCACAATGACTTGCAGAGTAGAAACAGCAGTTTCTCAAACGTGTGCAATTGCTCTCCACCCTTTAACCAAAGAGTGATGTTCACTCCATCTTTCAGGTCTCGCTTATGTAAGGCTCGTACCCCCACGCCAGCTTTGGCTTCCGCTCTTAATGAGATCCAATTGGAGAAGGGCTGCTCTCGTGGCTTTTGATGGCTGTCACATGTGGAAGTGATTGCCGAATCTCGTGCTGCCGACAGTAAGCGTGAGGACCAGAAAGCCCCGGGTGTGTCTCAGCAGCTTCAGTGTAAGCTGTCCAAAAGAGAGCAGTCTGTAATGGAGGCCTCACAGGGGAAGAATCACTGAAGGTATTTCAGCCCAAATAACATTGTTATATATTCACTAAATGCTAGTATTCCAATCTTGTTCTCGAGACTATTTGTACTCTGCCTTTTCTCTATCTCAGACTAATGCCTGGTACACATTGACTAATGCCTGGTACGATTTTGGGCTGTCCCAGACGAAAGATGACCATTCGTGGCGATTTCTGTGGTTGTGGCTCCTAAATGGTGGTCCCACGTCGTACAGTGAGGGACGAACGTTCAGCCATTCGGTCTGGAGAACAAACAAACAGTCACAGAAATTTAGCATGATCATCTGTGTTTGCTTCTACGAACTATGTCTACTGATTAGCCAATAAAAATGCAACATGAAATGGCGTATTGATCAATGCAACATGAAATGGCGTATTGATCAATGCAACATGGTGCTAAAACTTAAAACTAGCTCCATTTGCAAAATTGG
Source organism: Paracanthobrama guichenoti (assembly GCA_018749465.1). NCBI lineage: Eukaryota > Metazoa > Chordata > Actinopteri > Cypriniformes > Gobionidae > Paracanthobrama > Paracanthobrama guichenoti. Next base: position 22,898,839 of record CM031957.1, read on the forward strand.
CATGCCAAGTTTGGCCTCTTTTCCCTAGCCATGACCACGTCCATATTCTCCTTTTTTGCTTGCTCTTCTTTTTTTCAGCGCACATAAAAAACACAATTGCCAAAGTGCAATTCATTTGTTTACCACTAGCTGATGACATTTTATTCTTCTGTTTAACTTGCATCGTAGCCTACAATTTAATAGGTATCATCATCATAGTCTGCATACATGTCGTACCTAAGCTTATTAGATCTGTACAGTGTGTCATTAATTGATGACTGAATGTAAAACTTCCTGCTTCAAATGCAATCATTAACTTATTTCTAATTTGATTTCTTTTGTTACTATTGTGCCGGGTCAGAAATCAATGAGGGATTGTGTCAAAAATGTCTCCAAAATTAATACAAATGCCCACTATTCAAGATGCACTGTGTATTCTGACACCTTTCTATCAGAACCAGCATTAACTTCTTGAGCAATTTGAGCTCCAGTAGCTCGTCTGTTTGATCGGACCACACAGGCCAGCCTTCTCTCCCCACGTGCATCAATGAGCCTAGGCTGCCCATGACCCTGTCACCGGTTCACCACTGTTCCTTCCTTGGAGCACTTTTAATAGAGACTGACCACTGCAGACTGGGAACACCTAGGGGTGTGCGATATTGACAAATTATGACAAAGCATCACACTGCCTCCACCGGTTTGCCTTCTTCCCATAGTGCATCCTGGTGCCATGTGTTCCCCAGCTAAACGATGCAAATACACCCGGCCATCCACGTGACGTAAAAGAAAACGTCATTCATCGGACCAGGCCACCTTCTTCCATTGCTCCGTGGTCCAGTTCTGATGCTCATGTGCCCACTGTTGGTGCTTTCGGCGGTGGACAGGGGTCAGCATGGGCACCGCCCCATACGCAACAAACTGTGATGCACTGTGTATTCTGACACCTTTCTATCAGAACCAGCATTAACTTCTGGAGCAATTTGAGCTACAGTAGCTCGTCTGTTTGATCGGACCACACGGGCCAGCCTTCGCTCCCCACGTGCATCAATGAGCCTTGGCCGCCCATGACCCTGTGGCCGGTTCACCACTGTTCCTTCCTTGGAGCACTTTTGATACAAAGCTGATTCCAAAGAAGTTGGGACACTGTACAAATTGTGACTAAAAACAGAATGCAATGATGTGGAAGTTTCAAATTTCAATATTTTATTCAGAATACAACATAGATGACATATCAAATGTTTAAACTGAGAACATTTATAATTTTAAGGGAAAATAAGTTGATTTTAAATTTCATGGGATCAACACATCTCAAAAAAGTTGGAACAAAGCCATGTTTCCCACTGTGTGGCATCCCCTCTTCTTTTTATAACAGTCTGCAAACATCTGGGGACTGAGGAGACAAGTTGCTCAAGTTTAGGAATAGGAATGTTGTCCCATTCTTGTCTAATACAGGCTTCTAGTTGCTCAACTGTCTTAGGTCTTCTTTGTGGCATCTTCCTCTTTATGATGCTCCAAATGTTTTCTATGGGTGAAAGATCTGGACTGCAGGCTGGCCATTTCAGTCCCTGGATCCTTCTTCTACGCAGCCGTGATGTTGTAATTGATGCAGTATGTGGTCTGGCATGGACCACATACAAGGTCTTTTGTTAATGTCAAGGTCTTCCCTGAAAGAGACGACGTCTGGATGGGAGCATATGTTGTTCTAGAACTTGGATATCCCTTTCAGCATTGATGGTGCCTTTCCAGATGTGTAAGCTGCCCATGCCACACGCACTCATGCAACCCCATCCCATCAGAGATGCAGGCTTCTGAACGGAGCGCTGAGAACAACTTGGGTTGTCCTTGTCCTCTTTAGTCCGGATGACATGGCGTCCCAGTTTTCCAAAAAGAACTTCAAATTTTGATTGGTCTGACCACAGAACAGTTTTCCACTTTGCCACAGTCCATTTTAAATGAGCCTTGGCCCAGAGAAAACGCCTGCACTTCTGGATCATGTTTAGATATGGCTTCTTTTTTGACCTGTAGAGTTTTAGCGGCAACGGCGAATGGCACTGATGGATTGTGTTCACGACAATGTTTTCTGGAAGTATTCCTGAGCCCATGTTGTGATTTCCATTACAGTAGCATTCCTGTATGTGATGCAGTGCCGTCTAAGGCCCGAAGATCACGGGCATCCAGTATGGTTTTCCGGCCTTGACCCTTACGCACAGAGATTGTTCCAGATTCTCTGAATCTTTGGATGATATTATGCACTGTAGATGATGATAACTTCAAACTCTTTGCAGTTTTCTCTGAGAAACTCCTTTCTGATATTGCTCCAGTATTTTTGGCCGCAGCATTGGGGAATTGGTGATCCTCTGCCCATCTTGACTTCTGAGAGACACTGCCACTCTGAGAGGCTCTTTTTATACCCAATCATGTTGCCAATTGGCCTAATAAGTTGCAAATTGGTCCTCCAGCTGTTCCTTATATGTACATTTAACTTTTCCGGCCTCTTATTGCTCCCTGTCCCAACCTTTTTTGGAATGTGTAGCTCTCATGAAATCCAAAATGAGCCAATATTTGGCATGACATTTCAAAATGTCTCACTTTCAACATTTGATATGTTATCTATATTCTATTGTGAATAAAATATAAGTTTATGAGATTTGTAAATTATTGTATTCCCTTTTTTATTCACAATTTGTACAGTGTCCCAACTTTTTTGGAATCAGGTTTGTAGAGCCTGACCACTGCAGACCGGGAACACCCCACAAGAGCTGTAGTTTTGGAGATGCTCTGACCCAGTCGTCTAGCCATTACAATTTGGCCTTTGTCATACTCGCTCAAATCCTTACTTTTGCCTATTTTTCCAGCTTCTAACACTTGACTATGAGGACAAAATGTTCACTTGCTGCCTAATATATCCCACCCACTAACAGGTGCCGTGATGAAGAGATAATCAGTGTTATTCACTTACCATAATGTTATGCCTGATATGCTATAATTAAATATCACAAGAGCAAGAGAGTTTCACAAATAATCATGATTGTAAAGAAACATGATATTGATTTTATACAAACGTTCAATGAACAAATTATTTTTTATTTTATTTAATCTCAACATTTGTTATTGTACCAATTCAGATGCAAATTTTATGGCACCTCTGCTTTGCAAAGATGAATTTTGTTGTTAGTGATTGGTAACAGCTCTATATAGTGTCTTATTATCCTAATTGTATTTATTGATTAAATATAAGACATTTCTCAGGCAGTTAATGTTGATCTTTTAGATGAATTTAAGGAGTGCTGGTCTGGTCTTGACTCAGTCTCGACCTGCCTTGGTCTCAACCCCTCAAAGTCCTGGTCTTGTCTTGGTCTCAACTTGGTCTCGGTTTAGGTGGTGTATTAAATACAAACAGTCCTGATGCTATGCACTGGCATTTTAAAGGGTTGTTTAAGGTGACACAATTAAGTGTCATGAAAATTGCGTTCAGCACAGTTTTTGATTACTGTAATGCAGATTTAAGTATTTATGGTGTATTTTATGTAATTCATAAAAATACTGTATAGTACAGTAATCAGAAAAAGACACACATATATATGGGTGTAAATTAGCTTAGAATAATTTAAAAATACATTATTATATACACAATAAAATTATTATTTATAAATTGGGGTTCAGTAAGATTTTTAGTAAGGCTGCATTTATTTAATAAAAAAATACAGTAATATTGTGAATTATTACTGCAGTTTAAAATAACTGTTTTCTGTTTTAATATATTTGAATATATAAAATGTCAGTTATTCCTGTGATGTCAAAGCTGAATTTTTAGCATCAGACAGAGATCATTCTGATTTTCTGCTCAAGACACATTTCTTATTATTATCGATGAAAACAGCTGTGCTTTTTTTCATGATTCTTTGATGAATATAAAGATGAAGGTAAGCATTTATTTGAAAAAGATCATTTTAACATTATACTGCCACTTTTGATCATTTAATTGCATCCCTGATTAATAAAGTATTCATTTCTTTCAAAAAGTCTTACTTAGCCGAAACATATACACAAAACTGTTTGCTGGAAGCTTAGTTTCTCCTTATCTTGATCCAGGCCTACACTTTATGCCATCTCTCTCTCACACAAACCCTTTCTTTCCTCATTTCATCTTTTCCCCAAAGAAAATGATGGGAAAGCCCCTGAGATGCACAGACAGGCCCTCCTCATCTGTAAGCCATGTGCATGTGCATTAGAGTTGTGCGTAATAAGCCCTCAGAGGGATCTAATGGATTATGGGCCAAACACATGAAGACCTGTACAAAGAGCAGGGCCAGAAAGACCAGCATTGTGTAGTGACATTAGCCTTATCTAATGAAGGTTCTGGTGAATAAAGGAGAGTTGGGTGAGTAAATAATGTATTGGGTGTTGTTTAGGGGGGATTTCTCTCAGTATATGAAAACATACGAGCCGTGGAGAATGTATTTAATGGGGATACATGACATAATGTCCCCTGAGGAAGGAAAAAGGATGTCATAAACTCATGTGATTAGTTCAAAAGACAGGCTACACATAAAAAATAACACATAATATGTTTTCGTTTTTGCACCAAATGTGGGACAGGTGGAAAATTCTTATAAAGATCTGTTGATTTCTTTTCTGGTTCCAGTATCAATGCATATTTGGAGCTATTCATGCACTGTAAATAGATCATTTTTCAAAAATAGTTTCAATGTAAATCGTACTTTGGTCAATCTGCATGAATAGTTATGGTAGAGTAGTTAAACCCAGAAAGGACACCAGCATCCAAAAGCAACAGCTCAAGTACACTATATTGCTAAAAGTTTTGGGATGTCTGCCTTTACGTGCACATGAACTTTAATGACATCCCATTCTTAATCTGTAGGGTTTAATATGGAGTTGGCCCACCCTTTGCAGCTATAACAGCTTCAGCTCTTCTGGGAAGGCTTTCCACAAGGTTTAGGAGTGTGTTTATGGGAATTTTTGACCATTCTTCTAGAAATGCATTTGTGAGGTCAGACACTGATGTTGGACAAGAAGTCTCACAGTCTCCGCTCTAATTCATCCCAAAGGTGTCCTATCAGGTTGAGGTCAGGACTCTCTGCAGGCCAGTCAAGATCCTCCACACCAAGCTCGCTCATCCATGTCTTTATGGACCTTGCTTTGTGCACTGGTGCGCAGTCATGCTGGAACAGGAAGGGACCATCCCCAAACTGTTCCCACAAAGTTGGGAGCATGAAATTGTCCAAAATGTCTTGTTATGAAGCATTAAGAGTTCCTTTTACTGGAATTAAGGGGCCGAGCCCAACCCCTGAAAAACAACCCCACACTATAATCCCCCCTCCACCAAACTTTACACTTGGCACAATGCAGTCAGGCAAGTACTGTTCTCCTGGCAACCGCCAAACCCAGTCTCGTCCATCGGCTTGCCAGACAGAGAAGCATCATTGGTCACTCCAGAGAACACGTCTCCACTGCTCTAGAGTACAGTGGCTGTGTGCTTTACACCACTTCATCTGACGCTTTGCATTGCTCTTGGTGATGTAAGGCTTGGATGAGCTGCTCGACCATGGAAACCCATTCCATGAAGCTCTCTACACACTGTTCTTGAGCTAATCTGAAGGCCACACGAAGTTTGGAAGTCTGTAGTTATTGACTCTGCAGAAAGTTGGCGACTTCTGCGCACTGTGCACCTCAGCATGCGCTGACCCCACTCTGTGATTTTACGTGGCCTACCTCTTCGTGGCTGATTTGCTGTTGTTCCCAATTGCTTCCACTAACATTATGATGCCACTAACAGTTGAGCGTGGAATATTTAGTAGTGAGGAAATTTCACAAATGGACTTGCACAGGTGGCAACCTATCACGGTACCACGCTTTCACTGAGTTCACTGAGCTCCTGAGAGCAACCCATTCTGTCACAGATGTTTGTAGAAGCGCCTGCATGCCCAGTGCTTGATTTTATACACCTGTGGTCATGGAAGTGATTGGAACACCTGAATACAATGATTTGGAGGGGTGTCCCAATACTTTTGGCAATATAGTGATTGTTCAGACTGCAAGTAAATGTGGCCTGAATCTGATTTTTCTTGTTCAGATGTTGAACATGTGTTTTTTCATGACAGTGTGAACAGCACAAACCACATGGAATCTGATCTTTTCTATTCTGATTTGTACCACTTCCATATGTTGCCTGGAATCCATGCAACGTTTATGTCATTCTAGAGCAGGGGTGTCAAACATACGGCACACGGGCCGAATACATCCCAAAAAGGTGTCCAATCCGGCCCGGGGCATGATTTAAAAAAATAACAAAAAATAGTGCAGGACGGGTGTCTTATGTAGCATCATTTCACAAAGCCAAAGTCAGACCATGCTGATTTTGTTGTATATCTTGAAATTATATCTAATTTAAATAAAAAAATCAACTGCTCATGCTCGTGTGTAGGATCTTTGTTTGGATTGTGATCGCTACACATATTTTTTGTATAAGGTCAGTTTGGCCTGTTATAGTACAAATAAACAATAAATAAATTTGCTTAAAGAAAAAACTAAAACAAATCAACAACTAGTATCAGAACTGGAATTGGCCACGATAAATATTAAATAAAACACAATTTCTTCTAATAAAGTTTTTTTGCTGTAAAAACAAATGCAGGTTTCATGCGGCCCTCTAGAGCAACATTTGTCACAATTCTGCGCTCATGGGAGCCACTTCAAAGATTTTACAAACCTGAAGTTATCAAGACAGTTGTGAAAGGTAGTCAGTGAAGGACAAAGATGTATCAAAGTATTACAGTGACCGCTTTATATACAAGTAAAACATAACAGCTTGTATCATAAATATTTAAAACCTGTGCACTCTTTTTTCACATTCTCGTCTTTTTTTTAATTTTTTATATTGCCTGCGCATAAATTCGCTGGCTTCGAAGAATGATAAAAATGACTTCAGAAAGTCATATGCAGCATGAAATGCACCATTTCCATAACATTGAGACGGGATGTGTGCGCTCGGTTAAATAGAACAGAGGCAGATTTTTATTGATATGCCTAATGAAAGACTGCGGACGGATAGATGGATATATTTCATGCTTTGACGGACTGCCATTCCCGGAGACAAGGCTGAGGATCAGTGTCAGCTGGTGAATAATAGATGTTGTTTATGAGAGTATATATTCAATCTGACCCCAGAGGTTACTGACAGAACTGCAGCACAACTCCCGCAGGAGGAGAGAGAGAGAAGGGGAGAGATAGAGAGGGAAAAGTGACAGATGATGTTCGTTTAGGGACATGATGGGTCATTGGGTGAGGAGGGACTCCACATGAGCCATTAGTGACACATCTCAAATAGTCTAATAGACACACACACACCGCTATTAGTGATGTCAAATGTCTCTGTAAACATGCACAAACACAAAGCACTCAGTCATATAGTGCAACAACATCACATGTGCTGGTATGACCTGTATGTGGGTTGAAGATAAAGAAGAGAATTTTTTTACAGATCTATTTTTAAAATGCATGTGGCAAATTCTTAGAAAAGCATAATTGTATTCATTCATACACATTTGAAAACCTTTGATTTAATAACTCTAAAAAATTTAATGTGGTGTAACAATCAAGTGAAAAGTAATGCAATATTTAATTTTGTACTAATATTCTTAATTTTTTTAAATTCATGTCATCAAATCATTAAACATCATGTAGCCTAATTCATCATGTTTTATGATTCGACAACCTAAGCTAACTTTGTTTTATAAAAAAAAAAAACGTAGTGACCTTGACACATTTGTAGAGTGTACGAGGGTCCTCTGTGTGATGTAATTTCCTGTTCTATGGTTTTATTATGACATGACAACAATATGACTTCCTACATGTTGTTTACATCAGTGACTTGGCGGACAAAGTTCAACACTCCTTCACTAATTTTTTTTTTTTTTTTGTGTGAAAACTTAAGGTTTCACTACCTTGACATGTATTTATTTATTATTATTTGTTTATTTATTATTCACTTATTTATTTATTTGGATGTGCAAAATGGCATAGAATAGTGCATGATCACTGTATGCGAGTAGGGATGCACCTAATGTTTTCCTCATAGCAGAGATTGTGTGTGTGAAATGCATTTAAATGTTAATATTTCCATTTCATAAATAATTTCATTATTTAATTTCATATTAATAGGTTTGGGCCAAAAAATGAGCATAACATGATTTACCCATATATGTTCTGCACGCAACCATCTATCAAATGCACAATGATGGCTAATTGATTAACTCACTGTACATGCATGGACTCACATGTTCATGTAAGTAAACTGAATGGAGTCAGTTACTCCTGATGGTTTATGTGCTGTCAAATCTGATTCATATACAGAAGCATCAGTTTGATTTGTGTCTGCCAGCAGGTGGAACTCCATGTCTCCATAACACCCTCCCCTGTGACATGGCATGTCCTTCTCTCTCTCTCTCTCTCTCTCTCTCTCTCTCTCTCTCTCTCTCTCTCTCTCTCTCTCTCTCTCTCTCTCTCTCTCTCTCTCTCTCTCTCTCTCTCTCTCTCTCTCTCTCTCTCTCTCTCTCTTTGAGGTATTCGGCCTATTTAACCTTCATCAAGCTTTAAATCAACACGTCTACCAGCAGTTGGGTAATTGTGTATAAGTATTTGTTTTTTATAAAGTGTTTTATTGCTTTATTAAAATTGGAGCATGCAAATTGTAAAGCACAGAAATTCATGCATACACATAAATGTGCAGACTAAAGTTTGCACTGATGCATATATCTTCTGAAAGTTGATACTTGGCTATATTTTGCTGTCAAAATGATCTCAGACTCTGACAAAACCTTCCTTCACAAATGCATATGATATATCTAAAAGAAGAAGGCCTTTAAATATTGTAAAAAGACGGTTTACTTCTAATGTATGTTCTCATTTATGGATCTCTATATCTCAATTTTCTCTGATTGCAAGTCCACAAAACCAGTCTGAATGATTAAAGAGATAGTTCACCCAAAAAGTGTATCCATCCATTATAAAAGTGCTCCACATGGCTCTGGGGGGTTAATAAAGCCCTTCTGAAGCGAACCGATGGGTTTGTGTAAGAAAAATGTCCATATTTAACACGTTTAAATGTAAAATATCTAGCTTCCTCCTTTCCGTAATTAACTTAAAAATAAAAAAGCGTAACTGGCGTAGCATAGCGTAAGCGTTTTGAACTGCGAGAGACGCAACACTTTCTTCATAAGTTGAATACAGAATGCGGTCTGCCTAAAGGGTGAGTAAATTATGGGAATTTTTATTTTTATTTTTGGGTGAATTATCCCTTTAAGGCAGGTTTAATAGCAAAATAGCCGAAATGAGTTTTTTTTACGGGGATACTTGACAGTTTATCAGAGCAGCACGTAGAAAGCAGTTGGTTTTATTAAATGAATCCATGCAAAATTGTATTCAGATGAGAAATGTAAAATATTTTACATTAAATGAAGAGCAAATGGAGAATTTTTGCTGAGGTCTCCTGCTTCTCAATTTTTTTTAATTTTTTTATTTTCTCCATTCTCCAACTCCATTAAGTCTCTTAAGCTCCGAAATGGCAATTTCTGAGCAATAACGTTTTCCTTTGAGGATAGCTGGGTAAATGTGTGTGAGCATTTTTGTTAGATAAAGTAACATGACCCAGGATTGATAGAGGATTTGTGAGAGTAAGCAAGTTCATAACACTCTCAGATCTGTACATGACAGTCATTTCCCTCCCTTCGGCCCTCTAGGGGCTCACTATCCACTATAAACACACACACACACACACACACACACACACACACACACACACACACACACACACACACACACACACACACACACACACACACACACACACACACTCACTCATCATCATCTTCATCACACAAACTAGTTCTGGGTCTCACAGTGGGCTGCTCTAGACAAAATGGGCTGTCTGTCTTTTTTGCGGTTTACATCCAGGAAGCAGAAGTGTGAGAAATTAACGAATCGTTGCTAAATGTTGCGTGTGGTTTCAGACTCTTAAATGTGTCTGATAACAGTGTGTGACAGATAATATTAACATGCTTAAAAATTACTCAAAATAAGGAACTGTCTGGCTTCTTAGGGGAAACATTCAAGAATAAATAGAGACAGAATGAAGAGTGAAAGAGAAAATGAGAGAAGCAGACTTTAGGTGAGAAACGTATGAAATAATGTCTTGAGGATAATAAACATGCCGATTCAGGCGGATTCAGGCCGAGATCCAGGAGTTTGGAGGTTAGCTTGGTGGGAACTATGGTGTTAAAGGCTGAGCTATAGTCAATAAATAGCAGTCTTACGTAGTTCCCACTTTTGCTGTCGATGTGAGTGAGGGAGGGAGTGGAGGACATGAGAGATGGCATCTTCAGTCGATCTATTGGGACGATAGGCAAACTGAAGAGGGTCCAAAGTGTCAGGAATGAAGGCGCAAATGGTGTTTTTAATGAGTCTCTCAAAGACCTTCATGACTATAGACGTGAGAGCCACTGGACGATAGTCATTTAGGCAAGAGGGTTTACTGTTCTTAGGGACAGGGATGATGGTGGATTTTTGAAGGAGGTGGGGACCACAGATGTAGCGAGGACTCATTAAAGATAGATGTAAACAACCCGGCGAGCTGATCAGCACAGGACCGCAGAACACGACCTGAGATACCATCTGGCCGGCAGCTTTCCTGACGTCCACACGCTTGAGTGCTCTCCGAACTTCATCCTCCGAGACAGAGATCACGTGATTGTTGCTGCTCTGAGTAATTTCCTCAAAGCGCCACTTGGCGGAGTCGCGTTGCCGCGGTTACAGTCAAAGCGAGCATAGAAAGAGTTTAACTCGTTCACGAGCAACGGATCAACGCTTGCCTCTGCAGAGGATTTAGATCCAAAGGAGCAGATGGACCTCAGACCTTGCCACATGCGCCGCGAGTCGTTGAGTTGGAAATGAGACTCCACTCGGTCTTTATAACGGAGTTTTGCGGCTTTAACTGCTCGTCTGAGAGCATAGCAGGACGATCTGTATTCATTCATATTCCCTGAATGGAGACCGGCGTTGTAAGCAGCAGTGCGTGCGTTCACTGCCGCGCGGATTGAATTGTCCACCCACGGTTTCTGATTTGAGAAGGACGTTATTGTTATTGTTTGCGTGGCTTGCTCTGTAAGCGTGTTGATGAAGCAAAGCGCCACGTCTGTGAACTCGCTCGGAACATGTCCCAATCCACATCGCCCAGAGCTGCCTGTAGCGCGGTCTCTGAGTGGGGTGACCAACGCTTAACTTCCCGCCTCACCGGGGGTTCCTGGAGGAGCTTTTGTTTGTATTCGGGAGTGAGGAAAATGGCGGCATGATCTGATTTGCCAAACGCTGGAAGTGACCGCGCTTTATAGGCGTTCTTAAACGGAGAGTAGCAGTGATCCAGTGTGTTTGCTCCTCGTGTGGGGCAGGAGACGTGCTGGTGAAAGTTTGGCAGGACTTTCTTTAGGTTTGCTTTGTTAAAATCGCCCGCGACAATGAATGCCGCGTCGGGATGTTGGTTTATGACGCCGCTGGCAACATCATGAAGGCCAGATAAAGCCAGCGCTGTGTCTGCCTGCGGTGGGATGTAAACGGCGGTCGCGATAACCGCAGAAAACTCCCTAGGCAGATAGAATGGACGGCAGATGATTGTTAAATGTTCCAGATGAGGTGAGCAGGACCGCGAGAGAATGGTGATGTTCCTGGGATCGCACCATTTCTTGTTGATCATGAAACACACTCCACCGCCTTTGGATTTACCGGCCTCGGCTGTTCTGTCCATCCGAAAAACAGAGAAGTTCTCCGACGGCGTCACAGCTGTGTCCGGGACCGCGGGCGTGAGCCATGTTTCAGACAAACAATAGATATTACAGTCTCTCATGTCCCGTTGAAAACTTATCCTGGCTCTAAGATCGTCCATCTTATTATCCAAGAATTGAACATTTGCTAGAAGAATGCTCGGGAGGGGAGGGCTGAATGCCCTTTTCCTCAGTCTGTTACGGATACCAGCACGTTTCCCACGGTGTTTCTTTGTTCTCACGCCGCTGGCTCTGGCCATTGTTCAACTCGGCGTTCCGAAGAATCTCAGATGGCCACAGAGATCCGGCGAAAGTGTCCTGAAACAGTCCAGTGTAGAGGTAACCAATGTCCAAAAGAGTTTTGCTGTCGTAGTAGATCAATGCAGATGATAAGTTTGTAAAAACTGAGAGTAAAAGAAAGTAAAATAGTAAATAAAAGCACAGTCTTCGCGGAGCGACCTGAACGGCGACCAAACACAGCGGCGCCATTTTGAGAAAACCTCTATCATCAAATTTGCTGATGATACTGTTGTCCTGGGCCTCATTTCCAACAACAATGAGACGGCATACTTGGACGAGGTGGAGCATCTAACATCATGGTGCCAGGACAACTGTCTCTCTCTGAATGTTGGCAAGACCAAAGAAATGATTGTGGACTTCAGGAAGAGACAGCAACGGACATACTCCCCCCTCATGATCAGCGGGTCACCAGTAGAGAGAGTGAGCAGCTTCAAGTACCTGGGAGTAAACATCTCCGAGGACCTGACCTGGACTGCTCACATTCAGACACAGGTGAAAAAAGCCAGGCAAAGACTGTACCACCTGCGCCAGCTGAGGAAATTCAGGGTTTCACCAGCTATCCTGAAAACTTTCTATTTAGGGGCGATAGAAAGTGTTTTAACTCAGTGCATCACAGCGTGGTATGGGAACAGCACCAGTCATGACCGCAAAGCCCTGCAAAGAGTAGTGCGCTTATCCGAGCGTATCTCAGGGTCAGCTCTCCCGTCTCTGCAGGACGTCTACACCAAACGCTGCAAAGGTAGAGCTACCAAGATCATCAAGGACTCTAATCACCCTGCAAACCCTCATTTCACGCTGCTACCATCTGGTAAGTAAGCGCCGAAGCCTGATGGCCAAAACTGAGAGACTCAGGAGGAGCTTCTTCCCCAGGCCATCAGACTCCTGAACTCAGTCACTTAACATCACGTGACTTCATGTCAGGATAAACATCGATACACTGACATTGCACTGCACTTTCTGTTCTCGTTGTTACTGTGTAACAACCTGTCATAAACCTGTTTGCACATTATACTCTTTATACATTTGTTAACCACATATTTATAAGTCTACAGTTTACTCACTGCACAGTCTACTTCAATTATTTTATTCCACTTTATCCTTATTTGTTACCTTTTTTTTCTCTTGACTTGATTATTTATAATTCTACAGATATAGACATATATATATATATATATATATATATATATATATATATATATATATATATATATATATATATATATATATATATATATATATATATTATATATATAGATAGTCCTTTTTTATATCCTATTTCTATTATAATTTCTTCCTTGTGTTTTTAACTGTGAATTTGCACTGTCCATGGAGCGGACCTGTTTACATTTCACTGCCGGTTGTATATTCTGTATATAACTGTGTATGTGACAAATAAAACTCTTGAATCTTGAATCTTGAATCTTGAACATGCAGAAATGTTCAGTTAAGGGACAGAAAGTCAGTCTCCATTATGAGTGTGTGTGTGTGTGTGTGTGTGTGTGTGTGTGTGTGTGTGTGTGTGTGTCTGTGTGTGTACATTAATGAGGGCTGTGTGTGATCACTGTTTTGCCTCGTTTAATAATTCACTTGTCCTGGGACGGTCCCTTTCTGAGCACATGTCCATTAGAGATGTCACACACCTTGTGTGCGTCTCTGTCTCTCTGAGCACTGCTGTAATAGACCAGAGGTCACAGGTTAGCATAGCAAACATATGACCTTTAACACTAATGTGCTCACACACTCTTGAAGCCATTTAGCACCGGTTAGAAATGGGCCCCAACAGGCACATACACACATAGGCCTATATTTGTCTGCAAACAGAAATGTTTTTCATATATTGTATTTAATGGCTTTTAATGACAGGACAGTGGTGGTATAGTGAGAGCGATGGGATTTGAACCCGCATGTCTCCATGTCGTGAGCGATACCCACTGGGAAACAGCTCTGCTGTATGGTCACCCTCAGTGGTTTTCACTCTTTGTTTAGTCCAAGATTGCAGCTGTGAGGTAAAATTAAAGTCTTTTTGTTGGATCTGTTCATTGTTTTACATTTCATTTTGACAAATATCAGTGTGTATTGTACATATCAGGAAAAAATAAGCATAATTTGTCCAAATTCATTTGTAATTATTGATAATTATGTATTTGAATAATTCAAATTATTTGTTTTTTTATTTGTGATTATTTTCATGTATTTATGTGCAATAATTTGCAGGGTTTCACTTTATTTTGATGGTCCTTTTTGAACATTCTGTTGACTATATGTAACGTTGCACCTACGTGTCTACAGAGTTAGTTGACATGTAGTTACACAACTACATTATGCAGATTTAATGTACTACATTTGTACATGTATGTACAAAAGGGGCCATCAAAATAAAGTGTTACCATTTGGAAAAATTAAGTTTCTCTAATGTACTACTGTAAATTTTGTATGAATCACCATTCAGTAGTGTTTTGTGATTAATAATTAATTAGAAATATTACTGTTATATTTATTTATATATTCTATTTTATTACATTATGTAATATTTATATTTACTTAATTATTTAATTGAAGTAACATTCATTGAAGTTCACAAAATGGTCTGAATGATTCAAGAATGTTTAATGGCCAAAAAAAAAAAAAAAAAAAACCGTTACAAATGAAATGTACTGGAATACTTGATTGTGTATATTTGTTTTAATAAATAGCATTTATTAATGCTTTCCCTGCCATTGACAGAATTTTCCGGCAATCCATGTTTTCACTGTTATGCAGTATAGGGCGCTATTACGCATCAGAATCTCTGCATCATAACACAGATGAAGAAGAAGCAGAAACAAGCGATAAAAGATTGCTCACGCACATGTAAAATAACGTGATCATCAAACATTAAACAGCATACAAATCAAAACTACCTAAAGTTACTGAATGAAATGTTGAACCCATGAAGAGGAAACGACTGTGAAGCTTTGATGGACTCGATCTACTCCATCTGTGGTTTTGATCATCATTCTGAGTCCGATCCAGACATAGTCTTTGACAAAAACACAAGTGTTCTAGAATCTAGAATAATTTGAATAATGAAGCTAGAATCTTTTTTTAAAGCAGAAGTTCTGTTCTTTCTTTTGATATCTTGCATGTTTAGATATATTCATACAACAATTTATTCTGGGCATCATGACATTTTTATGAAAATGATAAAAAATGCTTGCGCTGCCTTGCCACCTTTAAAAAAGAAAAAAAAAGAAAAAGGTTAGTGGGGAAAGAAGTCATGCAAAATAGTTCAGCTGTGAAATGCAAATTAATTTTAGTATTGCTATTTGTAAATGCAAATAATGTTTAGTTTTGAAATCACTTTATTGTTTTATGAGCTGAAGCGTAGCTGCAGTAAACTAAACTAGGACAAGATTTTACAATAAACATGCTTATTAATAAAACCTATACTGTAATTGAAAAGCAGCAATTGAATTGGCGAAGCTGACTAGCCAAACCTCGACCCCCTGGTTGCTGTGGTTTAGTTGATGGTGACATCTGACCTATGACCTCTGACACTCATAGTTGAAGAATTTAAATGCACAGCACAGATGATACATTATGTGAGCATGTAGTATGTGTGAGAGAGAGTTAGATAAGGCAGTTATTTGTATAACTCTCTCGCTCTCTTTTCCTCTCTGGGGCCATGAAATGTTACCGTGACATCTGATACCACTTGATTGGGCCGAGGGCTGTCTGAGCCACTGCCTGTCAGCAATTACCTCACGTTAAAAAATTCCCCTTGAGTTGCAAATTTAATCAGGCAGGGCTATCATTGCCAGCCCTGTCTCCAAACTACAGAGCTGTAAACCAGATTACTGTGCCGACCTCTCTAAGAATCAGATCTCTTACCCGGTTGATCAATATCTGAATATGTCTACAGGCAGCCGTGGAACTCCAAAATGTCTTATGAGTTCCTCAGACGGGCCAATCAAATCTTTAGATTAGTGTGAGAAAAAAAGAGCTGCAAAATTATCTAGAGATCATGATGAACTGCTAAAGACAGGAGAACAAGTTTAGTTGATGGTTCAGAACATCTAAAGCTAGCAAATTATGGGGAAATTGTTGAATGGCTTCTAACATTTCTTGTGCTTCTTTTACAGATTTAATGGAGTACAACGTTCATGTAAAATGAATGATGTGTAAATGTGCACTTTTTTATCTCAGGATTTCCTTGTTGCGGTGCATTTGTGAGCAGTGAATGGTCATTTTCGGCATGAAGATGGAGGAAGTGGTCATAATGGTGGTCGTAAGACTGTGTGTGCTAGAAGTCACAAATGGGATTGGCAGGTATCATTATGTGTAACTGATGTCTATGGTGCGTTTCCTGGAATGAGGGCGATCGGTAATGTTAATAATGTGGTAACATTTGTATGTGATAAATGGATATGTGCAAGATGAATAACGTAGTTATTCAGAGTTATAATGTGAGTGCATCTGCACAAATATAAACACCCCTATCCATATACATCATGCTTATAGATGCTTTTCTTATGGTGTGTGTGTTTAGTGTGTGTGTGTGTGTGTGTGTGCGCTTGTGTGTTCTTGATGAGTCTATGGAGTGTGTGGTCAGCGCTGGACTCAGTGGTTTGGGTTTGACCATGGTGGCTCTCAGCTGTAGGCTGTGTCTTTTCTACCTGATAGAAATGGGCATTATCATTTGTTAAGTGCCCTCTTTGCCTCTGGCCAATAACTCTTAACGCAGCCTGTGGTCACTCTGAGCGATCGGGAGGGTAAAATATTCATCGCTCAGAAGTGGTGGTTTTCCTTTGGCCAGGTCTAAAAGCTCGGACTGGTTTTGTGTCTTTTAACCAGGCCTCTAAAACTCGGTCGCTGAGGGATTAGTGCAGCCTGGAGTAAAGATCACTGCACTCAGATGTAATGATCACTGCAGTCAGGAATAATGATCACTGCAGTCACAAGCAACAAGAAAAAAAAAATCACTGCAATTAGATGTAATAATCATTTCAGTCAGATGTAACAGTACAGTCAGAAGTAAAGATCATTGC
Source organism: Paracanthobrama guichenoti (assembly GCA_018749465.1). Taxonomy (NCBI): domain Eukaryota; kingdom Metazoa; phylum Chordata; class Actinopteri; order Cypriniformes; family Gobionidae; genus Paracanthobrama; species Paracanthobrama guichenoti. The sequence continues at coordinate 22,915,976 of CM031957.1, forward strand.
AATCAGATGTAATAATTAGTTCAGTCAGAAGTAATGGTCACTGCAGTCAGAAGTAATGATTGTTGCAGTCAGAAGTAATGGTCACTGCAATCAAAAGTAATGGTCACTGCAGTCAGAAGTAATGATCGTTGCAGTCAGAAGTAATGGTCACTGCAATCAAAAGTAATGGTCACTGCAGTCAGAAGTAATGATTGTTGCAGTCAGAAGTAATGGTCACTGCAATCAAAGTAATGGTCACTGCAGTCAGAAGTAATGATCGTTGCAGTCAGAAGTAATGGTCACTGCAATCAAAAGTAATGGTCACTGCAGTCAGAAGTAATGATCATTGCAGTCAGAAGTAATGGTCACTGCAATCAAAAGTAATGGTCACTGCAGTCAGAAGTAATGATCGTTGCAGCCAGAAGTAATGGTCACTTCTGTGTTGTTAGATTGCAAATGAAAAGTCACAAGCTAGTCACGAGCAAATAAAGAATCCTGCTTATGTGGGACATTCCTCTAGGCACGCACCACAAATGATTTTCCTTTACCTGTCATTCTTTTTATATGTCATGCTGCTACTCTGTGATTCATATCTAGATCTGCTTTCAGAGTGCAGCACACTTCAGAAGGGCCCCCGACCCCTTCTGTGAGCGTGCTGCTCTCTCTGGGTTTTTCCAGCATAGAGTGCTGCTAAACCACAGGTCACATGAGAGCAGGCTGACCTTTAGAGAGGCTGCTCAGTGTGACATCCGACTGCTGCTGATGGGAACGCGATGATGAGTGAAAATGGAAATCAATCTGTGTGGTCTGTAGAACTTCAGAAGAATTGGGGTCGTTACTGATAAGTGCATGTTGGAGTTTGACGTAATAAGGTTTTTCAAAGTTGTAAATGAAACTAAGATTATTGGAGTACTATTTCAAAATGTTACGTTTAATCCAATGTGTTACTAGCTGTTCCTCTGAAATTATTTGTGAAATTTACTAGCAATTTCTGAGTGAAACCTGTTTCAAAGGAAATCCTACACCTTTGTAGTGTCTCATAATCATTTATAGTGCACTGACAAGTGAAAGTTTAGTCTTTTTTTACACGCCTTCATGTTGTTATTTATTTATTTATTTTTGTTTGTTTGTTGCTGTCATAAGCCATCCATGTCTTGCCTGAAATTGCCAAAATCGGATTTTCATTCATTCATTCATTCATTCATTCATTCATTCATTCATTCATTCATTCATTCATTCATTCATTCATTCATTCATTCATGGCCCATTCATTCATTCTGTTCTTCTCTGGCCCATTCATTCATTTTGTTCTTCTCTGTAATGACAGTAATGACTTTATGAACTTCTTTACGTGTAAGATTGATAATATTAGGAAAAAATTATAACCATGCAGCCGCCTACTACAGTATCGCATCAGACAGAGCATTGTAGTGTCGCTGAGGAAAAATTCCACTCATTCACTGCTATAGGAGAGGAAGAATTGGCTAAACTCATTAAATTATCAAAATAATTAATAAACAACATGTATGCTTGACCCTATACTGACTAAGCTACTAAAAGAGATGCTTCCAGAGGTCATAGATCCTCTTCTTAATATCATTAATTCATCCTTGTCATTAGGATATGTACCGAAAACTTTTAAGTTGACTATTATTAAACCACTTATTAAAAAAACGCAACTTGATCCTACAGAATTAGTCAATTACAGGCCGATCTCAAATCTACCCTTTCTGTCAAAAATACTAGAAAAGGCAGTGTCCTCACAATTATGCTCTTTTTTTTTTAAATAATTGGTATTTCTGAGGATTTCCAGTCAGGATTTAGACCGTATCATAGTACATAGTACTCTCTCATCAGTTACAAATGATTTACGCTTATCAGCCGATCGTGGCTGTATCTCTCTATTAGTGTTACTCAATCTTAGCGCTGCATTCGATATTATCGACCACAACATTCTTTTGAATAGACTCAAGGATTATGTTGGCATTAGTGGAATTGCATTGGCATGGCTTAAATCATACTTATCTGACCGTTATATCAGTTTGTAGCAGTAAATGAAGAGATGTCGCACCGATCACAAGTTCAGTATGGAGTACCACAGGGCTCAGTGCTAGGACCGTTGCTTTTCACCCTGTACATGCTACCACTGGGAGATATCATTAGGAAGCATGGCATTAGTTTTCACTGTTATGCTGATGATACTCAGCTCTATATTTCTTCACACCCTGATCAAACTTACCAATTCACAAGATTAATGGAATCATAGCTGATATAAAAAATTGGATGACTAATCATTTCCTGCAACTTAATTCAGACAAGTAGTAACCTAGAATACTGTCTCACACTTGATGGCTGCTCTGTCAAGTCCTCGTCGTCAGTTAGCAACCTGGGTGTGCTCTTTCTTTCATTTGAAAGCCACGTTTATAGCATCTGTAAAACTGCATTCAACCATCTTAAAAATATATCTAAATTACGACACGTGCTTTCAATGCAAAATGCTGAACCGTTAGTTCATGCGTTCATGACCTCAAGGCTAGATTATTGGGTGGTTGCCCTGCTCGGATAATAAATAAACTGCAGCTGGTCCAAAACGCAGTAGCTCGAGTTCTTATTAGAACCAGGAAGTATGACCATATTAGCCCGGTTCTGTCAACACTGCACTGGCTCGCTATTAAACATTGTATACATTTTTAAATCTTGCTAATTACTTACAAAACACTAAATGGTTTAGCTCCCCAGTACTTGAGCGAGCTCTTAACGCATTATACTCCATCACGTCTATTGCGGTCTCAAAACTCTGGCCAGTTGATAATACCTAGAATATCAAAAACAACTGCAGGTGGTCGATCACTTTCCTATTTAGCACTTTCCTATTTTTTTCTAAACTCTGGAACAGTCTTCCTAGCATTGTTCGGGAAACAGACACACTCTGTTTAAATCTAGACTAAAAACACATCTCTTTACTATGGCATACACATAGACCATTATCCATTTCTATTATTCAAATCAGTAAATGATTGTTAGACTGCATTAACTAGGTCAGCTGGAACCGGGAACACTTCCCATAACACCTGATGTACTCGTTACATCATAAGAAGAATGGCATCTAAGCTAATGTTAGTCTCTCTGTTTATCCAGAGGTTTACTGCAGTCAGCCGGATCCAGGCCGTATCCAGATCAGATGGTGGACCTGCGCCTGGACATGACTAACGCATCCTTGAAATGTCTGCAGAGCATGTCAAATAAACTCCCCCCGTAAATGCCGCATCGACACGACATCCTCATTAAACCTGTCTCCGGGATGACGACTCTGGTAATGTTACCAGAATCATAATCATACACTGTTTGTTTGTCGGCCAGAGGAGAACTGACACCCCGACTGAGCCTGGTTTCTCCCAAGGTTTTTTTCTCCATTCTGGCCCTGAAGGAGTTTTGGTTCCTTGCCACCGTCGCCTTTGGCTAGTGTTGGGGACACTTAAATTTCAACTATATTACCGTTCTGCCCGCATTGACACCAGAGCGGCTGTACAGATGAATCACATTCTGCTGTATTGTTTTCCTGTTAACACTTTGAAGCTGCTTTGAAACCATCGGCGTTGTAAAAAGCGCTATATAAATAAAGGTGACTTGACTCTGGCCCATTCATTCATTCATTCATTCATTCATTCATTCATTCATTCATTCATTCATTCTGTTCTTCTCTGGCCCATTCATTCATTCATTCATTCATTCATTCTGTTCTTCTCTGGCCCATTCATTCATTCATTCATTCTGTTTTTCTCTGGCCCATTCATTCGGTTCTTCTCTGGCCCATTCATTCATTCATTCATTCATTCATTCATTCATTCATTCATTCATTCATTCATTCATTCATTCATTCGTTCATTCATTCTGTTATTCTCTGGCCCATTCATTCATTCTTTCATTTATTCTGTTCTTCTCTGGCCCATTCATTCATTCTGTTCTTATCTGGTCCATTAATTCATTCTGTTCTTCTCTGGCCCATTCATTCATTCATTCATTCATTCATTCATTCATTCATTCATTCATTCTGTTCTTCTCTGGCCCATTCATTCATTCATTCATTCATTCATTCATTCTGTTCTCTGGCACATTCACTCGTTCATTCATTCTGTTCTTCTCTGGCCTATTCATTCATTCATTCATTCATTCTGTTCTTCTCTGGCACATTCAGTCGTTCATTCATTCTGTTCTTCTCTGGCCTATTCATTCATTCATTCATTCATTCATTCTGTTCTCTGGCACATTCACTCGTTCATTCATTCTGTTCTTCTCTGGCCTGTTCATTCATTCATTCTGTTCTTCTCTGGCACATTCAGTCGTTCATTCATTCTGTTCTTCTCTGGCCTATTCATTCATTCATTCAGTTCTCTGGCACATTCACTCGTTCATTCATTCTGTTCTTCTCTGGCCTATTCATTCATTCATTCATTCATTCATTCTGTTTTTCTCTGGCCCATTCATTCTGTTCTTCTCTGGCCCATTCATTCATTCATTCATTCATTCATTCATTCATTCATTCATTCATTCATTCATTCATTCATTCAGTTTTTCTCTGGCCCATTCATTCGGTTCTTCTCTGGCCCATTCATTCATTCGTTCATTCATTCTGTTTTTCTCTGGCCCATTCATTTGGTTCTTCTCTGGCCCATTCATTCATTCATTCATTCATTCGTTCATTCGTTCATTCATTCATTCACTCATTCGTTCATTCATTCTGTTCTTCTCTGGCCCATTCATTCATTCTTTCATTTATTCTGTTCTTCTCTGGCCCATTCATTCATTCATTCATTCATTCATTCATTCATTCATTCATTCATTCATCTGTTCATTCATTCTGTTCTTCTCCATTCATTCATTCATTCATTCATTTATTCTCTTCTCTCATTCCATTCATTCATTCATTCTCATTCATTCATGTTCATTCATTCTGTTCTTCTTGGCCATTCATTCATTCATTCTGTTCTTCTCTGGCACATTCAGTCGTTCATTCATTCTGTTCTTCTCTGGCCTATTCATTCATTCATTCATTCATTCTGTTCTCTGGCACATTCACTCGTTCATTCATTCTGTTCTTCTCTGGCCTATTCATTCATTCATTCTGTTCTTCTCTGGCACATTCAGTCGTTCATTCATTCTGTTCTTCTCTGTTCTATTCATTCATTCATTCATTCATTCATTCATTCATTCATTCATTCATTCATTCATTCATTCTGTTCTCTGGCACATTCACTCGTTCATTCATTCTGTTCTTCTCTGGCCTATTCATTCATTCATTCATTCATTCTGCCCTTCTCTGGCCCACCCACTCTATCTCTCCCCTTCTCTTCCTCTGATCTGTGCATGGCTATCACTGGGATGTAGGCAGTCTGTTCTTTCACTTCAGGCCTCAAATCATATCTGTAGGGCTCTTAGGCGTCACACCGCCGGATCCGCCTGTACGTAGCCAGACCCTGGTGGCATGCTCGGTCAGCCATGCTGGCTCAGCCTACGCCAGTTGTGGCAGGTGTGGCCTCAGCAGCGTGGTGGAGAAGGAAACTGCAGGCTGCACACCACACTGCCATTATCACATACTGCACCTCGCCACACACAGCACACCAGCGGGAGATCTATAGAAAATGGTGTTTAAACATCTCAGGATGATATTTTCACTCTAAAGCCACCAGAGGACTGTTGACTGTAACACAACACTTAAAACCTTGCCTTTCAGGATGCAGATGTGTTAAATGTCTCTCATTGTGGTTTTTATAGTTAAAATTCAACTCTTTCCCGCTAACATTTTGGTTTTTTTTCCAAGTTACCAGCATTTTTTATCATTTCCACAAAACTTTCATTGCCCCCAGAATATTTTGTTGTATGATTATCTGAACATGCAATATATCAGAAGAAAGAACAGAGAACAGCTTTATCCCTGCTTCATGCATTTTTTTTTTTTTTTTTTTTTTTATGTGGGTAAATTTCATTAAAAAAGCAACATTTTGAACAAAAACCTGAGAAAATCATGTTTTTGTCAAAAATTACATCTGGATCAGATTCAGAAAGATGACCAAAACATAGATTGAGTAGATGGAGTCCATCAACACCCCCAAAAGCTTCACAGTCCTAAAGTTCGTCTTGGGTGGATTTAATTCGGTAATGTTAGGCAGTTTTGATTTA
>CM031957.1:22924631-23022131 GCA_018749465.1 Paracanthobrama guichenoti
AAAAATATGTTTACTCCAGGGTTCCACACGTTTTACAAAATTTTCAATTTTATAATAGTTTTAATTAATAACAAAGGCACTGGTCTGTTAGCTTTGAGGTCATCAAAATGCTAGTTTATGCCAAATTCCAGGAAACCAGACTAAAAATATTGATGATTCTTCTTGTTCACAGAGGTGAGTAGTACAAGTCACCCCCTCCTTCCTCAAATAAAATGCAGAAAATCTTTTTCTTTTAGTTTCATTAGATGTTTTTTTTTTTCTTCCAATAGCAGGCAAGCTACAGTCACAGAGCCGTGAGATATCATAGGCATGAAGGATGAAACGCTGTCTTTAAAAAAACAACCATGAAGACATCTTTTTAGACAGGATGTTATGTAAACAATGAATTAAGATGTGTCTTCATGTCTTCCTTCAGATGTATGTTGCCTACAAAGCAAGCATTTTCAGGTTTGGACAAACACACTCATATTAACATAATAATTTGATATGAGTGTGTTTGTCCAAACCTGAAAATGCTTGCTTTGTAGGCAACATACATCTGAAGGAAGACATGAAGACACATCTTAATTCATTGTTTGCATAACATCCTATAACCTATAATCCTATATGTAATATAACATAATAATTTGTACAAGGTGGAAAAATCATACAACTCTTTTTTTCCTATTACAGCAGGTTCGCGACCATTTTGACTGAAAGTCCTCTCATTGTCCACAACAATATTTGAAGGCTGCATGACAAACAGTTGTTCTTGATTTTACTGGATAACGATTTTTTAAAATATTTCTACTCGAGAAAATATTTTAGAGCTTGGTATAGAAAAAAGCTTGAAATATTAATAAAATTCCCATGAAGATTTTATTGCTTTACATGACTTTTCCAGGTGTAGAAATCATTCTAAAATAAGCTATATCCAGCTTTTTCTAGACATTTGAAACAATTTACAGTCATGGTCAGGTTTGGCTAAGGGGTTGGACTTTATGGTTAGGTTTAGGTTTAAATTGTTGATTTGTGTATGACCCATCTCATGATTTCTCCTTTTTGTGATTTTTGAACAAATTATTGCAGCTTTTTGAGGTTAGGTTGGATTGGACACAGCCTTTGTTTCCCAAATGGGCTGATTAAAATCCTGTGGATCTTGACTCCTGAAAGTCAACCTGTCAGATCAGACCTTGCCATGTGCGATCAGACAATCCGCGAACCACTCGTGGGCGATCTGCGGGCATTTCATCTGAATCTAATATCCACCACAAAGTTAAGGAATAGGATGCTCTTGCTGTTTCTCTTGCTGGTTAACGGGGGAAGGGATGCGGCCCAAACCGGCTCATTGTGTTCAGTGGTTGTTTTTATGTCATATCGTAAGTCTTTTATGGTTAGCAAATGCAATCCCTGTTACTCTTATCTCTGAGTGTTCAAGAACCTGCCTCACCTTGGTTTGTGGCAGTTACCCTCAGTAACAGTAGGCTTTCCACATCTCTGTAAACACACTGAAACCTCATCACAAAGATGAAGTAAAGGGCCTCTCTTTCTTCCTCATATGGCGAACGAAATCGCAGAGAGGAGAGTGGTTTCTAACAACCCGAATGCAGCCACTACATGGTCTTGAGTCTTTCGAAGGGTCACCACAGCCTGCCTGAACGTGAGGCAAACAGCTGTTGATTCATAATGCTGGGATCGGGTTATTGTGGGTGATATCATTGATACCATCTTGCCACTTGTGAAATTACAGTACCTATTTCTCAATACTGTCTGTCTGAAAACACCTAGACATGACCTCAGCTCTGGTGTTAAAGCTCTTCTCTTTCTTCACCTCAACCGTAGCAGTCAAATGTCAATCAGTTTAAGCTGCATCGAGAACTGTTGTGCTAGGTTTTACATTAATAACTGGGCACAAATCGTATTGAGAAAATTTCAGAAAATAATAACTTTATTTATTTAAGTCTGTTTCTTACACATACTTTTCAAAAGTTTGGGGTCAGCGTGATTATTTTAAAGGAATTAATACTTTTTTTATTCAGTTGTATAACTATTGAATGTCTTCAGAAGACTTTCATTCGTATACATTTTTTTACTGTAGAGAGTGACTGTATATGTATCCTCAAATAGATCTATAAAGGTGCTCTAAAGGCACCTGAAAAGGAAAACACCTCACCATCTCAGCATTATCAGTTCCTTGAGAATATACAGGGAAGTAGAGATGGAAGTTCTCAGGATTTTCCAGCACACGTCAGCAGTTCAGTGTTTGGCCACAGCAGAAACTCAGACTGAAATTATTTACTCCATAGTCAAGCTGGCCTACCATGTCATACAAATGCACTGTAAGAAACTGAGTTGTTTTAATTTTACTTTATTTTTTTTTTGGTTCATTCCATCTTAGTTTTATATAGACTTATAGTCATAACTAATATGCAAATGTTTAGCCCTGTCATAACCAGGAAGGTGACTGGTCTGTGGTGGGAGTTCTGGTTTCTTCAATGACATTCACCTACTATAGTGTTAATAATAGCATCACACAGTGTGGTTCTGTATCGCTTTCATATGATCCTATAAAAATAATATTTTAAGCTTTTCTCTTTCAATTTAGTTTTTACTGTTTTTTACTATAAAGAAAACCATAACGATAACTATATTAGTGTTCACACCAATGAATGTTAATGCTCAGCTTATTCTAAGTGTGCCACTTTAAAATCGCCATGAAATCAAAATTTAAGTATTTTTGGCTTTTAGTATGAGTATGTTAGCCTTCCTGTTATCTTTAAGCTAGTGTGCTCCAAAACAATGAGAACATTTTGTATTTAGATGATATAAGCATTGAAAACTTGTAGTCTCTCACTTCCATCAATATGGATTAGCAATTTTGATGACATCACGCTGCACTTCAGCTTCTCATCAGATTTTCTGTCCAATCAAATAAGCTCTCTAGACTCCACAGCACCCTGCCTCCAAATAGACGCTAAAGCTGCAACTAAAATCGGTCACTTGTTCATGCACTATTTTCTACATGGTAAATGGCACGTAGTGCACTATATAGGGGATAGTGAATGATTCAGACAGTGTAAATACGCTTTCTATTGGGCCGAATTAAGTCTAGTGTCACATTAACCTCCACAGCTCCGGTCCAGAGACATGACATCACAGAACGGATTATATGAGCGAGTCGGCGCATGCCAGAAAATGTATCGGACCCGTTTGAATTCTGCACAGAATGCTGTAATTTAAAGCGATATGGAGAAGATTAGGAGGAGAAACGGTTAGCGTATGAGGAAACTGCAGCTCCAAGCTCAACGGCTCTCTGGCCGAGCTGTGATATAAACTAAACACTATTGGCTATTTTATAAAGGGGAGGAGCTGTTCAATATGTCCTGCCGTCTTCCTGTTTCAGTGGAAATGACGTCAACACATTGAATAATGAGCCACTTCAGTGTAGAGGTCTGCATTCCTGACAGACCCGATCAGTTTAAATTTCGCGGGAGTACATTTCCAAATCAACGACGGTAACAGTCGGTAACTCTGGTGTAGGCCTACTTTGGACGGGAGCGGGCGGTCTGACAATAGCCCGACCGCTCCCGACATCCTTTGACAATAATGTATTGAACGGCTTGAACTTGAAGTGAACAAAACTTTCTGCAATGGTGGCGTTCACACAGTTCCCAATTCCCTGCCCTGAACCTGGCAATTATGTTCTTTGCATCCCGTCCATGAGAGCACCTTCAGAAAGAACATTCAGCCTTTGTGGTATGATTTTGGAGGAGAGACGTTCGGTAATGAAACGTTGTCAGTCGGCAACATTCTGTTCTTGTATGTTACATTTTTTTTTTTACATTTTGCAGTAGACAGTTTTAGTTTTTTTGTTTATTTGGCTTATAATTTTGAGTGACAGATGTCGTATTTGATTTAGCCTATTTTTCGCTGTGACATTTTTACGGTGTTGACAGTATCATGATAAGACAAAAATAACAAATAAAATTATTGTATTGGCAACATTTTATATTTGTTATCCCAGTCTTTCTTTAGGGGAAATTTAAATCTGGAAACAAGGTCTAAATTTAGCGGGATCGGTCGGGAAGAAAATAATTCTAAGCAGTAAGAGGGTGAACACAAAGTGAATTTTAAGCGGGGGGTGTGCGGAATAGAACCTAGTGGGAGCGGGACGAAAAAAAGTCCCGCGCAGACCTCTACTTTAGTGGGCCTTTGATGCTCAATGCTCTTTAAAGCAGAATGGATTCTGATTGGCTGTCAATGTTCTGGAAAAAATCACTGACAAAACCAACAATATCGTTTCTCTGTGCCATTATTGTTAGTTGAGGTGTGGACTCTGCTATTCTTTTATAATTAGAACAATCTTTAGAACTATATCTTAATTGTTATAATTAACGGGCCATGAGTTTCTTGATTTTATTTACTTCCATAACTTACAGGCCTGGAATTTCCAGATCAGTGATTATGAGAATCCTGCTCTTCACCTTCACTGTCATTTCAAAAGAAAAAAGAAAAACAGTTTTTGACCATTTCTACAAGAAAATAAACTCATATTAGTTTTGAGTTTTAAAATATTTCAAGAGGACCTGACAAGTCAATTAAGTCTATCTGTGAATATAAACTCACTGTGCATAATGCTTGGAGAATGTCTCTTTAATTGATTATGTTCAATTAATCATATATATTTTTGCTGGAGAGAGCAGGAAATGCTTGGATGAGGTCTGTTTGTTCTCTGTTGACATGTAAAAAACACATTCTCCAAGGATCAATAGGACTGTCTTGTCCTTTCCCACGCCAAACATCTGACTGCCTCCCCCCCTTTTGTGAGAGAAGTCTGAAAACCACGGCAATGGCCATCAAAAAACCAACAACTTCCTCTGTCGCCTGCTCACTTCCTGTTTCTGCGTCTGAGGGCCCAACAGTGCTGTGATGATTAGCCGGGCCTTTGCGTGACAATCAGGCAGCCAGACGCTCTTAGTTTCCCCCATTCAGACCGGAAGCAGCACTATTGCAACGGTAAACTGTTTCTCACTTCTGCTGCGGCATGTCACAGGCCACACACTGTCTGAACATCTTATAAAATGTGTATTGTTTTGCTTCTTATTTTTTGCAGAATCATCTGTGAAATTTTAAAAACAGGAAGTGTGACTGAGATCAGATAAAGACCCTCTCGATTTCATCCAGATCACATGGGCATCAGTCATCAGGTGTCTCGTTGGGTGTTTACAGTCCTCTGATTTCCCCTCGTTTCAGTATTTACTCTCGCACCAAAGATAAACGTGTCAATTGTAATTTGTTGTGCATAGCAAATTATTGGCTCCTGAGAGCACAAAATAATCAAAATTTTCATAAACATAAAATAAAATGAATGCAATTTATGGTAGAGGTTTACATTTTATTGTTTGACCACTGTAATGGATAACTTGACATCTATTTTTATGCTTTATATGCATGAATTTTTTTCTTTTAAGTAAGGTATTCATACATGCACATAATTTTGTTATAGGAGCACACCAATATTGTAATTGCTGGCTTGACCGTACATATTCAGATTCCGATCTCGACTTGGTACAGAAGTATTCGTTTGGCATCCCTAGTATTATGATCTCTGCGTATTTGTGTGTGGGTTTATCATATTTGTGTGGAATTTTATTTTATTTATTTTTTATATTTGAAAGACAGATTTAAGTCATGACTCATTGCCTCTTTTGACTGTTTCTACATAATAAATGTGAATAAACTGGTTTGAGCACTGCTGAATTTAGGTCTGAAGTTTCCATGAGTCACTGGACTTGTCATAACGTTTGTCCACTAAACCTACAAATGCATTTATCACATTCCATTTTGCAATACACATGAGTTGTTTATCAGTGGAAGATTTGACTGTGCACAGAAAAACAAAAAACTGGTTGAGGCTGGTTTAATGCTGGTTTAGATGGTGTAACAATAGCTGGTGAAACTGGTTGACCATCATGGTCTTTCTGGTGACATTGGTCAATCAAGGAAGTCTTGCTAGTTAAGCTTGTTACAAAGACTTCTAGGTGGTTTTCCGGCCTACTCTATTTAAGAGGTTTATGTAGATATTATTCTATAAATTCTAAATTTTAATTCTAAACATAAAATTATACATTTATTAAAATGAACTATCATTATAATAAAAATAAAAGTTCTGTACTAATGCACCATTAACCTCTAGGTGATGACCTGGACAAGCAAGCTCTTGTCTGAATAGATATATGCACACAAATGGGTGTTTTAGCATCAGTGCCATAGAAGAGCCATTTATGGTTCCCTAAAGAACCTTTCAGTTAACAGTTCTTAAAAGAACTTTGTATTTCTTAGGGCGTTTTTCACACCTATAAATCGTTTGTTTTGTTCCAAAACAGGGACTTCATTTGTTACAATGTTGCATTTTCTTCTTGGTTCGGTTCGGTTCGCTTTCACAAGAATACCTTTCAAAGCGTACCAAAATGTGTTCATGCAAGTCATATGTGAGTACAACTGTCCTCTTATTGGTCAGAGTTTCCTCTGCGTCATGCATCAAGAGGACTGACAAGTTCGCTCCATGAGCTTGTTGTGGCTTTATTTCACTCTAAAAAATGCTGGGTTAAAAACAGCCCAAGTCGGGTTGAAAATGGACTAACCCAGCAATTAACCCAGTGGTTGGGTTGTTTTAAGTAAACATTTAACCCAACTGCTGGGTTAAAACAGCCCAGTTGCTGGGTTAGTCCATTTTCAACCCAACTTGGGTTGTTTTTAACCCAGCATTTTTAAGAGTGTTGTAACTGTTGAGACACACACAAGCACTACGAATGTAGCTGTCATTCCCGATTATATACTACATTCCTATTAATACTGCAGCTAATTCAAACATGCTCGCTCTGGATCTTCCAGTGCTGTCTAGAGGTTAACTGCATCAAGGCACGCAAACACTTGTTATAATGTTATAATGCAGCTAGAGCAGGAATCAAGGCTTCCTCCGGACAGCAATCTCGCACAGAGAAGCGCAATTACAATTGCTTTTCTATATTGGATCCGACAGGAATGGTGCAACACACTTATGTGAGTAAAACATGTTTTTTATATGTGATAGTATTGCATTGTTACAGATCATTTTGATTGTGTACATGTCTAACTGAACATACCTTAGCACGCTGTCACAGGCTGGAGAATCCTTTATTTGTGGTGTTGGTTGTGTGTGTGTGCAGTTTGTACTTATTACTTGGTTCGGCCAAGTAATAAAAAAATTATATTCCAATCAATCGCAGGTGGATGAGAGATAAATCTTTGTGTTTGTTTGATAAAGATGTTTTGCGAGCCCTGTGAGAGAATCATTCCGGTTGCCGTTTTCAAAACAATCCCTCATGTGAACTGACAGGGGAGCAGAAGCTCATTAAATATACAAATCTTATCCAATCCTAGCCGTGGGCATTTATTTCCAAGTCTTCAGTGCGGCACGCCCATCAAAACCGAGTGTTTCTTGAGAGAGCCTTAAAACCACAACATTTTAAGATGAAAAGGTGCTCTTTTGGTTTTCAGTTGTTAACTAATGTGCTCACTCACAGAATCAGACTACTGCTTTTTATAGCATTTCCCGTTATGATTTATAATACCATTTGGTTTGTTGGTCCGTTGGGTCGGATTGCTTTCACACCTCAAGCGAACCATCCCAGAGTTTGTTTGCAATCGGGCCAAGACCACCTCGGTCTCGGATAGATTGTTTTGGTGCGGAACTGAGTGTGATTGCCGTGTTCACATATGCCTAAACGAACCGAACCAAGGGAGAGAATGCACCAGGTTCCGAAACAAATGCTCAGGTGTTAAAGCACCCTAACTGTGCGTTCACACCGCTGCCGGCAAGAGCATCAAGGTGGCCGGAATTCATTCATTTTCAAGGGGAGCCGGTGGCGAGCTCCGGCAAGCGCAGCGCGTCATGGACGATTTGGGCATTGAGGAGAGTTGAAATCAGGTCAACTTTATAGTAATGAGCTATGACGTGGTTCGGCGGCAACCACTGGGAATGTAGAAGTGCTCTGCTTGAGCGAAATCCAGAGAACGCAGTCCTGTAAACTTTGGTTCTGACTACATTAGTTCTCAAGTAAAATGGAGGAGAAGTTGATCATTGCTGTGCAGGTTTCCCTATCTTTTACGACGTGATCATTCATAGTGATGTGTAATTTGATAAGAAGGTGCGCAACACTATTTTATAGGCGCTAGAACGCTTGTTTTTCAGCGGGAATGCAATTCATTCTTACTTTCACATTTAAATGATTTCATGAGGTTAACTTATACCCTACTTGTGGTCAGTTTGCCAATCAACATGCTTGTTTGCTTTGTGGCCCCTTTAAATACATTTTAAAAAAAAGACCAAGCATTCGATCTACGTCAGAGCGCCAGCACGTCCATGAATCTTTTTTTACAGCGTCGTTGGCAGGGCGGCCAGAGTGAATTTTGAAGCTTTCGCCGGTGGCAGTGTGAACGCACAGTTAATGTGAAGAATACTCAGAAAATCTAAAGAACCCTTTTCCACTATAAAGAACCTTTTGTCTAATGGAAAGGTTCCATGAATGTTAAAGGTTCTTCATGGAACAATCAATGCCAATAAAGACCCTTTATTTTTAAGAGTGTAGCAAGATGGCAGGTTTGTGTGCTATCTTGTCAGCAATAGTCACCGGTTGGGTTGTGGGTTCTTAGTTGGTTACCATATAATTTTTAATATACCTTGTTTTGGTTAATTGGCTCTTGTACTGTGCTAAGATACTTATACTACTACACAGCACCTTTGCATTGACTAATCACATGATTCTGATGCCATAGCACCTAGGTTAACCCTGCTCCTACTCCTACTGAAGAAAAAGTACATACTTTTGAGTATGTAGCAGATGAGTAGGGACTCGCACATCTGGCATGTTTGTCGTTTTTTTAACACTTTTTATTGGTGTTTGTAGTTGTAATTGAATCCTTGTCCAACTCGCAATGGGTTGTGGGCAATATTAGCCATTAGAGTGTGCACAAATCTGTACTTTGGATTCTAACCGGAAGAAGTAGACCATCCGGGTATCTTTGGAATATTAATTTCAACATAATACGATTTGGGACACACTAATTCTAATTTAGTGTAGTGTTGTCCACACTAATACGTTTTCGTTTGAAAATGCATATTTTTATCTCTGTTTTGGCCTTCTGTCCACAATGAGACAGTGTTTTTATTAACGAAAAATGAAGCTTTTTGAAAACGTGTTCCAAAGTGGATACATTTTAAAACGTTGTTTTCACATTGTAGTGTGGACTGTGAAAACTGAGGTTTTTGAAAACAATGATATTGTAACAATATTCATGTTTATACCGGTATTGTGCCTGTTATGTGCTATTCACTTATGTGTTACTTTGCACACTATTCATATCACAGTCCTGCAAAGATGACACAAAATTTACTTGCAATTGCTGTCCTGCAGCAAAACATGAGAGCAGTTGCATTTTATAAAAGACTGGGGGGAAAAAAAGAAAAAAAAGAGACCACTTAACATTGATTTCTCAGTGTTAAGTAGTCTCTTAAAGGGGTGATGAATTGAGAAATCAACTTACCCTTGAGCCTTTGATATATAAAAGTTCATTGTGATATAAGAATATCCTGTAAGTTTCGGAGCTGAAAACTTCCTTGCTAGTCAAGAAAAGCTTTTATTGACACCAGGCCCAGCAAATCTCAGAATATGTTGACCATTGACGTCATAGAATGCAGAAACTACGCTTCAACAGATAAATATGTACGCCTGCTTCTGTAGCCCCGCCCACTGACTCGTGGAGCTAAACGGATCACGCTACTGAGCAATAAACTTGCCGAAGATAGCAAGATATTGCTTCCTGGTTGTGGAAGAACACAGTCTTACGAAGCTTCCTTCAGATACTAATATTACGATTCTAAGAGTGCTTGAACTTTATTTTTAATGAAGATCCAGCTCACGTGGGGAAGACATTGCACTTTTGTTTGCTTCATTTCACTGCGGAATCATTTGTAAATAAGATACAGGTCAAGACTGGATTTGCAGACATATTGAGATTAAAACACATAGCTGTGCCTTCTATATTGGATCCGACAGGAATGGTGCAACACACTTATGTGAGTAAAACATGTTTTTTATATGTGATAGTATTGCATTGTTACAGATCATTTTGATTGTGTACATGTCTAACTGAACATACCTTAGCACGCTGTCACAGACTGGAGAATCCTTTATTTGTGGTGTTGGTTGTGTGTGTGTGTGCGGTTTGCGCTTATTACTTGGTTCGGCCAAGTAATAAAAAAAAATTATATTCCAATCAATCGCGGGTGGATGAGAGATAAATCTTTGTGTTTGTTTGATAAAGACGTTTTGCGAGCCCTGTGAGAGAATCATTCCGGTTGCCGCTTTCAAAACAATCCCTCATGTGAACTGACAGGGGAGCAGAAGCTCATTAAATATACAAATCTTATCCAATCCTAGCCGTGGGCGTTTACTTCCAAGTCTTCAGTGCGGCACGCCCATCAAAACCGAGCGTTCAGGAGAGAGCCTTAAAACCAGTATATTACTTATTCATTATGATGATTTTGAATGTAAAAACCACACAAACGTCATAAGTTGACCTCAGACAACAGTATAAAATTTTTTAAAAAGCCAGTTCATAACACCTTTAATTTTTTCCAGAGCTGTATAATGGTGACTGACTGAGTGCGATTGCGTGATCCGTCTGTATTATTGCAGTGCGTGAGTTGAATTGAGCATTTTCCGATGTTTTAGTGTGGACGATAAACTTTTGGAAAACTTTTTGAAAATGCTAGTGTGGACGGAGAGTGTTTTGAAATGAAAAGACCATTTTCAAATGTATTCGGATTAATGTAGACCCTAGTAGGGTAGGACAGATGGTAAAATTGGGATGCAGCATTACTGTCTTGCAAAGTTTATTTCCAACCTGCTTCAGCTCACCTGGCCTGTGTTTTTTTTTTTTTTTTTTTTTTTAAGCGATCCTGAAGACCTAACCGATTAGCTGGTTCAGATGTGTTTGATTAGGGTTGTACAGTTTGTCCCCAGAAGCAGGGTTGACGAACCATAGGTCATAGAATATCAAATATCAATGTTAAAATGTCCATAAGAATCAAATGAGTTAATCTAAAGAGTTTAACAATGATTTGAAAAGTTCTTCTTGTGTGAGTCAAAGTGGTACCAGTGGTTTGTGTAGATGTCATCGTGGCCTTTAAATTCTCATGACGCCTACGTTTCAGTGAAATACAGGTGACATTCTTCACTTTGGGTTGTATAGTATGTGTGAAATATGCATGAATGTTAGGATGGAAGCTCTCAGAAGGCCATGCATTTTTTTCCTGTCCTCTTTTTCCATTATCACACCTTAATTTGATATGTATGCATTTAGCAGATACTATTATCCAAAGCAACTTGCATTGCATTAAAGATATACTTTTATCAGTTCATGCATTGTTGGGGATCAAACCATGACCTTGCTATTGCTTAATCATGCACTACTGTTTAAGCTACAGGTTTTGTTGTGTGATCGCAACATAACAGATGTTTGTTTCTCAACGTAATTTTTTTTTTCATGAGAAAAAAAAATGTGTTGCTTGCAATTTCGTGCTTAAGCCACAAACTATTTAAACAGCATCTGTCAAACATCATGCAGACACTTGAGTGTCCTGCCAATGATTTTGACCACATCTTCAGAGTCACTATAGTGTCCAACAATAAAGTTCTCAAGTGTCAGGAAATGTTTTGGAAATTAATTCTGTCACTGACATAAAGATATTTTAGCTTGAGTGAGTCTCTGATCAAGGTAAAAATTAATTTGTTCATCCATGATGCACCAGTGTGTATATAGTGCACTTAGAAATGTCTTTTATCACCAGATAAGAAAAAACAGCAACTTTTAAGTCAAAATCACATGAAAATGAAGCTGTTAGTTAGGTGTTTTGGAACAGAGTTTTCTTCTTGTATCTTGAAAATTACATGACTAGTATGAAAATATGACTAATAATTTGATTCAGTTAATATAAAAGTTAATTTCATTTTACATCATGTAGATTTAATGCATATTAATATGATGAATAAGTTAATTAATATGTTAGCATGAAAAAAACATTTAGAATTGACAGAAATATCAACATTTATGACCTCTGACAAAAGCTGTGTGTAATGAATCAATGTTGGGTGCTAGATATGTTTTGAAAACATTACACATTTTTTATGTTTAAACATTTAGAGACTGATTTACTTAACAAGCGTGAGAGCACAATTCCAAAAAAGTGCAGATGGGAGTGGAAAGTTCTGCGCGTGATCTACTGATGACCTGCAAATTAAAGAACACACACTCTAAAAAATGCTGGGTTAAAAACAACCCAAGTTGGGTTGAAAATGGACTAACCCAGTGATTGGGTTGTTCTAACCCAGTGATTGGGTTATTTTAAGCAAACATTTGACCCAACCGCTGGGTTAAAACAACCCAGTAGTTGGGTTAGTCCATTTTTGGAAGGTCAGTCACAAAAATAACCCTGTTCACGCCTTTTCAGTGCTAATTTTTCACTGCATGTCTTTAGTAAATCTTAACAGTGTTTTCTAACACCAAAAGAGGAGGTTTGCGCAAGCTGTTAGTAAATCTGACCCTAAATGTCTATACATTCTATTTGATTATAGTCTACACTCACCTAAAGGATTATTAGGAACACCTGTTCAATTTCTCATTAATGCAATTATCTAATCAACCAATCACAGGGCAGTTGCTTCAATCCTTCTTCTGAACTCCAAACTGAACGTCAGAATGGGAAAGAAAGGTGATTTAAGCAATTTTGAGCGTGGCATGGTTGTTGATGCCAGACGGGCCGGTCTGAGTATTTCACAATCTGCTCAGTTACTGGGATTTTCACGCACAACCATTTCTAGGGTTTACAAAGAATGGTGTGAAAAGGGAAAAACATCCAGTATGCGGCAGTCCTGTGGGCGAAAATGCCTTGTTGATGCTAGAGGTCAGAGGAGAATGGACCGACTGATTCAAGCTGATAGAAGAGCAACTTTGACTGAAATAACCACTCGTTACAACCGAGGTATGCAGCAAAGCATTTGTGAAGCCACAACACGCACAACCTTGAGGCGGATGGGCTACAACAGCAGAAGACCCCACCGGGTACCACTCATCTCCACTACAAATAGGAAAAAGAGGCTACAATTTGCACAAGCTCACCAAAATTGTACAGTTGAAGACTGGAAAAATGTTCCCTGGTCTGATGAGTCTCGATTTCTGTTGAAACATTCAGATGGTAGAGTCAGAATTTGGCGTAAACAGAATGAGAACATGGATCCATCATGCCTTGTTACCACTGTGCAGGCTGGTGGTGGTGGTGTAATGGTGTGGGGGATGTTTTCTTGGCACACTTTAGGCCCCTTAGTGCCAATTGGGCATCGTTTAAATGCCACGGCCTACCTGAGCATTGTTTCTGACCATGTCCATCCCTTTATGACCACCATGTACCCATTCTCTGATGGCTACTTCCAGCAGGATAATGCACCATGTCACAAAGCTCGAATCATTTCAAATTGGTTTCTTGAACATGACAATGAGTTCACTGTACTAAAATGGCCCCCACAGTCACCAGATCTCAACCCAATAGAGCATCTTTGGGATGTGGTGGAACGGGAGCTTCGTGCCCTGGATGTGCATCCCACAAATTTCCATCAACTGCAAGATGCTATCCTATCAATATGGGCCAACATTTCTAAAGAATGCTTTCAGCACCTTGTTGAATCAATGCTAAGTAGAATTAAGGCAGTTCTGAAGACGAAAGGGGGTCAAATACAGTATTACTATAGGGTTCCTAATAATCCTTTAGGTGGGTGTATAATTTGAATTTTGTTTATAACATTTCTCTCCTGTCTGTTTTCACAGACCATGTGGCTTCCTGTGCCCTATGAAGGTAGATATTCGATAAATATTGGACCTGGATATTCCACAAAATGACATCTCTGAAATCAAGGATAACATGCACCTGTATCAGGTAACATCTGGATCAGATAGCCGATCACAATGTGGCTTCAGCTGGTTGTTTTGCAGTCATGTTGTGGGTAACACATGTAGAAGGTCTTCTTTGTCCCTTGAGTTGCACCTTGCAAGTGACCCTGGACCACACTTTTTTTTTTTTGGACTAAATAAGCTTTCCATTGATGTATGGATAGGACAATATTTGGCAGAGATACAACTATTTGAATATCTGGAATCTGTGATCGCAAACTATTGAGAAAATCGCCTTTAAAGTTGTCCAAATGAAGTCCTTAGCAATGCATATTACTACTAATAATAATTTTTTATATATTTATGGAAGGAAATTTACAAAATATCTTCAAAGAACATGATCTTTACTTTAATACCCTAATGATTTTTGGCATAAAAGAAAAATGTATAATTTTGACCCATACAATGTATTGTTGGCTATTGCCACAAATATACCCGTGCGACTTATGACTGGTTTTGTAGCCCAGGGTCACATATGTTCAGCAACTTGCATCCCCTCTAGCTGTTTTTGAATGCAATAATCATCATTTAATCTATAAAGTAGAATAGTCATTGAATGCCAACTACTATATCAAGAGACAAACATCTCCATAAAAAAAAACATTTTGACACTTGCAAGCTAAGCATAACACTACTTAACCTACAGGTGGAGAGAAAAAGTAGTTCAAAAGTACACATAATTTTATATAAATACACAACCCATTCTCACTCCCAAGGCGTCAAAATCTGAATCATGGTCAAGTGCCTTCCGTGTCACAATGAAGACGTTAACGGTACCCCCAGGCGTCACTATATCGACACGCAGGGTACTCCATTAATTTCAGTTGTTTGCCCAATGTGTCAGATCAAGACGCTTTTAATTGTTTGCATTTGTAAAAGCAGACATGATTTTATTAATATTTATAGGCTACTTTTATATTTTGGAGCAACTAACCCAACTCCTACCCCAAACCTACCCACTTCTAAACAATATAAAACACTCATATGTCAGTTATATTTCATTCAGATAATACACCCGACTCTTGAGAATGACGCAATCGGTCACGACACATGAGCCAATGACATTTTTCAGTCAAAGCTGACATAATGACACACTTGGTCACGAGACATACGAGAGCCAATGCAATTTCACTATGAAATCTGACGTTACATTTCTTCGGGCGGCAATTTTTGAAATTTGAATGTGTGCATGATCTTCGGCGGATGGAGACGCTGATCGCTTTTGGGGATTTTCTTCACAAAAATCAATCGTTTAGCCTCGGAACACTTCGAATATTTGTACTTTTTGAATAAATTGTGCATGCAGTCGTATCTGCCTGTTATATCCTGTGTTTTATATCATATTATACATAAATGGGTAGGTTTAGGGATGGGATTGGGTTGGGTTACATGTTCAATTGTGTCTGAATAGCGTCAATAAAATAAATGTAAATAAAATTATGCTGGCTGATTAAATTGACAATCACACTCCAACATGTCATGATGGCAAAATCATAACCCAATATAACTGCATCATGACTATAACGTTCCCATGCCCAACGTGTCTGTGTGACACCAAAGGTTTCTCATTGAAATCAATGGAGCAACCTGCGCGTCTAAAAATGACGCCTATGGTACCTTTAGCGTTTTCAATGTGACGCGGAAGACACTTGACCATGCTTCAGATTTTAACGCCCTGGGAGTGAGAACGGGTTGAAATACAAACTATGTAACATAATTTGTTCATTTAGTTTGTAACTTACTTGTAACTAAAATAACATTCACCAACCATTTTAAAATAGGCATAAAACACTCATATTTTGCTTCCTTATGTCATTAAATTATTAGTTGAGTTGCATTTTTCATGCATTTAAAGATGCTTTCTACCTTTAGTGTTGATCAGTGTTGCGTTTAGCAGAAACGTCTGCTAAAATGAATAAATATCTCAGACAACACACTTGAGCAATGAACCATGAACCATGAACCAGTCAGCTGCGTCGTTTTTTTAGTGCGTCTCTTTTGGCAGTGTGTGTGTGTGTTCATGCACTTGATTTGGTCTGATTTCCTGAGCTTTAATGCAGAGTCTTTGCCCACAAACCTCTGCTGTGGCCCCAATCACAGAGCCCACAGGAGCGTTTGGCCCTTTTAACCTCCTACAGCAAACCTCTCATACTGATAAACAAACCTCTCTATTCTGCTACCCTATAAATCTCTCCACTACTACACTATGAAGACGACACGCCACAAGGATCAAACGAAACAATGCTTCCCTATGAACCCCCACACACCAAATAAGAAAATTCACCTTGTGCCAAGAACCATTTTTTTTTGCACTTGAAAAAAACCTCGCTGACTAATAAAGGGGCCTTCTGACCGCATTTGGCTGTGCAGATGCATCTATACATGTTATTTCGGCAACAATGTGGAGAAATGTGGAGCAAGCAAATATGTGGAACAAAATCACAATATGTTTTTAGAATGAGATGCAGAACAGCTCATCTGGTATATGATGCTTTGTGACTCCTGCATTGTTTGTTAAGTAATAAAACGGCTGAAAAAAATGTTCTCAGTTGGTGAAATATTTGGTTAATATGGTGAAAAAGTTATTTTTGGATCTTAGTTATACACACCGCTTAATTTACACTAGAGTATCTCCTGATTAATATAGAATAATATGCCACTGGACAGTATTATCATAACTGTGTGAAACAAGTAATGAGAGGATAACACAAACAATCTGACTTTCAAATTGTATATGGAAAGTTAAATTTCTGTAGAGAGAGAGAGCGAGAGAGAGAGATGTTTCCACACACCCACGCTCAGGCACATATCGCACTAGCGGAAACCAGACCTGAGTCTATTGTCACGAAAGCTTTGAGTGTGTGACACAAATGATGCAGAATTCAGCATGACAGTCAATTCCTTTATTTGTGTGCAGCAGAGCTCTGATTACAACCTCAAACCCTGCAAGCACCTGCCACCGTGAGACACAGAAAGAACTCTGACTATCTGCTCTTTGGATCAAACATTTGTTTGAGATCTTTCTGCATGAATATTTTACTGATGTTCTAAAACAAAACAAAACAAAAATGAGTTCGGATGCAGAAATTATGATAGTTTGGCTGGAAATTAATTGAACAAATTGAACAATATTTAACTGTATAATACTGTAATATTATCTAAACATCACCAGTAATAGTAATAATAATAACAATACTGTTTTATATTGAAGTATATTGTACATTGTATTATAATATACATGTGACCCGAATGCACACGTGTTGATGCACGTGGGGAGCGAAGGCTGGCCTGTGTGGTCCGATCAAACAGACGAGCTACTGTAGCTCAGATTGCTCCAGAAGTTAATGCTGGTTCTGATAGAAAGGTGTCAGAATACACAGTGCATCAGTTTGTTGTGTATGGGGGGCAACAGTGGCACGTGAGCATCAGAACCACGGAGCAATGGAAGAAGGTGGCCTGGTCTGATGAATCACGTTTTCTTTTACATCACGTGGATGGCCGGATGCGTGTGCGTCACTGGGGAACACATGGCACCAGGATGCACTATGGGAAAAAGGAAAGGCAGTGTGATGCTTTGGGCAATGTTCTGCTGGGAAACCTTGGGTCCTGCCATCCATGTGGATGTTACTTTGACACGTAACACCTACCTAAGCATTGTTGCAGGCCATGTACACCCTTTCATGGAAACGGTATTCCCTGGTGTCTGTGGCTCTTCCAGCAGGATAATGCTCCTGCCACAAAGCACAAATGGTTCAGGAATGGTTTGAGGAGCACAACAACGAGTTTAAGGTGTTGACTTGGCCTCCAAATTCCCCAGATCTCAATCCAATCGAGCATCTGTGGGATGTGCTGAACAAAAAAGTCTGATCCATGGAGGCCCCACCTCGCAACTTACAGAATTAAAGGATCTGCTGCTAACATCTTGGTGCCAGATTCAGGGGTCTAGTGGAGTCCATGCCTCGATGGGTCAGGGCTGTTTTGGCAGCAAAAGGGGGACCAACACAATATTAGGTCATAATGTTATGCCTGATCAGTGTATATATATATATATATATATATATATATATATATATATATATATATAAAACCGTATCGTCCCGAAGAACCCTTTATATACTTTGTTCTTTATTCCCGCCGTTTTGTTTTTCAAATCTGTAACTGTCAAAGCCACCTCATACTGATTTTCTGGATCAGCCATCAGACTGTCAACACACTCTCGACAAGTAAATTATTTATTTCTTAAAATGTCTATAAATTTTAACTTAAATATTGTAACTGGTTTCCTACCAATCATGTCTTTTTCTCTTTTGCTTTAACAGAACATGTTAGCGTGAGCAGCTCTGTTCAGTTAAAGAAACTCATCTTCTCTTCTCCACAAAGTAAGTAACAGAGATATTGAATTTATGATCCATATTGCTAGATTTTTTTATCCCTAAACATATACCCAGTCACACAAAAAAAACACCAAAAAACATTAAAGCGATCCCATGATGATCACTTTTTCCTAACACAGTAAAGGGCTCAAATACTGTTTATTTTTGCTCATTTTGGCCTATATAAACATAGTTTTTTGCATAATCTAATGTACTGTAACTCTAAACTCAATTGTCAATTTCAGATGCTGTCACATCCCACAACCTCGTCATCTGCAGAGAGAAACTGCCACTAAAAATACACACATAATGTAAGACGCAAAGACATCATAGAGGACTGTGAAGATATTTCACTGGAACTATATCATTTTCAATGTCGATTGTTATTTATCAATGTACTCGGCTAACAACGGGTGTTAGAGCGCTGTCATTTTGCTACAATTTGCCATGTCAATAAAACATAAAAGAACCTAACTGACACAACACGCTGTTTAAAAAAAAAAAAAAAAAAAAATTAAAAAGGTTATATATAACATTATTAAGGTCCTATAAAGCATTTTTATAGCATGGTTCTTTATGGAAGTGTGTGTATAAAGTGTGTGTATATATTTATATTTATATATATATATTATACAAGTCCAATAATAATAATAATTATTCATAATAATCTATTTGTATAATGGAAATTAAATGAACAAATTGAGCAATACATTTTGATTAATGATTTAATTGTTTAATATTGTCTAAACATCACCAGTAGTAATACTACTAATAATAATCAATTTGTATAAAAGTAAATTTTTTAATATTTATAATACTTGGAGGGATATAATACACTTGGAGGGAATTTCAAAAATTCTATTTGGAAACCTAAAATACTCAAAGCTAACTATTGCGCTAAAAATACAAAAATATAGATTTCTGTACAGATTTGGACAGAAGTGCATGATGGTCCAGGTTCTCTCAATAGATCAAATCATCATGATCAAGATTTTGTAATTTTGTGATTTGGTTGTAACGGGCCCACAATAGACACTTATTTGAGTGTGTCCATTTCAGATTTAATACCATGTGTTTTATGTGCTCTGTTATGATATGCAGTTGTGTGTGTGAGTGTTTCACACTGCATGTTCACATCAATGTGTAGAGTAACAAAGGAAAGCGTGGGAAAGGGCTGTGCGGTCTTAAGACAAACAGAGTGAAGAGACAAATAGAGAAAGAAAAGACATTTATCAATAGTGTGATATACTGATAACATCTTCAGAACAGAATCCACACAACGCGTTAGCTGATGATCACAAAGTAATATATAGACAGACACATGAAAAAAAAAACATACATACATGTAATCATACAAACAGACACATTTAGGAATATACACACTCCAAAAAATGCTGGGTTAAAAACAACCCAAGTTGGGTTGAAAATGGACTAACCCAGCGGTTGGGTTAAATGTTTGCTTAAAACAACCCAATTTCTGGGTTAGTCCATTTTCAACCCAACTTGGGTTGTTTTTAACCCAGCATTTTTTGGAGTGCACGCATGCTCAGATAATGGTAAGTTCTGGATGTCAAGTGAGGACAAGCTGGAGGCAACAGATTGAAATAAATCTCTTTTTCTCTCACACATGAAACGCGCTCTCTGATTCATAGGATTTCTCTGAACCAAATGAGTGATGGGCCCAACTGAAAGCAGGTCATACCAACCGCACCACTTAACCATGGAACACACACACACACACACACACACACACACACACACACACACACACACACACACACATATACATACATACATACACAAACAGAGCCGTTCTAACATGGAACACAAACACTAACACTTCACACACACAGCCACTTTACCATGGAACACTAATTTCTCAACCTGTGGTCACACATCCCTACCCAGAATGCACTCTCTGCTGCGGTGACTCATGGCATTCTGATAATCACCCAAAAAACGAAGTTCCACAGAACTTGCAAATGTGTGTTTGTGGGGGTGTAAGGAACGAGATGCATGAATTTGCAAATAAACAAATTAATTCAAATTAAATTATTCAAATTATCACTCAAGTTGCAATTTCTAATACAATTTCTAATCTTATTAATTATTATTTAATGGTCACTGTAAATCATAATTGCAAACGTCAGACTGCTTTTTTTATGCTTATATCATGGGTACACATCTGAACACCCACTGTGCTGATGAACTTTGCTGTTGGTTAGCATTTATTATCTAATTTCGCCATGTGATGGTATGATTTTATCAGGATTGCAGACAGATCACGTACCCCTGAGAGAGGGATCGCATGCATGCAACATTAACTCTAAAAGGTATAATGATTCATTCATTGCATAACTGATCATTTGTGTGCAGTGACTCCAAAAACCATTTGCACACTTAATTTTTTTGTAAAATGGTTGCTTAAAAAGCATGCTATCTTTCTTTAAAATACTCGCTACTTGATGTGATGTTTTGTATTTATTGCAATTGACCCTCACACATTTATAAGTGTGACTTAAGTTTGCAAATAGGTTTTGGGGATGCTGTGTATTTGCTGTATTATATGCACGCATCCAGTCTACTGTATGTAAATGTGTCTACATTTAGTGAGAACAACATCTCTACATCCTGTCCCAAGCTCTGAGCTCTTCTTTTTGTCTGGCACATTCAAAACCTCTGTCTGCACCACAGGAAATCAACAGGTCTAATATACACACACACACACACACATACAGACACAAACGCTAACCCATACGTAGACACACACAACTATGCATACATGCATTTTGAGCTGTGTGTCAGCACTGAAGCACGCAACTGCATGACAACACGCACATCGCACACAAACAAAACAGTGCATGAACACGTGAACAAAAATACAAATGCACGGTCAGATACAAGCAAAGAGAGAGAAATGGAGGCATTTGAGGCATACAAAATTGGTACGTTATCTGCAGAAACCCCAAACAAGTATGGCATATGAAATGATGAGTTTGTTTCATCAAAGCCATTCGCAAACGAAACTGAGAAAATCACATGCTCTACTCGGATTGTGGGAGAGAGTGGGAGAGAGAAAACGAGAAATGTGAACGAGGGATAGACTGGCACGGATGTATGTGACACACATCTGCATGTTTGAAGTGCTCGGAATGGTAAGGAGCAGAGGTTGGTGGTTGGGTTTTGGTCGACCATGCTCTGGCCCAGATCTGGTGTGATCTGGTCTGGTCTGGTTTGAAGAATGTGAGATGGTGAATCTTGAGGTGGAGACCGTGGCTTTCAGGGCTCCCACACAGTGGAGTCTGCCAGTGGATCTCTGTAACCCTACATTAAACATAGTTTCACCCCATCAGCAGCTAATGTGGATCATTAGCTTAGGAAGCCCATTATTAACACAGTTAAACCCGATTTACACTGATTACACTGAAAAAAATTTAAAAATGAAAATGTGTTTTATTTTCTAGTTAAAAAAAAAAAAAATCTATGTTAAATTATTTGATAGGCACAGTTTTGTTTCCTGTGATAACGTATATCCTATTGAAACAGTAAGATGGGATGGGACATAGAAGGGTTTGTCCCTTTTTTAAAATAGCCAGTGGTTTTTATATTGCAGCTTTGTACCATGTTTAAAGTGAAGAAGGAACATTTCCAATCTGGAGACAATATGATTAGACAAATTTAGTCATATGTGACCCTGGATAATAAACCATCATATATCCAACCATAAAAACCAATACGTTGCAGGGGTATATTTGTGGCAATAGTCAACAATACATTGTATGGGTCAAAATGCTTTTTCTTTTATGCTAAAAATCATTAGGATATTATGTAAAGATCATGTTCTATGAAGATATTTTGTAAATTTCCTACCATAAATATATAAAGAATGTATTATTAATAGTAATATGCATTGCTAAGGACTTAATTTGGACAACTTTAAAGGCGATTTTCTCAATATTTAGATTTTTTTTGCACCCTCAGATTCCAGATTTTCAAATAGCTGCATCTCAGCCAAATATTGTTCAATCCTAACAAACCATACATCAATGGAAAGCTTATTTAGTCAACTTCCACAGTTTTAATTTTAATAATAAAATTTAAAAAAGACCATTATGACTGGTTTTGTGGTCCAGGGTCACATATTAAAATATTTTTGGTCTGTTTTCCCACATAGGAATGACTGTACATTTCATACATGATAAAAGCTAATGTTTTGTCAGCTTTTAGGAGTACATTAGTGTAACCAGTCCAACTCAACCCGCTCCAGCAGGATTTGAACCAGGGGTCTCCAGCATGGGAGGCGGGCACGCTAACAAGGACGCTAAAGACCGCAACCTTTAGCTAGAGCTAGAGCGCCTCTTGAGACCAGGGGAGTGAGGTTTACATGCACAGTTCCTACTGGCCCAAGTTACACTAGAATATAATAGGGATGGACATTTCAAACAAAAATAATATTCGATGATTGCTGGGAATGATTTGATTATTATTCGAAAACCACACCCCTCCCCCACATGCATGCACACACACACACATAAACAGAGAGAGAGGGAGAGAGGCCATTCACGCTTTCAATCTGTATGATAACAAACTGTTTAATTCATTAGTGAATAGGTTATCTTAACTCAAGCCATATAATGATTGTAACGTGCTGAAACATATGACTCTTATTTGACATCGTCCCAAGTTACTGTAACCATTATATGTCACTCAAGTCTACAGTGTGCGTGTGAGACAATGTGTTCTTCTTCCGTTGTCTCAGGGCATTTTTACACTGGCAGTTTAGTTCGGAACGGGGCACGGTTCGCATGAAAAATTGCTAATGTGAAAGCTGTCATGTGGACTCGGGTGTGCACTGAGGTACCGAACCTGAGAAGGAGGTGCACTTCAGTTGCACTCGAACTGTGCCGCGATTCATGTGAAAGCAACATGGACTCGGGTGTGCACCTGTTCAGGAAGAAAAGTAACCTGTGCATGCGTTTTAGCCGATTACGATGTTTGAGTTCAATAAAACACATGTAAGGGAGAGTGAGCCTGCAGTGTATTCGAGCATAGTGAGTACAATCAGGGCAGAAAATGAATGGCAATCCACTGTTTCCTCAAAAGAGTCTGTTTCCTCAAAAGCCGCCTTCATGTGACACACATACAGTAAACCCAAGTTTACTCAGCTGTGCATAATAGCACCAAATTAATAAAACACAATATATTGACCCACGTTCTGTTTTCTATTATGCCGTGCACGTTTCTGATGACGTGAGATGAACGCCTAACCCTAAAACGCCCTGAGAGTTGATTGACAGCTTTTAGGTCCGTTATTGGCAGCGCCACCCTCTGGTTACATGCACGCGTCACCACCGCATCAACACCGAAAACACAGGGATTTTTTTGGTGTGTGTGACAATAATCACACAACCTATTTGATATTCTATAATTAAATCAATTAATCGAATATTCAAAAAACATGACTCATCCCTAGCATATAGATGACCTAAAAGGTAACAAACATTGACTAAAAGCCACAAACCTCCAAGTATATGACCTGATTTTGCAGAGTTTAATGTTCCTGGGTCAACATCTTAGTTAATCCTGGAACAACATTCAAATCAACCAGTTAGATTTGGGAACGTTGTTCCAGGGTCAACAAAATATGTTGACCTATGACTAGGGATGGGTACTGAAACCCAGTATTAAATGAGCCCCTGTGCTAAATTATGAAAGACTGCAGTATTGATAAGCTCTGATGCTATCGGTTCTGCTGTCGGTACTGGAGAAATTAAGAAAATGCACTTACTATTTATCTCGACAAACTTTTTTATCTAGTTGCTATATTGACGTTATCTTGCCAGCCGTTTCTATATGCAATAATATTAAACCATGTTTTGCATTTTTGCTATTCGCAATCCAGAGAGAGAGAGAGAGAGAGAGAGAGAGAGAGAGAACAACCCAATTGCTGGGTTAAAACAACCTAATTGCTGGGTTTGTCCATTTTTAACCCAACTTGGGTTGTTTTTAACCCAGCATCGTTCTGATGTTAGTGAATTTGGAGTATTCTAAATGAGCGGCCATGTGCACAAGGTTAGTCATTTGCATAAAACACGCCCAAACCATCTCCATATAAGGACTTTCCACACACGCTTTCCTTACAGCCTTTCATCACTCTCGTCAAACTTGCCGCTGTTTGCAGACGCACTCTCGCCCCATTCCCACCAGTTCTCACAATAAACACCTTTTATACAGGCCCAGATTATTAGCCAGCTGTACATAATTGTATATCTGTGTTATTCAGAGAAACCTTGCAGCTAAAGCTACAGTTTCTCTTACTCCTTAACTGTATATGATGGAATGTATTTAAGATGAAATTTAATTGTATTTGTAATGTAGCTCGTTGTTATGGTAAAAAGGAGGCGGGAACCGGCGAACATTTAAAATTCTTTAATAAATAAATAAACAAAACAAAACACAAAGTCCAGGCGTGGTCCTCTCTCGTCCTTCACTGGTGTCGCTCGTCCTTATATGCCTCCGAGCTCCCTCATGAGAGAACTCGAGGTGACGCTCATTCTCAATCACGCACCGGTCTCGCCCCTCGCAGGCCGGGGGGTACACCCGAGAAAATGATACCCATCCCTACCTATGACTAGTACAGTCATTTAGAAATGACTAGCAACGTTTTCATGCATGTTAGACTGTATATGGCTAACTGTACACCTTTCAGGATTTTGTTTTAATTAGGAAGTTGTTAAGAATGTGATTGTTGGGATATTGCATATTGCACTTTGTGCATGGACGATAGTGATTAAGTTTCAGTGACATCATTGACTTTTCTATGCATATTTCTATGGACATTTTTTGACAAACTGACATAATGTTGCATCTGCCTATCTTTAATACACCCTCATAATGCCTATAATTTACTCAACACGACCTGATCAAAGTATAGTGTACGAGTATGCGCACTAACTGACAAAATTCTCGTTCTCATGGGAAGAAATTATTTTTTAAAAGCCACGTAAACCCGACACACATGATCTTTCAGGAACTTAACAAAGGGCTAGTGGGTGTTAGGAGACTGTGTGAAATATTGGAGTGAGGGTGCAGATTGGGCATTTCAGTTACAAAGAATTTGTACATAGATAGTGTGGCTGTATTTGTATATGTGAAAGAGATTGGAAAGTAACACTTTAATTAGAGTTAGAGGCATCATTGACTTATGAAACCTGTAACATCTTGTGGGTCATCATATATGATATTCATTATATTGAACACTCATTAATATGCACCAATGGAATAACGTTTAGCCCAAATACTTTCTTCTTTAATATTTAGTTTCAGAGTGAAAATGCGTTCGGCTGGTGTGTTTTTCTGCCGGTAAAGGCTCTGTGGTTGAGAGAGTGTGTGAGAAAGCGGAAGGCGGGAGGTGCGGGTACAGCTCTGTGGAAAGGGGTGGAGCTTATCAGGCTGGCAAGGCGATAAACAGGCCAAAGTTTTTTTTTTTTTTATCTCTCGCTTTCTCTCTTTCAAGATTTAAACTTGATAATTGCTTTTATTGTGCAAACAATTTTTTTTTTACAACAGTGTGTGTTACAAATATGTCTTAACTTAATGTGCTGTCTTTTCAAACTAGTAGAAAACTAGTAGTTTTCTTTCCGGTAGTAGACAAAAAGTCATAGACTTGAATGTTGAAAGTGAATGATTTGTGATTCCTATTATAAAAAAAATAAATAAAATAAAATAAAAAAATTGCATCAGCAGTGGCAAGAAAAAAAAAAGTTGAATTGAAATCATCAGCTATGGCACCTGTGGGAAAAAAGGATCCAACACTTATTTGAGCTTTATGGTATTTTAGAAGTGTGAGAAGCCAGGGATTGACACAAATGTTATCTTTCATTAACACATAAGAGCATCCACTTCCCCATAGAAAGTGTCTCAAACAGGACTAGTCAAAAACAGACAAACAAGATTAGTTTAGAAAGAGCACTATAATAATGATATGTAGCAAACCGAGTAGAACAACCAAATTGGTGACGCTTTAATTTAGGTTTCAATTCTCACTATTAACTAACTATTAACTATGACTTTTGCTTATTAATAGTTAGTAAGGTAGTAGTTAAGTTTAGATTTTGGGTAGTATTAAGGGATATAGAATATGGTCGTGCAGAATAAGATTCAAGAGTTTTATTTGTCACATACACAGTTATATACAGAATATACAACCGGCAGTGAAATGTAAAGGCATTAATATGTGCTTTATAAACTACTAATAAACAGTCAATAACCTAGTAATATGCATGCTAATAAGCAACTATTTAATACCAACACACATCTGTAGCCATTATGTATAAATATTTCTAGACAGACCTACCCTGAGATCTGATATTAATCAATCACTGATTATAAGGCAAAATGTTTTGTTTTGTACCATTAGATTCAGTTACGTCATTTGCAGTGCTGATTCTCTCATAAAAGTACAGTCTTTTTACTACTTTTCCTGATTTTTTGGTTCATGGCTTCCCTATGGAGAAAATTAATGGGCAAAACCTTCTAAACAAAGGCCGCCAAAAATGTAAGGTCAGATTTGTGCTCTCTCTGTATAATATTGATATAATAATTCACTGAGAATGATCAGAAGAGATGGTGGTAAGAGAGAAAGTGAGGCAGGCAGAGTGTGTGCAGGAACACGCTGAACATTGCTGTGAAAGGTTGTTTTTTTGTGGTGTATTTTCTGCTGAAATGGCCTGACAAACATCTTTTTTTTCCCTGCTGATGAATTAACTACACATTCACAGCTCTTCATAGATGGTAACACATCCTAAAAAGTCATCATGTCAGCATACAGCTAATTGTTGATCTTGCATTTCTGCTTAATGGGTTAATATCACGCACATATAGTTAGTACTACAGCTTAGTGGAATCAAGCATGTTTTAACGTTAAATATATATATATATCTGTCTGATTATGAGCATTTTAAAATTTTATATAATTTAATTACAAGTATTTAATTTTTGGATTCTGATTAAGATTGGTGAAATCATTTCTACACCACGAGTGTCACCAGAATTTCTCAATTAAATATTATTTTCAAGCAGGTTTCCATTAATTGGAAAAAACAGACAGTCCCGCCCCAAATTCAAATGATTGAGTCAATGTTACTTTAATAGGGTAAATTTTAATCTTATGGCTTTCATTTTAACAAATTAAACGTCACTGGATGAATCACAAAACCATGCAAGGATTATGATTCTGGGATTAATGAAATCAAAATGGCTGACTGTCGTTCATTTCTCATATTCCTTTCTCATCCTTCCATTCAAGAGCCTAGATCCCCCTTCAGCGGCATAGACAGATTTAGACTCTGGGCGTTCGCTTTTGGTCCGAAAATGCGTTTGAAGTGAAGATGGCCACCTCATCACTGTATTTTTCCTTCTGTCCTTTGCTGTGTTCCCCCTTTATGAGTTGCATATGGGGCAGCCTGCAATTTATACACCACAAAATAAGCCCCTGCACATCTGCGCTCGCGACCGCACGCTCTAGCCACCGCCTCGCTCTGCCCCACCCGTGGGGTGGAGGGACATTGGCAACGCTTGGGCCACCGCAGGTCTCTCAGCAAAACACTACAGTTATATTAAACTTAAATACAGGGGCTTGATAAACAAGAGAGAGAGGAAGAAAAAAAAAACATCTCTGTCCGATTGCTGCCGCACTTCTTCGACCATTTTTGCTTGTGGTTAGTGAACGACGCTGCTAAGAAACCCTTTTCCCAAAACACAGAGCAGATGGTGTTTGTGTCTGTGGAAAGAAGCTGGACGGCCCCATCCTCAACGTCCGATACACACTCTTTGGGAATACACGCACTTGTGGTGTACTTCCTAAATTTATACAGTTATAATGTGCATAAAAATTAGGGTCACACTTTAACTACTGTGTACTTACATAAAAAATAAGTATGATGCTTATAATTGTGTTCATGTTGTATTGCAAAACACTGGGTGGGATACGGATAAGGTTAGGGACAGGTTTGGTGGTATGTTTTTTTTTATTTTTTTTTATATATAAGTACGATGTAAAAACATGTATGCACACAATAAGTGCATTGTATCAAATTGTTAATTCAAATGTTTAAGGAACACACCGACTTTTTGGGACTTTGGCTTATTCACTGTATCCCCAGTGTTAGATAAGTCCATACATACCATTTTCATCTCCGTGCATCCCGTAACTCTGTCTGACGCACCCACCGCTAGCCTAGCTTAGCACAAAGACTGGAAGTAAACGGCTCCAGCTAGCCTACTGCTCAAAAAGTGACAAAATATAATGCCAACATTTTCCTATTTACATGTTGTGATGTGTATAGTTGCATCGTGTACAAATCACAAGATTACATGAGACACAGCCATCTTATAAACTCAGCAGAAGTAGCAGTGCTTCGCCTTCTGAGAATATAGTCCCCAGTATGTATACGTTTATAAGATGGCTGTGTCTCATGTAACCTTGTGATTTGTACACGTAAATAGGAAAATGTTGGTGTTATTTTGTCACTTATTGAGCAGTAGGCTAGCTGGAGCCATTTACTTCCAGTCTTTGTGCTAAGCTAGGCTAGCGGTAAGTGCGTCAGACAGAGTTACGGGATGCACAGAGATGAAAATGGTATGTATGGACTTATCTAACACTGGGGGATACAGTGAATAAGCCAAAGTCTCAAAAAGTCAGCGTGTTCCTTTAATACATAATAGTTAATATAAGGTGGGACCAAAATTTGAATATGTATGTTGGCCTTGACATCAAAATTGACTCTATTTAATGTCTTAATATGTTCCATCTGTGCACATTGTTCCAAAAAAAAAAAAAATTGTATTTAGTCATTTTAGGCTACCATAAAGAAGTCTTTCTAAAACATTTCCCACTAGTAAGTGATTAACATTACTAACTTAGTTTAACATTACAGAAACAGTAGCAAATAACGATAGATTGAATGCATCAAGATGCTCTCAAGGGTAAATTTGACCTACAGCCTGCACTTCCTCACAAAAAAACAAAACAAAAAAAAACACAACTTCCCATATGGAGTGCCCACATGGATCCAATCAATTCCCAATGAATAAAATCAAGTCCCGCCCTACAGTGTTCTTCCTATATTCTGTTTCACTCATGTGAAAATGACGTTCAACCAGCAGATCCCACACAGGTGCACACACAAACACACGCTGACCAAACTGGGTCATTCTCATAGGGGAAACTTTGAGATTGATTTGCATGTGTGTATATGTGAGGTTGGGATAAGGTTGATAAAAAGCCCTGAAGTCATTCTGTGGCTTCACCATAGGCCACACTCCCTGGAAGTGTGTTATTTGCCTCTCTCTTACACACACACACACACACACTCACACACTTCCACTATGTCATTTTTCCTGTGTTGCCGGCTGACCAGCACGCAAGTGCTCATTTTCATGGCTCTGTGGCTACAAAGTGACATGTTACAACATCAGCTCAATCACACACATAATCTTACAGCTATCTATCTATCTATCTATCTATCTATCTATCTATCTATCTATCTATCTATCTATCTATCTATCTATCTATCTATCTATCTATCTATCTATCTATCTATCTATCTATCTATCGTTGCATGTGAGGTTCGTTCTAGGGACAAATTTCACACGCACAGTTAGATGGTGTAGATAAACAGATACACATGTTTGCTTTTAA
Source organism: Paracanthobrama guichenoti (assembly GCA_018749465.1). Taxonomy (NCBI): domain Eukaryota; kingdom Metazoa; phylum Chordata; class Actinopteri; order Cypriniformes; family Gobionidae; genus Paracanthobrama; species Paracanthobrama guichenoti. The sequence goes on from CM031957.1 coordinate 22,954,731, forward strand.
CAGGGTCACTGAAATCAGGCCTTACATAAAAGGTGTGTTAAACACCGCAAATATTTCGGAAATAAAAAGTAGGCCGCCCACAGCCATATTAAACTGAAAGCAGAGAGTATTGAGTACAAATGAGGGTAAAATGAGAGTGGGAGGACGAATGAAATGACTGGCATGGCTGTTTTTAATGAGGCTAACATTGAGATACTATCAAGTGGTGAGTAAGAGTGGAAGGGTGGTTTAACAGGCCCCAAAATCACCAAAACACACTTCAGTACTCCCTTTTCCCTAATAATTCTCTTCTGTCCCGCATTTTCTGCAATTTCTTTCACTGGAGAGTTTGTGTTGGGTATGAGCTGTGTGTTTTTGTGGTCCGTCTTATAGAAGGCCACATCATCCTTTGAGAAACCATTCAAAAAACACCCATCAGCCAATCATGGGTAAGAAACACACATTGGAAGGAAAAGAGAACTTCACTGCATGCAAGTGAGAGAGAGGGAGTCATGTGACCTGAGTTCCACCAATCAGATCATGGGATTGCCTTGCAGCAGCATTACCGCGGGAGCTGTGACCTCGGATACCTCAGACATGCGACTGACAGGCCGTTACCACGGAGATCATCATTGCAAGAGCGTCAGACACCTGAACTTTCAACTATCTGACTAAAACCACGTATACACTACAACCACTACTTCTAGAGCGAGGTAGCCAGACAAAAGTGTCCATCGTCAAAGGTGAGTCCATCTCTTAGAGTTGCTATCCTCACTTGAGCTTTCTCTCTCTCTCTCTCTCTCTCTCTCTCTCAGGCTCTCTCTCTTTCTCTCTCTCACTCTGTCGCTCGCTCTCACCACACGGCACATATGCTGTTCTGTTAGTCGGCTTGTGGCGAAAGATTCCTGTGGCACTCTCAAACCCCAAATTCTTGGTTGCAGGCAGTCTATGTAGTTTCTCTATTTCTTTTTCCCCGACTGTCATTCTCTCAGGCTGAAGTCGGTAAGGCGGCGGAGAGGCCAGTTCTTTTCCCTCCTGAGCGGGACACATGGCTTCAAACAGCATCTTCGACACATTCTCCAGCTACTCGCCCAGTTTACTACGAGGTAAGTCGCACGTTGTAGCATTCCCTTCCCTCCTTCACTGTCAGTGTGGTGTCCAGAAAGCTAGTTTTGGTAGTTCCTAAGAGATCTGTCTGGTGTGTCTGCTGTAGCTTGCATGTGTGTCTGTGACAGTTTAGCAGTTATGAATGTGTGACAGTACATGCTTGCATGCATGTACTGTTACACTGGTTTGACGTGTGGTATATGGACTATAAACTCTATCATAACACGTTTTAAAGTGCAACCTGACAGTTTACATACGTTTATGACTGTTTTGAAACAAACTGACTGATTTAAATGTCTGTGTTGATGTAATAAAGCATCATATGAATGTATATTTGGTGTTGCGTCTGTATGGCCTTCTGAGATACTGTGACAAGGTACAAATGAAACCTAGATCAGGGTATTCAATGCACAAATCTGTCTACAAACTTGGAGCGTAAGTTACCTGCGCATTTATCTTCCTTAAGATGTTTGTTTTATAATGCCGCAGTCTGTTTGGAGCAGTTCTGATGGGTTTGGATCATAATGGCCTGCTCACCACAAGCATTAGCACTATAAACGCACTCTCAGCGCAGGGCGCAAGGGAGGAACCAGCTAGACCAACCTTTACTGGAACTCACAAACCAGTCAACTTCAGGAGCCAGGGCACTCTCGGCCTTTCTGTGGTCGCTGTGTATATGTGTGGGTACGAGCCCAAATCAACATTAGTGATTTACTGGCATCTGCATCTCCTGAGCTCCTCAGAAGAAGCCATTTGTCACTATGGCAACATCAACATGTGATGAGGTGCTTCCTGTCCTTGGATTGAGGTTTTGTTTTAAAAACAATGGCAAATCTTTATCCGTATGCAATGCTCATTTAGGGTGGGATGGTGAAGTTTAAAGTTTGCGTGAAGTCACAGCTGATCCTGTTTACTTTCTTCACTCTTGTGCTGTGTTGAAGATCCTGTAACACATTTTGTGTACCGGGTCAAAAATTGCTTTCAAATCGATTGTTATGCTATATTATCACCAAACACTGGATTCAATCTTTTTGTCAACTTGTTTTCTTTCAATTAGGACAGGTTTTGTATTTCTTTTTGGACCTGCTTGATCGTAGGCCTCATTGATCTGAGCTTATGCACCTCAGTTTTTACGTGAAAAAAGCATTAATTGTGGATAGATTTGTCAATATTCAGCAAATTTACACTGTTTATCACACTAGTGTGTTTTAATGTTTAACCAGGAAGTTAGTTTTGAAATGCTTTTATTTTGTACAAAATGGAACAAAGTCTCATTTGGGGTGTTTCTGGTCAAAAATGACCGGCCCAAAACAAAAATAGCTTGTAAATCTCTCGTTAGGGTATATAGAATCTTTTTGTCAACTTGTTTTCTTTCAATTAGGACAGGTTTTGTATTTATTTTTTAAACTTATTGATGATAGGCCTCATTTATCTGAGCCTCAATGATCTGAGGATAATATTCATCTTTGTGAAAAAGAAAGCCTGTAATACTCAAAATAGTTTGTGTACATGAAGGTGTGTGTGTGTGTGTGTGTGTGTGTGTGTGTGTGTGTGTGTGTGTGTGTGTGTGTGTGTGTGTGTGTGTGTGTGTGTGTGTGTGTGTGTGTGTGTGTGTGTGTGTGTGTGTGTGCGTGTGTGAGCGCAGTAGCCCGAGTGTGCTTGTATTCACACATGCACAGGTCCGAAGCCTTTATCTTTGCAAGCACACATGTAAATATGTGGACATGAACATGATGAACATGCTCCTAAACACTAAATGTTTCTCTTATTTTCAATCTTCCCCATTTATTTTCAATGGATGGTCATTTGTGACCAATATAAGCTCAGATCAATGAGGTCTACAATCAGTCAGTTTCAAAAATAAATACCAAACCTGTCCTAATTGATATAAAACAAGGTGACAAAAAGATTGAATCCAGTATTTGGTGATAATATAGCATAACAAGATTTATAAGCTATTTTTTGTAGGCCGGTCATTTTTGACTAAGAACACCACAAGTGTAACAAGGTGGGAACAAATTCTATTGGGGAAGTAGTTATACCCTTGGTGAGTAAAGTCAGTAAGTTTTAGTCCAATGTGATAACTTTAATTAGCATTTTTGGGGAAAAGAACATCAAAATGACCTGAACACAACATGGATGTACCTGGTCTAATTGTGCATGATGCATCACTGCACATTACTCCAAATTAAAAATGTCTGTCTTCATAACGATTCATAACGTCAGTTGACATCACAAATCCCTCTAACCACCTGTCATTCTCACGCCCAGTTTTCACAATCCAGTCAGTTCCCAATGGATAAATTCAAGTCCCCTTCTACATTTTTTGGAACTTTACTTAGAAATATGACATATTAAGGAAGTTAAATTGGTAGCAAACTGTGTTTCATGTTGACTAATTTGTTAATCATTTTGTCTGATTACAGAAATTTCATATATAATTTTAGGCAGCACGCTACTTTATTTCTACTTTTTAAATATTATGTTCATTTTTAATGAAAATAAATGCCTTTCTGATCTGATGGGAAATGGGAGTAGAGCGAGTTTGGCAAAAAAAGGCAGATTTGAACTTGGGTCGATTTGCGTCAAAACTGTCTCCCATGTGTCTTACCCCTACACTAGGGGTAACAAGGTTGGCAGAGGCTATTCTATGTTGTGCCTATTTCTTTTGTGGATAGTGGCTTATTGCTTTTATAAAATGCCTGCAATTGCATGATATAAGATGCCAAAATTTAATTAAAAAAAAAATCTATTTATGCATTTAGCAGACACTTTTATCGATAGCGATTTGCATTGCATTCAAGGTATATCAGTTCATGCATTCCATGGGAAAGCTATATAATCATACACTCTAAAAAATACTGGGTTAAAAACAACCCAAGTTGGGTTGAAAATGGACTAACCCAGCGATTGGATTGTTTTAACCCAGCGATTGGGTTGTTTTAAGCAAACATTTAACCCAACTGCTGGGTTAAAACAACCAAATCGCTAGTCCAGTTAGTCCATTTTCAACCCAACTTTAACCCAGCATTTTTTAGAGTATAATAATTCTTCTAGCAAGTAATATTCATCAGAGTAGGCTGTTTACTGCTGTCAAGCAATGTAGTAGTAACTTGGCTGGCGCATTAATGCAACTGCTTGAAAAGCAGCTCATCCAATCAGAATTAAGAGTCAAAACTGTTTTAGATCAAAGAAAAGAAGCAAATCACCCCTCGCCAAAATTACAAGTGATGCTTTCGGTCTTCTGAAGTGACGACACCCAGCCCTGCAGACACAAAATATATACTGCCTGCCTGTGTTGTTTTTCTTCTTCTTTGCAGTCCATTTCACATAGATGACAAAGATCCACCAATATCTCACTCATCTGCTCACATGAAAGCGTAGATGTTTAAGTAATTGATCCTCACATGTACGGCTGAGTCTGTGTTTACATGCATCAGCAGAGCTCTGAGCTGGTTAACATTACCGTAGAGTCTGGGATGGATCTGTGTGTGTTAAATAAAGTAGCTCAGAATTGGACAGAGTGAACACTGATGTCATCTGCATTTATGTAGTAAACAGTAGCTAAATGCTAGCAGGGGGTTATGTTTGCTATGTTCCTATAAACTCCCAGCATGCTGTTCCACTCTCATTCTTACGGAGCCCCTAAAGGGACATTAGGGAAAAAAAATATTTGTCAATGCTTTGTGTTCCCTCAGAAAAAAAAACATTTGTGTTCCGCTGAGAAACTTTGCATCTACTTGCAAAGAGTGCAAAAGGTTTTGCGAGCGAACGCAAAGAGTCTAGTGTTCACGCTCATTCTACATGTTCTGTACCAACAGTCACTGGACTTGATTAATCACTAATCAGAAGATTTGGGGAAGATGTATCCCAATGTTGGTTGCGTCCTTGCAGGATGAGCTGAGGATTTTAGTTTTTCTTAAATAAGTGCACACATCCAAAAATAAGGAAGAAAAAGAAACATAGAGACAGAAAACAGAAGTGTTAAAAAGTGTGTTTGCTTTAGTAACAGTGTTGCCAAAATAATAGTCTGGGATGAGAGAGGTTCCACCTCCAAACTGTTTGCAGGATATTTTTAACCCGTTGATTTCTGTTTAAAGTCAACAGAATTGATTCATAAAAGTGAGCGGTGCATATCAGAGTCAGGTGATTAAACGGGGGAGTTTTTAATGACAGATTTAGAAGACTAAATGTGTGTTCCAATTAGTGTACTTATGCACTATTCTATGCCGTTATGTAGCATAAATTGTGCGAGGAGTGTGTTCACAATGAAAATTCCCAAAAGAATGTTGGACACTTCATGCACTGACTGTCGCAGCTTTAATTACATAGCGGAGGCGGAGGGACTATCAGATTCTGATGTTGAATGACAAAATAACCTTATAAAACGGTTTATAGTGTATAGTGTGTCATTTGGTACACTATATTTTTTACTAGCAATAATGTGCATTGATCAGTCGATAACAATAAGTGTAATAATGGGTATAAAGAAAGACTTTCCAACATTTATAGTATTTCTACAATATATACAATATTAAATTCAGAAGTTTTCCAAAATCAAATTTAAGCTCATCTTCATTGGGAGAAGACAGTCATGAGACGTATGTCACACACAGCAAAAAAAGAAAGAAAGAAAAAATATTTAACCAGGCTTAAAACAGGATATATTTACTTGAAAAGTAAAATTGCATGAGATATTCAGACAATTATTCAGATAATAATGCTTATATTCCCACCCAGTTGAAGTTTTTTCTTGATTTATGCATAAATCTAACAAATTATAAACTTAATTTAAATATATTCTGTTACTGAATAAAATGTTCTTGTTTAAATGATGCTTAGATATTTCACTGGAAAACACAAGAATTAAAAAACAAAATCGAAGTGCGAATGTGCGTTGATGTACGATACAGAAAGAGTCTCGTAAAATGGTTCACATGCAAGAGAAAGAGTGAGTGTGAGAAAAAAAATTGAAGGAGCAAGACGAGAGGGTGTGTGTGTGTGTGTGTGTGTGTGTGTGTGTTGCGTGTTAATCTGATGCAGACTCTGTTTGCTTCTGCTGCTCACCAGCAACCACAATGAGGTCACACCTGTTGCACTGAAACAGCAGTCTAAAACACACACACACACACACTAAATATATAAATATATATAAACGTATCTATACAAGCCTGCATACTTACATATATGGACGCATTCACACACGCAACCACATTCACTTGAGTACGGGTCTAAATAATGCAATGCACGATCTTAAACGTGCAATGGAAAAATGATCATGGATCAAGTACATAATGTTCATTTACGTCATTTACGTAGTTCTAGCAACTTGGAATGCCAATAATGCTTCTCAGCGCAGTTGTTTTCTATATACTCTTAAATAGATTTTTCTTATTGTTCATATCTAGAAGCACAGCAGGTGAGCTGGACTCGCACGCAGTTCAGATAGCCTTCGGCCTTTACTGAGAAATTATTTTATGGTTCAGTCCCATTCACTTTCTTACCTGCATGCACTTGTGTATGAATGATTAAGATCGAAATATGTTTGACTGTTTGCTATTTATTTACACGGTTGCTGTAGTTGATTTTGTTGTCATGTTTGGTTATTTGTTGTCATGTGGTGGCAAGATAAACTTATTCCTCTCTGTAAAAAAAAAAAAAAAAAAAAAAATCTTGGTCAGTTGACTTTCACCCTTGTGTTTCATATGCCAATTTTTGAGGTCTCTGGTGTTTTATAAGGAGTTTCGTGACTGTTTTTTTTTTGTTTGTTTTTTTGTCTCATGATTGTTCACATTCGTTTTCAGAAGTTTGTTGCACATTTCTCATTGAAAACATGAAATGGATATATTCTTAAACAATATTAAATGTTGAAAATTATATTTATAATTCAAACAATTTGCACAGAACACATTGATACATGATCATTTGATACACATTGAACTTCTTTTTGAGGTTACTTGTTATTAGAGGTAACAGTTATTTGATTTATTGATGAGAAGTATGGCAATTTAACATTTTAAATTCAGTCAAAGGCATTTACTTAGTTATAATCCCCAAAAAATAAAAATTCTGTCATCATTCATCTACCCTCATGTTGTCCCCAAACTGCACGACTTTCTACTGTGGAGCATAAAATAATTTTTTCCCATAAATGAATGTTAGAGTCAATCAGCACTGGAGCCCAAAGTTTTTAAAAAAATATCTTCTTTTGTGTTCCACAGAAGACAGAATTGCATACAGGTTTGGAACAACATGGGTGAGTAAATGATGACCGAGTTTCCATTTTTGGGTGGGTTAACTATCCTCTTAATGATTGAATTCAGCTCAAAAGCCATGTAAACTATTGGCTTCAGGTCTCCACGAACACCTCATTTTGTACAGTGCAAGCATGCATATTTACATAAGCATACAGCTGCATGCATGCATGCACATATAGGTGCACATAGTGGAGTCAACAGTGGAATCCTGCCCGAGTCTTCCGTTCTACTGACGTGACCTTACATAACACCAGCAGAACTCCAGTGCAAAACCCCATCAGTTGGAGCTACAGAAAACATTTATCACATCGTGCTCTGAAGCGTTCGTGGCAGAACTTAAGGACACTGAGTGCTTAGATTTACCAATGCAGCATGTAGGACATGCAAAACTTCAGATGACTGCACAGAGTTTATTAATTTCATAAACACATGGTTCGTGCTCCTATAAATTGATACTTCACTGCGCTGGAGCACATTCAAAGGCTGCCCATTACCCTCGGCCCCTGAAAATATCAGCAACCACGGCAAGAACTGAATTCTGTAACCAGATATTGAGGGTCTGGATATTGGACAGGGAAGAGCGTAATGAAAACTGCATGAGGGTCTCTGCGGAGGGTCTGGCTTCTGTGTCTAATTTAGCTCAGAACAATTCCTATTTATAAAGCACAGGCTCTGTTGTGGGACTGGAGTTGATTAGGGAAATGTCCCGAGTAAGGGGGAGTGTTTTGCAGAGATTTCTTGTCACTGGTCCTGAAGCTAGTGATCAGAGCTTGTCTCAGGGCATCTAGGACGTGATGAGGGAAATATTTTCTTGTGTAATCAATCTATATTTTCAGAGGGATCGTTATTTAGTTTGCAACTGGAGTTTTTAAAGTTTCATTCTATTGTCTGAGAGGGTCTTAAGGGGCCGTTATTGTGTTTTCGCAGACGTTTTTATCAAAGTGACTTTAAATCTGCAAGAATGTGTTTGAGTTGTTTGCTTTGCCGTTTCTTGACTATTTCTATTCAGATCTCAAATTGTTTCTTTGCTGCACCTTCTTTTAATGAACCGTTTTACTTGGCAGAAGATATTGAAGTTACATTTATGCTTTTAAAAAATGTAAATAAAGGCCTTAAACTTATTGAGCTGCTTAAAGGGGCTATATGTAAGAATTGTCATGTATTAATCACTTTTTTGAGCTTTACCCTGCCTCTGGCCTAAGAAACTGGGATAGGCTCCAGCCCTATGACCCTAGAAGGTCGTATAAGGATCAATGAATAAATGAATGAATCGCTTTTTTATTGCCATTATGTGTGAGCAGCTTGTTACGAAACATTAAAAAGACAAGACCTTTCCCGACCTCCTAGGTTGTCTATGAAAGCCTGTAGACTGTTTTTTTCTGGGAAACAAAATGTGGCGTTTACACGCGCTCCCGAAATCCTCACTTCTGTTTAATGCTTGTTAACAGTGAGTGAAGAATGAAAAATGACTTTGCTGTGAGTATATCGGATCCTTGAATCACGCTCAGTCTCTTGTACGTTACGTGTGCATGAGTGCGAGCACGAGCAATAGGTTGCTGGCTGAAGTTCACTTAATTGCCACCAGTGTCGCTAATAACAAGGGTTTCTGGATTCTACATTAATGTCCATATACACTTAAAAATAAAGGTTCTTTATTGGCATCTATGGTTCCTTGAACTTTTAACATCCATGGAACCTTTGCATTGCCCTAAAGGTTGTTATACAGTATGGCATTGCTGCAAAAACTCCTTTTTGCAACCTTCATTTTTAAGAGTGAAGACAGCATCCTACCCATACATCATATAAACGGTGCTGCTATTCAGGGCAAAATGTAGGAGAGACTTGACTCTTTCAGTTGAGTTTGGTGTGAGCAAGTCGCAAATATTTCAAAAACATTGAATATTGTAATTAGACAAATATTTTTGTATACAATTGAAGAGTTATGAAATATGAAGAATATTTATAATCGTCTCAGTTTTGTTGGAATGTTTTTCTCTGAGCATGTGGCAATGCATTATTGGATTGTCTCCTCCACTAAGAATGCATGCAATGTAGCCCAAAATAAAATATCTTACAAAGCAGCATAATTGCCTTTTGAAAACCTTTCAACTCTGTAGTTTGTCTACGCATACTCAAACATGCTTAAAGGGATAGTTCACCCAAACATTTTAATTGCCAGCATTTACTTACCCTCATGTCATCTCAAACCTGCATGATTATCTTTTTTCCTGAGGAACATAAAAGGAGATCATTTGACTTTTTTGTCCATAAAATGAAAAGAAGAAAAAAAGTTTGGGATGTGCATGAGGGCGAGTTATTACGACAGAATCTCTTTTTTGCTTAGCACGATTTTGTTAAAATTCGTCTGCCATGACTGTAGTAGATAATTCACTATAGTGCCATTGCAGCAACACTGTGATTGCATACTTAAGTTGACATAAATTACACTTTAACGTCTTTTGGAATACAGTGATTATGCAAACAAATAAAAAAACATAAGAAAATCAAATACAGTCAAACCAAAGTTTATTCAGACACCTTCAACATTTCAACATACGGGCTTAAAATGCTGCCTACAATAGGTTTTGGAACAGAGCCAGTGTGTTTCTTTTGTAAACCAGAGTACTAGACGTTGAAAAGGCCACTGAGTGTGGATCAAAAGTGTTTTTCATGTATGTGTGCTCCATTCAGTGGCAGCAGTGTACTGGGTTCACCCAGAGTTAGTGTGTGTTTTCAGCGCTTGGGTGTGTGATTGTGTGTGACAGCAGCGAGTGAAGCCGAACCCAGGGTGTATGCTAAACACATTACCACAACACACAGTGAGTCTGAGGAACAAGAGGTGTTCGGTGGTCCTTGCATAATGATCTGTCATGATATGAGGAGGTAGAGGGATGTCAATGTCATTTATAATGTCTAGACGAGCTATTTTTGAGAGACCCTCACTGCAGTGGAACAAACGTCATGAAGTCAGGATGTACACTTCCAGAATATCCACAGCACTGGAAAGCTCAGTGGAAATGCTCATAAAATAGTTTCTGTTTGATTCTCTGAGCATGTTAAAATAAATGCATCTAACATCTCTATAGCTCACATGTTCCAGTGAGTAATGGACCATTAGGACAGACTGCAGTCCCACAGTTTGTTTCATGCTTATGAAACTTTTCTATCCACCACTATTTTTATTGCAGTACTGCTCCTTGTTGCTCCTTATGATTAATTGCATATGTTTGTGATTTTTTTTTTTTTTTTTCATTCATTCTTAAGTTTTGGAGAGGAGTGTATGCAAAATGAACAAATTAATGTACAGATAATCCAAAAATATACTTGCAGAAATGCACTGCCTCTTAAAAGTTTTGGATTTTTTAAATATTTTGTGAAATAAGTCATTTAAATACAGTAAAAAACAGTAATACTGTGAAATACTATTGAATTTTCAGCATCAATACTCCAGTCTTCAAGGGTTAGTACACCCAAAAATAAAAATTCTGTCATTAATTACTCCCCCCCTCGTGTTGTTTCTAACCCCATAAAACCTTTCTTTCATCTTCGGAACACAAATCTGATGAAATCCGAGAGCATTCTGAACCAGCCATAAGCCCTATAAGGACGGTAATGGTTTCTCATGTGGACGTCCGTAAAAACAAATTTGCATGCCACCTCAGTGATAAAACTCGTGCATTCGGATGGCGATTTATTCACGGTGTGGGAGCGAGTTTTGGGAACCTGCTCATGTGGTCAGTCAAATGTCATATGCTTGGAATAATAAGAATAAAATCATATTTAATTTAATAATATGAAAGTTATTAATTATTTAATTATTTAAATCTCCTGTTAAAAGATGTCATTTTAAAAATGTGAAAATGAGCGTAAATAAGTTAATGCAATGCTGCAAATTTAACCAACGTTACTGCCGTAATAATGGCTCATTTCAAATGCTTACGTGTTTTTCTTCTCGTTCTCTTTTGAGCGGTGATGAAAGATTATTCTTGTAAATACTTTCCAGCATTTCAGTAATAAAAGTGTAGGCTAGATCTTTAAAATGCATCCAAACGATACGGTGCTCTGCAGTGGTCAAAAAGGATATAAACAGTTAATTTTGAAGCGATCTCTTCTTGAAAACTCAGAGAAGTGGATTCAGACGGCAAATAAATTACCACATGACCTTGGTGTTTGTCAAAAAACAGTAGGTAATTCGGCCGGGGATTTTTACGCGTGTGGTGGGAGAAAAACACTGACATTCTGGATTCGGACAGCAATAAAATCACTGACTAGCCCCTGTAAATGATGCAAATACCTTACAACAATTACCGTCCGAATAGGGCTATAGACAGCAATTTAATTACCTCTTTCAAGACTCAGAAAGGTAGTAAAGACATCGTTAAGATAATGTGACTCGAGTGGTTCAACTGTAATGTTATGAATTAGGGCTGCACAATTAATAGAATTTCTAATCGCGATTACGATTACGGATGCCACGATTACATAATCGTTCAAAGCCGCGATTACAAAACAAAACATTCCACTTACATTATTCTGCATGCTTAAGAGGTGTGTTTAGAGCATGTTACGTTGACTGGTCAAATGCACACGAAACACCAGCATAGTAGCCCCCGCCATTTTTAAAAAGCTGTGTACACAGCCTATATATTAACTCCACAAACTAACTCTTGCCAACTTTTGCCTTTGGCTTTTGGCTTGCTCAGTTGGGGACACTTAAATTTCAACTATATTACCGTTCTGCCCGCATTGACACTATATGATAATTGAAATTAGCCGGGTGACATCACTGTTTTCTCCAGAGCGGCTGTACAGACGAATCACATTCTGCTGTATTGTTTTCCTGTTAACACTGTGAAGCTGCTTTGAAACAATCGGCATTGTAAAAAGCACTATATAAATAAAGGTGACGACTCTATAAACATGGAAAACAGTGATGGACCTCTCAAATTTTATGCTAAGGAGAAAATCCAACACAACTTTGAGGGGACCAAGTGAAACATTATTATGTATTTATGCTCAGCTAGTTACACTGGACATCAACCACACGGCAAACAGCAATACTTTTTCATATAATGTCTACTTTCTTTGTATAATAGTTCTACCTAATAACATATTAGACAGGACTGTTAAACAGATCGTAAGCTAATAAAGATGGAAAATGTGTGCCCTGTGTGCTCCGTCTCTGGCATTCTCAGCGCCATCAAAATAAAGGTCCTTCGCACTGTCAAAATAAATGTCACAACAATAAGCGTGGCTTATGTCACTTCAGAGTTCCTACTGGCGGTGCGAATGCAATCAGGAAAATGACCCTAGGGGAACATTTAGTTCTCGGGGAACCACCCTGGAGGTTATTTACTATAACTAAGTTCCCATAACTACCCGGTGCGAAAGCCCCTATTATTGTACCATGCATACATTTTACTTTATTTATTTAAAGAAGAAACCAAACAAATGCACTGCAAAAATTTTATTTTTGTCTTGTTTCTAGTCCAAACATCTAACAATTCTAAAAATCAAAAAATTATTGTCTTGTTTTGGGGAAAATAACTCAAAATTAATTGAGTTTTTGCTTAAAATTAGCTAAATAATCTGCCAATGGGGTAAGCAAAATAACACAAAACAAGACAAAAATACTAAAGAAGAAAAGCATTTTTTGCAGTGTGTATAGATGACATGAGGCTTAATGCTATAGAAAAGCATTTTTTTATATATATATATATAAAAATATGGCATGCAGTTGCTTCAAACTATGGTATAAAGCTATTCAAAACATCGTAAATTGTGATAATCGTAATTAATAATCGCAATTACAATTTCAAGGGAATAATCGGCAATTATGACTTTTGTCATAATCGTGTAGCCCTATTATGAAGCGATGAGAGTATTTTTTGTGCGCAGAAAACAACAAAAGTAATGACTTTATTCAACAATCTCTTCTCTTCAACGTCATTCCCCTACCCTAGTCACGTAGTAAGCGGGCCAGTGCTTCCGGGTTCTACGTCAGAACGCCGGCTCATCATTGGCCAGCTCCTGCGTCAGCATCACATGCATGTGTTGTGGTGCTCATGAACGAAGGTCTTATGGGTTTGGAACGACATGAGAGTGAGTAATTAATGACATAATTTTCATTTTTTGGTGAACTAGCTTTTTCAGTGTGTCATTCTGATATCCTGATCAAGAAACATTTCTTATTATTATCAATGAAAACAGTTGTGCTATTTCATATTTTTGTGAAAATTAATTAATAGAAAGTTCAAAAGAACAGCATTTATTTGAAATATAAATCATTTGTAACATTATAAATATCTTTACTGTTAGTTTTGATGTGTCCTTACTGAATAAAAGTATTAATTTCTTTAAAACAAATCTTACTGACCCCAAATGTTCAAATAGTATATGATATGCACTTGTATTATATGTGATAGATATATAGCATTTTACGTGCTGATGTGTTTCATCCAAGGATGGCGGTTGGCCATCAGCATGAGAAATCAGCAGCAGATCTACATGTAAAAATATACAGTGATACGGTCTGTGTTGGGAGTGAACTTGTTTGGCAGTGACATACAATGCTGATGTTTATGTTATGTTTTAAATTTACAACATTGTGGAGGGAGAGGAACTGAAAGGTTTACACCCTACTTTCAGTGAGACCATCACCAAATGACCGCCTTTTTTCATAAACCGTAATGGAGCATCTACACTTCCAGTCAAAAGTTTGGACAGACCTCATTCTTTATTATGATTAATTCCCACATTTTAGAATAATATAAAGGCATCTATACTTTAAAATAATAGAAATGTAAGTTTGGGAACGATGTAGTGATCAAAACATGACATAAATGAAAACTCATTATCTAGAGCTTCTTCTTTGCTTTCTCTAGATGTTCTCTCAATCAACTTCAGAGGTAGGATTATCTTTAGCCGGACACTTATTGGCTGCTTCTTCCCTATTCGGTCCAATCACTATTCATCCATTAATATATATGTATATATTAGGGATTTCACAGGTACCGGTACTTCGGTACCAAGTCGGTACTGAAATTATAAAAATGTGACGATACCATCATTTCTGTAGTACTGACTCCCGCGGTACCGGCAGCTGCGTTCAGTCGCTTCTGTGTTTGTCCAAGCGCAGGGCTCCAGACCGTAGCTGAATATATACTAGTGTCTGTCAATATTAATATCGTGAAAAGCATAAATTGTGTCCAAACTTTTGACTGGTATCCAATAGTGTGAGTTTGGGGAAGACTGTCTGTTTAATAGAAGACAGGATATGTGTTTGGGATAGTTGTTTGAAATATTATGTAAACTAAATGTTATTTATTATAATTTCTTTGCCGTTCCGTTAGGTGCCACTAGTGGCACATGCCACATGTTTTTTTTTTTTTGCCACATCTTGCTTTAAATGCAAGAAAGATGGGACAATATCACAATTCAAAGTGTAAGAAAGAAGACCAATTGAAAGACTTTTCAAACTTTCAAAATAGATGGCACAAATACGACTGCAAAATGGAGTCACATTAAAAACACATTATTTAGTGTTAGAGGTTTAGAACAAGAATATTTGAGGAATATCAATACAGTCCTTCTTTAATGTGTTCACAGATTGGACTATTATAGTAATTCCGACTGTAATAAGAACATGCAATATAAAATTTGAAGCTAAGTTGTGCAGAGCCACAGACCACAGGAATTTTATCAGATGGACCAAGGAAATCTGGTCAGTCTGATTGTGTGTGCCTTCCGCATTTCCAGTGTGTCATTAAAATGTAATTCTGAACTTGTTCTATAGTTGAATATGTAACTTACTTCAGTCAGTCCTAGATCTTGCAGTTATTTCTTCGCTTTTGTAAACCAATCATGCTTTTTCACCACATAGCTCGACACCTGCTCTTAAATGCTGATAAGCTTGCTTTCCATTAGTATCACTTTCAGACCTCACCCAACACCTGAATAAAAGTGCAGAGAGGCAAACAAACATTCGCCATTTCAAGCAAACACACAGATCCTCCCAAACACACCCTATAACTGTTATTGCTACGGCCCCACCAAGATGCAAAACCACTAAGAACATTAGTGCCGCATTTTTAGCTCCAGTTCACACTGTGTTTTCGCAGCGTAACTTGAACATTTCCACATTAGGAATTTAACCCTGAGCGATCCACTGTTAGAAAATGGCAATGCTTTTTAAAACCAATTCAGACATGTCTACTTTCACTAATTATAGGCTAATACAACAGTAAATTACTTTATGAAATATTGCTACAAGTGATGTTTACTATTTAAATCTCGCAGCATGCCCATAGTCTCCGAGGGTTTCAGAAACTAAAGTATGGTCAAGAATAAATGGAATACATGGAAAATTTGAATTCGCAATGATTGCATTGCCTCGTTAAAAACGTGCCCTGAAGCGTCTGCGCACAATCGTTTTATTTGTAGTTAAAACCTCAGACCGATGCGTCATCACTGTCTCAATTATCCGTCTGAAAGCGTGCAAGACTGATACGCGACGGAGACTCTTCTACCATGAGAACTCTCACACACAGACAAAAAATCCTTAATCGTCTTCAAAACCTCTCCCTTCCTCTCTCCCTTATTTGCCAGAGTGCAATAAAACAAGTTAATTATGGCGTTGAAAATATGAGGATAATGATAGGATATAAGATGATGGTCGCCCTGAGGTTATGAGTTCTTGATTCTCTCTGTTGCCTTTTTGTTTTTTTGCTTGCTAAATCTGCAAGGCGCCCTTCCCAGAAAAAGCTGAAGTTGTTTACAAGTGGTTTATTGACTTGTGTTGGACGATGGGAGATTTTCAGGTTGGTGTTTGTGAAAGGATACAGCCTAGAGTTCTTTAAGTGAATAATTATTTGAGATGATTATTTCAATGCATCTGTGGTTCACTCCAGTTAGAATGCCATATAGAAGATTCTTTAAAAAGAAGAAGAAGGAATAGTCACATCTGAACAGCCAAAAAAATTTTTTTGTCCATGAATCTTCTTACAAAGTGGATCTAAAACAAGAGAAATGTAGGGTGGGACTTTATTTTATCTAAAAGGCACTGATTGGATTGTAAAAAGTGTCTCTATATGGCAGGTGGTTTGAGGGAAGAGGTTGAAAATTAAGAGGGATTGGTGACATCAACGCCAAAGGAAAATTGTTTGAAATTGGTGGAGAAAATGATTACATGTATAAATTACAATCTTTTAGATTGGGAGTAACATACATGGATGAATCATCCATAATAAGACCAGTAACGTACATTATGGAAATAAATATGGCTCCATTTTGATTTCATGTTGGACTTTGAAGTCGCAAGCTAAATAGACACAAGCACAAACATCCAATTTTATGAAGTGTGCATTTTAGATGGGCAGCCCTTAAACTACAGTAATCTAGTATCTTTGAACAGTTCATAAACTATAGGGAACTTGAGAAGGTGGCCTTTTCATTCATCTGATGAGTTAGTAATTTTAGTTTCATGAGTGAACTAGTTTTAATTTGAGAATGTCTGGCATAATTTATTCTTCAATTGCGCACGTGCTTGACCTGAGGTAACACAACAACAGTGTTTGTATGTTTATGGAGCTGCTGCCGTTCCTTTTTTGAGGAAAAGCCCCAGACAAACAGACAGGGATTCCCCCTTTCTCTCTCTCTCTCTCTCGCTCGCTCTCTCACACACACACACGCACACACAGACACACACACGCGCTTTCTCTCTTCCCATTCATCTGCCCTTCCGTGTCTGGACTTTGGTCAGGCTGTCTGAATCACTCTCACGGCATTCCCATGCAGACACACATACAAGTTGCAAAATCTCTCACACTTTCTTTCATTCTTGCAGACAGATGACAGACATTATGCTGCTGACTCGTTATGTCACAGTGATGACTCTGTGATTTTGTTCCATCTAGAAAACTTCATGACAAATTTTCACACTGTCACTTCCTGTTGGACATTCCAGGCTTCATTTAACTGTCGTCTCTTTGAAAGTGCAAAAACCAAATGTAGGAAGTGAATTTAGAGTCAACAACCCCCCTAATGCAGGCTTTAACTGCTTTTTTTCACGTCACAATACCAAAAATGTAGTAGTTGGTACCGATACCACCAAAAGTACACGATACTCGACACGATAAGATGATATCACGGTAAAGAAAATTAAATAAATAATAATACGTTAACTTTTTATAGATATTTTTAAAAAGAAATTACAATTATCTCAACAAAATGTTTGCTCACTCAATTTGTGTTTTTTATAAGGTAACTTGCTGCAATAGTCAGTAATAAAACAAGAATGAATAAACACATTAGAAGCAGTAGCATGAATAAATACAATACAATAAAGATACAAATTAAACGTGAAAATACCACAAAAATGGAATAATCAAATATAAAATAACTCAGTTAAATATAGACTAATCCTTATTAAAGCTTTTCTTGTCATTTGATTATCATTAGTAATACAGACAGACAGCCAATAGTAGTCAGTAGCAGGTTTTAAAGGCTGCTATCACTAAGACCTAATGGACGTAGACAATATGCTGTTACACATGCTGTTAACATTCACATAATCAATGCGAATATTCGCCAAGACGGGCATTTTAACATATCTGTGTGTGTATTGGAACGTGTATTTGTAGGCTAAGCCGTGAAAATCTGACATTCGCACGAGAACAGTGGATATGTGTGTGCTCACTGCCTGAAGACCGTCTCAGAGAGCGTGCGAGTACGTTTAAAATCACTTGAATTGATCAACTGGCATGATATAAAACAATGTGCGCTAAAGTCTTGTATTGCACCGTACATCTCACTTGCAGAGCAAAAGCAATGTGGAGAGAGAGAGAGAGAGAGAGAGAGAGAGAGAGAGAGAGAGAGACATGATACCGCTGAATCACTAACACTGTTTGTGAAATTGCATCTCACAGAAAGTTTTAAAAAATACTGATTTAATTACTGATTTCCTCTGATAATCTGTTTCAGTTCAATCTACATGCTATAATGTTCGGTACCATCAGTACTTACGGTAGTGTAGAAAAACAAGTAACGTCAGGATTTTAAAATGTTGATATCAACTTGGTAATGAAGTATCGGTTCTCATGACATCCTTAACATGAACTGAGAAAATTTACCAGCCAGAAATGTTTCTTAATAGCTATTAAAATGTTGAATTTTATATATATATATATATATATATATATATATATATATATATATATATATATATATATATATATATATATATATATATATATACACTCATCTAAAGGATTATTAGGAACACCATACTAATACTGTGTTTAACCCCTTTGCCTTCAGAACTGCCTGAAATGAAAAATACTTTACCAGCAAGAAATGTTTCTTAATAGCTATTAAAATAGCTATTAAGCTATTTCTACGTGGCATTGATTCAACAAGGTGCTGAAAGCATTCTTTAGAAATGTTGGCCCATACTGATAGGATAGCATCTTGCAGTTGATGGAGATTTGTGGGATGCACATCCAGGGCATGAAGCTCCCGTTCCACCACATCCCAAAGATGCTCTATTGGGTTGAGATCTGGTGACTGTGGGGGCCATTTTAGTACAGTGAACTCATTGTCATGTTCAAGAAATCAATTTGAAATGATTCAAGCTTTGTGACATGGTGCATTATCCTTCTGGAAGTAGCCATCAGAGAATGGGTACATGGTGGTCATAAAGGGATGGACATGGTCAGAAACAATGCTCAGGTAGGCCGTGGCATTTAAACGATGCCCAATTGGCACTAAGGGGCCTAAAGTGTCCCAAGAAAACATCCCCCACACCATTACACCACCACCACCAGCCTGCACAGTGGTAACAAGGCATGATGGATCCATGTTCTCATTCTGTTTACGCCAAATTCTGACTCTACCATCTGAATGTCTCAACAGAAATCGAGACTCATCAGACCAGGCAACATTTTTCCAGGCTTCAACTGTCCAATTTTGGTGAGTTCGTGCAAATTGTAGCCTCTTTTTCCTATTTGTAGTGGAGATGAGTGGTACCCGGTGGGGTCTTCTGCTGTTGTAGCCCATCCGCCTCAAGGTTGTGCGTGTTGTGGCTTCACAAATGCTTTGCTGCATACCTCGGTTGTAACGAGTGGCTATTTCAGTCAAAGTTGCTCTTCTATCAGCTTGAATCAGTCGGCCCATTCTCCTCTGACCTCTAGCATCAACAAGGCATTTTCGCCCACAGGACTGCCAGACCGGCCCGTCTGGCACCAACAACCATGCCATGCTCAAAATTGCTTAAATCACCTTTCTTTCCCATTCTGATATTCAGTTCTCTCATTTACCAGCCACTGATAGGAAGTCAAACTTGGTGAGCCCATTATGAGTGAATAAACATGCAGCAAGTATATTAACATTGTACAACTCAATGGTAAAGACTTTACATGCTCTCGGATTGATTAGCTCAAAAAACAGTACAGAACAACACCTTCCAGCACTGTGACTGAGTTTGCAAACACACCAGAAGAGGGCTTGTTGACATCAGCCATAAAGGAAAGTTGTTTTAGAGGCAGAGTAGGACAAAACCGGTATAGACAGACATTTGATTTGCGTTTTAGTTCAAGTTTGCAGCATATTACAAACGTCATTTAAATTAAGTTTTTATGCTTTTAGCAGACGCTTTTACCCAAAGCGACTTACATTGCATTTGAAGGTTTACATTTTAGCACTGAATTAATTCCCTGTGAATGAACCCATCGAACCCATGATCTTGGCGTGTTATGTTGTGCATCCACACCTAGTGCGATGCGGTCAGAAAATCTGCATCAACATAATAATGCGCGTTCACAGCGTGCGTTCATGTGCACATGCTCTGACAAGCGTGCTGTTTTGATGAATTCCTCTGTTTTATGTCGACCTACTTTTTAAATTCCCTCATTCCTTTCATATACAGCATACATTACCTCCTCCCTCTCAGATGCTTGCGAGATGGAGCACTTCGTCTGAACAAAAAAAAGATAAACATGTGGCTTTTGTTGCAGGCATAAATGAACGACAGCATTCCGCATGACACCACATGAAAGGCTTCCCATATCTCACACCATTTCTCCTCTTTCTTTTCTATAACTTTATCATACTTTCAATTTTCTTTTCTGCTCAGTATTTGTTTTCCTCTCTTGGTTTTAATCACCCTTTTCATATCTATCTATCTATCTATCTATCTATCTATCTATCTATCTATCTATCTATCTATCTATCTATCTATCTATCTATCTATCTATCTATCTATCTGTCTGTCTGTCTGTCTGTCTGTCTGTCTGTCTGTCTGTCTGTCTATCTATCTATCTATCTATCTATCTATCTATCTATCTATCTATCTATCTACTTTCTTTTTAGCCCTTCTCTCTGTCTCTTTCTGTCTGTGTGTTCCGGCTGAGAGAGGGCCCACCACACGCAAAAACAAAAGGGCATTGTATTCTGGGTAAAATGTGGTAAGCAGACGCTGGTGGACAGCCCTAGCGGTTGCTGGCAGGCAGACACACTTCCTAACGCTGCCGGCACATGAGCTCTTGTTTTGGGAAAGCCCTGAGTTATGGCGGCTGTGGCGAAGGGCATTTATGAAAGCGGGACATGGCTTATTTTGGGAGCCAGTGGGGTGGAGTGTGAATTTAGGCCCCACCGCAAGGTCACTCCTGGATCTCTTTCTCTCTCTCTCCCTCATTAAGACATTCGTACATCCATCTATTGTCAGGGTGGGACCACCATGTGCCAACTGAAACTCATCTCTCACTTACTCCATCAAAATGGTTCCAACAAGTCTGAAAATACATTTCTATGCAGTGCTCGGGGTCTTTTCCGGGGGCTTTGAAGTTTTCCTAGAGGGTCAGATTTCCTAGCGGTGGTGGTGGATTACTGCGGTTCTGCTGTAAAAATAGAGCTGCATAATAGAACTATGCCAATTGAATTATCTCCATAAGAGAGTATTATATAGATGTATTATATAGAAATGTGGGAGATTTTTCAATTAAAGGGATAGTTCACCCAAAAATGAAATTCCTGTCAATAATTACTCATCTTAATTTCGTTCCAAACCTGTAAGGCCTTCGTTCATCTTGGGAACACAAATTAAGATATTTTTGATGAAATTTGAGAGCTCTTTGACCCCTCCATTGACAACTATTTAATGAACAATAAAGCAGATAAAGAATAAAGCAGTAAAGCAATAAAGACATTGTTAAAATAGTCCATGTGACTCCAGTGGTTCAACCTTAATGTTATGAAGTGACGAGAATACTTTTTGTGTGCAAAAAAACAAACAAATAACGACTTTATGCAACAATTTCTTCTAGTCTCTGTCGGTCTCCTACGCAGTTTTACGTTGGTCAGGTCCTGTGTCAGCATCACGCGCATTCATCGTGGTGTTCACGTGAACAGTATCGGCCTATGGTGAGTCTGCGACTGACGTAGAACTAGGAAGCTCTGCACTACGGTAACAATGTAAACGTAACAAAAAGACACAGACGAGGAGAAGTTGGTGCATATAGTAGTTTGTTTTGTTTTTTTTGCGCACAAAAAATATTATCGTCACTTCATAACATTAAGGCTGGAGTCACATGGACTATTTTAATGATCTCTTCACTACCTTTCTGGGCCTTGAAAGTGGTCGTTGTGTTGCTGTCTATGGAAGGGTCAGAGAGCTCTCGGATTTCATTAAAAATATCTTAATTTGTGTTCTGAAGATGAACAAAGGTCTTATGGGTTTGGAACGAGGATAATTAATGACAGAATTTTCATGTTTGGGTGAACTATCCCTTTAAGGGAATTTTTTTTGTCCCTAAACATGATTTTAAAGAAAAAAATATTTTTTGTTTTAAAGGTGGTGTGTGTGATCTTTATCCATGCTTAATATGGAGAAACTATATATACGTCACAATAAATAGCCATTCGCAAACATTGCTCTGTGTGTTCAAGCATCTAAATCAGGAAAACCCAGCTAACACTGAATGAACCAATGATGTGTGTTTGGGTTAGGGTGACCACCTGTCCTGCATTTTGCGGGACAGTCCCGAAATTGAGAGCTTTGTCCCGTCTACCGCAAGACGTAAGTAGTGTCTGCATTCAGTTATGTCTGTATCATTATTATTATTTTTCATCCCTGAAATTACAATACCACAGTAAGAAATATAATAAAAACTGTGACTGGCATTTAAAACTATGTTTGTGCAGCCGTCATTTTCTAGCTGTGAAAATAACCAACCAACGCAATCGTAGAGAGAGGTTTTCCCGCTGATGACAACTGAGTGGACAGCGCAAAGGAACACAGCTACACCAGCAAGGATTTCATCTTACATACTGGATAAGAACCTCAAGAGCTGAGTCAAACTGCCCAACTAAAGGAAACACTGATCACCATAATGGTGACCAAACATTTTCAATAAAACAACATCTAAACCTCTGTCAGTTTAGAGCTTCTATAGATGTCTTTCAGGGTTGGAGCCAAACTCTGCAGGACAGTGGCTCACTAGGACCGAACTTGCCTATCCCTGCTCTAATTAGAGGAAAATGATGGTATAATTGTACCCTAAGGACCAATTATACGTTTTGTTCCTAAAGGAACAACATTGTACCTCCACTGTACCTTTTTTTCTGAAAGTGTAAGACGCGGCCTTTGATGAAACCTTCAACACACACACACACAAATTCCCATGCATAAGGTTGTGTGTGTAAGATAGTGGCGATGACTCCATGTGAATGACATCATAAGCATACGACAGAGTCATGGTGATTCTCGTGTTGTGAACTCCATCGGTCAACCACAGTCACAGAGGCAAAAAGTGCTTGGTCAACTTTATGATTAATGAAATGCTGTACATTGTCTGACCACATATGAAAGAACATTTTCAAAGAGTAGACTTGAAGAGTCTGAGAGAGTGACTTTCTGGCTTGAGTAACACAAATATTTTAAATGCATTTTGGTGGGAAAAATCAGCCTTCTGTTCATTACTACAGTGAAATGTGTTTTAGTCGGTTTATGCAGTAATATCAAAAGATAATACCTTAAGATTTAGAAGTAGAAGAAGTATTAAGAAAATACCTTAAGTATTTTTTAAAAGAATTTTAACGCATAACTGTCAATAATGTTGGTCATGTTTTCAACCCCCCCCCACCCATGATTTTGTTTTATATGCACATTTTACACCCTCTCTCTGGCTCATATAAATAAATGTATTGTTTTCCTTCTGTGCCTTTTAGAATCTTACAGTATGTAAACTTCCATTTCAAATTAGATAAAGCCCTGCAGATTTGCCTGGGCTTTATTTTAGATTATTCTGTTTTTTTTTTTTGTTGTAGATTTTAACTGCCTAACACTTTTCTGAAACACATAATTACTGTAGATTACAGATTCAGTATCACAACATCGAATACATAGTGAGAGACAGAGTCATCTCACGAGTGTGTGTGCGTGTGTGTGGGTATGTGAATGCAAATGTACTTGCAGGTGTTTGTGTCTTTACAGATTATGTGCAAACGTAAGTGATTCAACTAAAATACTATTAAACTCAAAACTGATTTGATGTTTATGAGGACTTGTTATGCACATTTAAACAAGTAGAAAGAGCCAGGGAGATAGACTAGCATAAGTGATGTTTGCAAATCAGAACTTACATTGTACTGATGTTTCCTGTGTCTCCAGCCTGTGGTGTTTCAGAAGCCTCGCTTCAGCTGATGCACAGGCCGTAGCCTCCTCTAGGGGCCAGGAGGGCGACTATACCACCATGAAGTTAGTCCAAATCCAACTGAAAGAGGAAATGACATTGGAAATGCACATATCTCCATAAAACAGCTTTTGATTTATTTCTCAAGGGAGGCATTTTACTCAGACAGTTCTTGCTGCGGAGTCTCAATATTCCTAACAGCGTAATAAATCCTTGTACTTTTCTACCGCAAACATTAACTCGGATCTCTCTTCGTAAAACACTTCCTGCATGCTCTATGAGAAACAGACTGCTTTGATGACACGTTCCATTATGCATTTTCAGTGTTATGTCACATAACACGTCTCTGTGCATTGTTAGTTCATAATTATTTCTTGTCAAATAGATACTTCTGGTGCGTTCAGCTGTGCAAAAAATTCTCAAATTAGTATTTGTATACCTTATCACATTAATAATGAATGGGAAATTGAGAAGACTGGTGTCATAGACAGACACTGTCATCTAAATTTCCTTGAGTAAAGAGTTTTTTTGGAGACTTTTAAAGTTTATCCATCCTAGAGAGTTCCTTTGAGGAAATATGGTTTTAATTCTGTGCTCTGTGACAGAGTAAACGCTTCTGGACAGAAATACAAAATAATTGTTTGTTTTACATTCGCTGAAAAGATCCATATTCGTTGCAAATGCCGTCATCTGTAATATTACTGCGCAATAACAATTCAGATTCATCCATCAGCAAAATATGCTTTGATCTGACATGCTTTACTTAAAATATAAAACAAATTATAGCTTAAGAGTGAATCATTCACCACAAGCTTCAATGTATTTGACAAAAGACGGTAAACTAAGCTTCATTACAGTCAACAGCACCGAGAGCGTTTATATAGTCTATTAATATGAGCGTGCATTGATGTTTTTTCCTCTTTTGAATGTACATTTATTTACAAAGTATTAGCTGCATGCAATGAAAATCAAAAGATGACATCACAAAGACTTTGCACTCTAGATAGGACACTGTGATGATGTCATTAGGGACACCTGATATGAGGTGGGGCTGAGATTCAAGCATGTAAACGGGAGATTTAGAGTTGACTGCAGGTCATCCATGCTGCTTTCTCAGGCAGACAAACCCGCAGTTGAAACACAAGGAGACACAGTACGGAAGGAATGCTCTCTGCGGCTTCCAGACTTGCTCCCTCTGTAATTTGTAAATGTACAGAAATGTGCCAGCGCCACGGCGGGGGAGATAGCAAATCCACAGACTTATGTCAGCATTTTATGCCCCGATTTGATTTTTATCTGCGGGTATGGAGTCCTGTGTGTGTGTTCGGGGGGTGATGACTAATAAAGTAATGTTTTACCAGAGCATTTGGGCAAATATCTGTGGTTTCTTCAGATTCAGTATTCTTCAGACTGTCGTGCTGCTTTTGCAAGAAATATAAGTGGTTTCATTTATGTGTGTGTGTGTGTGTGTGTGTGTGTGCGCATGTTTTTGGGACATATCAGGACACAGATGTGTATAATGACATGGGTTTGACATAGGCATTACAAGGAGAGGGTGACTTATGATGGTGTGTGTGTGTGTGCATGCTTTCATCATTAACTTTTGAGACATATGAAGTTATTTTTGACTTGCCATTGGACAAAGCGTGAATATATGTTGCCATGTGAACATCTTTGACACAGGGTTCATTGTTTTTGTTTTTTGTGGTCTCGGAGTATATGTCCATTGATATACTGTATATACACTCTAAAAAATGCAGGGTTAAAAACAACCCAAGTTGGGTTGAAAATGGACTAACCCAGCGATTGGGTCGTTTTAACACAGTAAATGGGTCGTTTTAACCCAGCAGTTGGGTTAAATGTTTGCTTAAAACAACCCAATCGCTGGGTTAGTCCATTTTCAACCCAACTTGGGTTGTTTTTAACCCAGCATTTTTTAGAGTGTATATATATATATATAGATTGAGCAACATCTTTTGTGTCAAAATTATTTGTTAAATATGTTTCCATGTAAGTTTTGACGATGGCAGAAGGGAGTGGAAGGCCTCTGGTTTGGCTTATATTAGGTAGATATAGGCAAACGTGATTTGCCATGCACGATATTTTTGTAAATACTCCAAAATAACCACGTCAGCAATGGTTAACCAGTGTTCTGATTATTTAACCATTCTGGCCCTCAAGTATTTTATACGAGTGTTGTTTTTCTTTTAATATGCCTTGGAGCTGCAGTGTATATTACAAATGAATCTCCATTTTGATTGGAGCAGACAGTATGAGCCCACTTCGCACATCCTTTGCAATAAATCTATTCCCTTCCATTATGGAAAGCAGTTTGTTTCCGTTCAGGCATACTGTGTCGATCCTCTGCCAACCAAATACTTTTTGTTTTCTCCCATGTAGAGCGTTTGACTATTTTTTTTTATTTTTGTTTTACTTTTGCTGAACAATTACTTTAATATATATTTTTTTAAATTTACATAATTTCCTTGTTTATTACATCATACTTATCTAAAATAAAGTACGTGGTGCTTTACTGTAATCATCAGATCATTTAATGTTTCATGCCATTTACTTTTTGTTTATTTGGTTACACTTTATTTTAAGGTGTCATTGTTACAGTGTAATTATATATTTAAATACTGATTAATAATAATTATCTACATAGGGTTAGGGTTGAATGAGGGTTGCGGGTTAGTTGCATGTGATTATGCATAATTTACTGATATCACTATGGTAAGTACATATGTAACAAGGACACTGTAAAATAAAGCGTTATCGTTTATTTTATAATAGTTTGCATTTTTGCGAGTCTGAAAGGTGGGGAACATTCACAGCACGTTTTTCTTTATGTAAAAGGACACGGGAGGATTCCCTTTTGTTGCATTGTTCAGATAAATGATTTGCTTTGCTTGTCTCAACATTTAAATGATATTTGAATTCTTGAATCTGCAACAAAAAAAAACTTACAACATTGCATGCAGTGACTTCGTGAGTCAGGATGCTTGTGCAATGCAAAGTGACAAACAGGTTTAGGAAAGAGCTGTGGTGGATTTTGCTGCT
This sequence comes from Paracanthobrama guichenoti, assembly GCA_018749465.1. Classification (NCBI taxonomy): domain Eukaryota; kingdom Metazoa; phylum Chordata; class Actinopteri; order Cypriniformes; family Gobionidae; genus Paracanthobrama; species Paracanthobrama guichenoti. Next base: position 22,981,819 of record CM031957.1, read on the forward strand.
GTTTGGTGTTTTGGGAGAAAATCAAATCAAAAGGATCTTTTACTCTTAGAGGCATTTAACCCCATACCCTTGTAAAGAATGATGGCATGTGGCTCTGAGTCTGTGTCTGGAATATTGTTTTATTGTTTGAACTTCAGGCTGTTTTTGAGGGCTCGTGGCTCTTTGTATCAGCTCACATCATTTCTCAGCGCTTGATTACTCGATGTGTATGTGACGCTCGGATCACATATCAGAGGGACGCGCGTCATTAGGGAGGGCACGTTGCTGCGCGACTGTAACCGTAGAAACTGCGCGCGGAGTCTGAATATGACAGCCGCGCGGAGTCAGTCTGAGCGCGTGCGGTCACATATTAATAATGAACAGATGCTGAAAAATCACCGATGTATGCATCCACAACGACCGCTGACCAGCTTGTGTTTGGGGAGGTTTCTTGGCACTTTCGTGCTCAGAATAACAATTTATGTTACAGTGTCTTTGTGAAAGTGCTCCTATTCTTTTTTATGTGTTTCAAGTTTTTTTTCCTATTCTTTTTTCCTATATATATATATATATATATATATATATATATATATATATATATATATATATATATATATATATATATATATATATATATATATATATATGGTTAGAAAACTGGCGCCAAAGCATAGCTAATTTACGCTATCTTGAAAGACTGCGCTGCTTTATATATATATATATATAAAATATATAATTAATATTTATATATATGCAATCATATTATATATATATGACTAATGGTTAGAAAATGTGTTCAGCTAATTTATTATGATACTACATATCATATTTACATAATAGGCGTTTAAAATGTGTTCACGAATATAATAATAAGAACAAGCTATTATAAACAATAACAAGCATATATTTGAAATGCATTGTTCATTAGAAATGATTATATTTTATACACTGTGATGTAAAGTGTGACTCAATCATTGCAGTGATTAATCAACATATTCTGCTTTATATATAAGTGTTTAGGCTGTGTGTGCAACATGTGCATCTATTTCGACAGTAGTTACTCAATGCAACGAGCGGGTGGAAATGTGAAGGCGTAAAAAGAGGAAGATGCATGCAAGTCCACCGAGCAGATGTTGATGAAATATGCAAATGATCTTGAGATGCACATTGTTGCACTCTTGGACCATTAGTGTGGGTGAGACTGTTCTATATTCACATTATTTCCTTACATCGAGATCAATATAAACATCAGTGCATGGTTTAACGGGAAAAAATATATATATTATAATTAAAAAAAATATTATAATATAATAATAATTATATTTACACGGCTGTTGTTTTTGCATTATATTTAATTCGAATTATTAAGCACACGTGTATTTGTTTTTGTCGTTTTTGTTGTGTTTTAAGTGAGTGGATGTCCTCTCATGTAACCAAACGCTGGTTTCAAACTGAGCTCATCTTCGGCATGCAAGCCCGCAGAGCCCTGGCACGAATCCTGCCAGTCAAACCTCAAGCCCACTGCACATAAACAGCTCGCTGAAACACAGGAAAAGAGCAAATCAAATAACGAATAAAAGCAGCATGAAATCATATTAATCACCATCACGAATAAATCCACTACTGTAGTCAATAAATCAACAAATAAAATTTAAATATGGGCCTATTTAGGAAACATTTGATGATAATTAAATTTGTATTTACGAGCGAGTTTAAAATAAATAAATTAGAAACAAATGCATTTAAATGCTTTAGTAAAATTATTTTACCCTGTAGGCTATTTAAATATATATATTATTTGTGGAGTGATAATCTGATCTGAATCTTTGTCGCGCGGACATGAGAACATTTTCTACAGGCTTTTCATCACAAATAACCTTCGGGAGAAATGGGAAAACTGCGGGAAAAATTATGAATTAGGCTAGGCTACATCCTATGAGCAACTGCAGCTGATGATAATCGCTTTATTCCTGTCATTCTATGTTCTGCCTTTCTCTCCGTGTCTTCCCCCCTTGCATTCAGTGTCAGTGTAATGTTGCTTTCCATCTCTTTTTGAGGAGCCACTGGAGGTTTTTAAACGACACACGCGCCTACTAGTGGCGACAGCGTGAGCTCAGGGTGTGTCAACCACACAAGAACTCATTAGATTCTGATTAAATGCCATGTAGGAGACTCGTAAAATAAATTATCGTAATTATTGTTGTATTGTTATGATGGGGCAGACCCATTGATTCAATTAATTCAGCACTAGATACGTGGAACACAGACCAGAAATTTCTCTCTTTTTTTTTTCCTTTTTTATAAGCGAAAATATTAGTTTTTAATGTTATCCCAAATTTATGTTTTACCCTACTAATTGTGTTTGAAAGATATTTTTATTTGTGGATTGCTCAATACATTATAGGCAATATATATATATTTGTTTTACAATATAAAGATTAAACTGGCACATAAATAACCAACCGAAAATATTTTAATTTTTGTCTGTGGCTTTTAAAATGTACACCTGGCAGACTCTAAACCTTCATCCATTATGTGCCATAGCATGTAAGGAGAGGATTCAAATATTTATTGATTGTTCATTAAGTGTATCGCTGAGGAGCTTTCGGTTTTGCTTCGGCGCGTTTGATGTGTGCGTCAAACCCGGCCCTGTTCGCTGATTGGTCGGTTAGACCCAGCCCTGCTCGCTGATTGGCGGAGCGCTCAGCGCACTCCAGGCTATAATGAGACGAGTAAATAACGCTTGCCTGCATAGCGCAGAGCGCCGCGTTAGCGTACACGCACACACATTTTCCTCGTTTTAACTCACTTTTACGCTTGAACATTAATTTGGAAACGGAACGTTTGACATCTTAAAGGGGACCTTATTGCAGAAACTCTTCTGAAACTGTGGGATTAATTTGTGTGGACTTTATTTTCGGAGACTCTGGACTGATAGGACGGAAAGTGTCGCTCTGAAAGTAAAACTGACACCCAGGAGCGGCACACTCTGGGATAAATGCTGTTTAATACGTGCATTTCAAAATAACAGTTTCACATGCTTTGAGAGTTCACAGTTGCAGCACGAGAGAGTGTGCGCGCGCGCGAATGTGTGTGCTTGCGGTTTTGCTGAAGTCAGTGGGAAACTCGAGCGCACTTTGACGCTTCTGCATCCTTTGTGGGACACTGAGTAAACGGTCACGGAGGCGTTTTCCGTGTCCAGTACCACGGACTTTCTGTACTTACTTCAGTTGGGTGACTGATCTCTTCGCGGGATCTCATTTGTAATCTGTTGTGATGCATATTCCTGTAGACCCGAGCACGAGCAGACGGTTCACGCCGCCCTCCGCCTCGTTCCCGTGCCCAAAAGTGCCCGAGAGCCCGAGTATGAGCGCACCGGGGCCACTGCGGTCCGGGCGGCCCGTGGAGAGCCGCTCCGTGGTGGACGTGCTGGCCGATCACGCCGGAGAGCTGGTGCGCACGGACAGCCCGAACTTTCTCTGCTCGGTCCTGCCGTCACACTGGAGGTGCAACAAAACTCTCCCTGTGGCTTTTAAGGTAAGCTATTTTCTTTAATATGACTTATTTCACGGCTAGAAAAAAAGTCAACCAGACTTGCTCGTGAGCAACTCGCGCTCTTCCGAGGAGATAACCATAGCAACCATAGACTGCGCGAGCGTTTTCCGTTAGTGTCAGTACCGGAACGTCAACAAATTAAGTACTATTTTATTTATTTTTAATCAATTTTGACACATTTATATATCATTATCCAGTAACAAAAATGTGGTTTTAAAGATCTGTAAGATAGTTTGGTTAACTATAGGGGCGCCAAAATACAATTCTGGTGCGCGAGCCAACCAGTTCGTGCCCTGGAAATTAGGCTACAGACAAAATAAAAATCACTGAATAATTCAAACACTTTCCTTTCTTTATTTTTATTTCTTTATTTTTTTTTTTTTTTATAGCGTGCTGACATAATTCTGCTTGTCTGATAATATGAACAGAATATGAACAAATCACGTCAGAGACAATTCGGCGCTTTTTTCTCCATTCGAGACTTTACATGAAACATTTATTATTATTATTATTATTATTATTATTATTATTATTATTATTATTATTATTATCAATAAATTGGAAATATAGCAATATATTTCGCAACAACGTAATTTCGGTTATGTTTTATTTGCGAAAAGAATATATTATTATTAGGCTATATGCAATTTATTTTTATATTTCACGACCGTGAAATTATGTCAAAAGTAATTTAAATAAAATTGCTTCTTATAGGCTAGAGTAGGCCTAATATATCTGATTATATCGTTCTCGAGGAGCTAATCATACATCTAAATATGTAATATGCATGTAAATAGAATGATATTAACATTAACCGCCAATACATTATAATTATGTGCATTTCGGTATATGAGAAAGATTCGATTGTAATGCTTACTTTGAGGGTTGCAACCCGGATTTGTTTAGTTTGGTGTTCGTTTGTGTTGCTGATTGGGTTTGTTGGGTTCTGTGTGTGTTTATCAGGTGGTGGCTCTGGGTGATGTTCCTGACGGGACTCTGGTCACGGTGATGGCGGGGAATGATGAGAATTATTCCGCGGAGCTGAGAAACGCGTCTGCCGTCATGAAGAACCAGGTGGCGCGATTCAACGACCTGCGCTTCGTGGGCAGGAGCGGCAGAGGTGCCACATCTACCAGACTGTTTGTGTGTCTGTCTGTCTGTGGTCTGATGCGTGCATGTGGTTGAAATCAAACAACATTGTGATAAAAAAAAAAAAACAACAAAAAATGATTGAAAGCATAGCAGTTAAATAAAAAAAATTAAAAAAAACACAACTCCTGAAATGCATAAACTGACATTTTTTTTTATTTTTTATGTAGATTTTGTAAAACAAATCGTGGAGCAAAAATATAAAAAGGCTACAACAGCGTCCTTCAGATCACTTGTCCCAGAGAAATAATTTCCCCACAGCAGAATTTTTCTTAACCGATTTGTGCTTTACAAACCATCTTGTTTACACACCTAAAAACTCCCTACCTCTTACATAGCTCACATTCTTTCACAAGCTTTTCCTTCTCGTCGTTTTCCTCTTGGCCCCGCTCCTCGCGCTCACATTTTTCCTGTAAATGTTACACTTTAAATAGTTGCAGACGGATGAGTGGAAAGCGCCGTAGTGTGCGAATTAAAAGTACCTTTCATTTCTGCAGTCAATTACCCCACCCTCATAGCCCTCATACAAGCCTCGGCTTTCTCCCCCTCAAAGCGCAGCTTCATTGCATTTAGAGATCACACACGCACGCACACACACGCATCCACACAGACACAGCGGAGTCCCGGGAACAATCTGGAACACATTGTCTGACTAATCCACATCATAAACGCATTTGAAAGCGCATCAAAGCAGTAGTGCTGTCTCTTTTCAGAGGAAACTCATTCATTTCTCCCAGCTGTATGTGACCCACCTCACTGGGATTGTGCATGAATCTTCATTTCATGCAGCCTGAGGGAGTTTCTATCTTTACCTGAGGGTTTTTCCGGTGTGGGCAACGTTATATAAAGTAGTTATTTTTTACAACCACACATAGATAGTCCTGTATGCCACTTTCCAACTTAGGAAAAGTATGCACATATATTATTTTGTCATCTGCACATTGGTAAAATGCTGACTGCACAATATTTGTTATTGTTGTAAGCCACAAATACTTTCCCAGTTTCTCGCTGCCACACTCAACATCTGAAACCACTCGTTTTCCCATTTTTCTTTACAAATTTGAATATCTGCATAATATTTTCCAGAGAAAATTTTAATTTAAATGTAGTTTCCTTTAATGGCAACAGCACTCAAGCTACATGATTTGAGAATGCTTATGCTTATCTCTAGGATTCAATGAATTTATTGTCAGATTTTTGGATCATGCAGTACCTTTTCAAACCGTGTCTTCCTGTCTTCCTCAGGAAAGAGCTTCACATTGACCATCACAGTGTTCACTGGCCCACCCCAGGTCGCCACATACCACCGTGCTATTAAAGTCACCGTGGACGGACCTCGAGAGCCAAGGCGTGAGTACAATTCCCCTTAATGACAGTCAAAAAGAGCGTAGGTGTACGACCGTGACAACATTGTCTTGGTTTGGTAACCACATCTTTGCATGACAATGTTCTGCTTAAACTCAAATGGCGTGTTTTGTAATGTATTAGAATCATTCGTTTGAACTGATTTATTATGTGATTTTGACTACACCGGTCACGCTGTGTGTTTCTTTGCGCATGCAGCCAGTGCAGCATGCAAAGAAGGATGTGTTGTCTGCTTTATTGATGCATTGTCTGCATATAATTTCATGCCAGACTGCAAATCACAACTCGGTGAAAGAAGCACTGTTTGAAAGCGAGGGAACGTATTTGAGGAGGTGATATGAGATGAGATAGTCTCTCCTTTGTGTCTGCTTTATACCGTGTTATTTACTGAAGTAAAAACCAAGCTGAGCCGTCTTTAGAACATGTGCCAAGTAAAACAGATTAGACAATCAGTTGGTGCCTGGAGATTTTCATTTTGGATTATAACTGGTATGATTATTGCACACTGTGTTGCATTCTGTAGCTAAATCGGTGAAAGTACGTAGTAGTTTTGATATTATACTATGTTAGGTGGAGTATTCAGAAGGGGCGACGAGTATTTGAACTATTTTCAGAACACCAACAGCTTTAAAAGACCTATGAGTCATCCGCAGATGATACCAGGGAATTGAGCCACTGTGTGTTTATGTGTGTGTGTGTTTCCAAAATGTACCGTACAGTGTATTTCTGTGAGTAAGTGTTAATTTCGATAGGTCCCTGTATTCTCGTGTTTGGGTTTATACATACCTGCACAGCAGCATGTGTTAATATTAAACAGCGAACAGTCCTTCGTGGTCTAGATGGTTGCCAACCTCAGATGTCAGTTGTGGTGTGTTATTAAGCCTTTCGGGCACAGAGAGTAAGGGTGCGTCTCTCAGCCGCAAACACAGAGGGTTCAATGAAAGTGGCCACTCTCGCTGACCAACGGGGTCAGCAGTGCCTGACCGCATTAGAGCTGTTGAATTAACACAGCACTGAAGGCCTGCTAGGGGTACAGATCCATAACACTAATGCAGCCGCGACCACAACCAGAGAGAGCGAGAGATAAGGGAAAGTCGGTGCTGCTGTTTACAGAGCTGTTTTTTTATTTTATTTTTTTGACAGTTATTTTGTCATATTTGTTCGTACACTAGCCCCCAAAAATAATTTGGACACAGTAATGAATTCATTTCATTGCACTAGATGTCAAACCAAGTGGCATTTAAAGACGGATAGCACAAGTGTGCGTTTCAAGCAAAAACACATGGTTTTGTTTGGTTTGAAATGATAAATCAAAGTTTTCAAAATGAAACTAAAATGTATTGTGAAACTTTGTGGGTGCAAAAAGGTACGTTAGGTGAATCCCATGAAGGATGTCGAGAACACCAGGTTCATATTTCAAAAAAAAAAAGAAAGAAAGAAATTATATTTTGCTTAAAGAGAAAGCTTAATGTTAGGATTAATATTTTGTTTATTTGTTTGTTTGTTTGTTTGCATTTCAACATTATTTTTGTCAATTAAGCACATCCTCCTGCCAATTCTCACAATTGTTTTAAATTAAATGTATTAAATTAATATTGTTTATATATATATATATATATATATATATATATATATATATATATATATATATATATATATATATATATATATATATATACATATTTACAATTGTATTATAATATTTGTTACTGTATTACAGCAATGAGAACTTATTTTAAGAGAAAATGTGCTTTATGATAATTAAAATAATGCAAACGATGCAAACAATTCTGATGGCCCGTTAAAATGGCTTCATTTTCTTTATACATTTTTTTTTTTTTAATAATGTTTGAAATATGGTAAAAATGTACCCAGTTAGGTCTGTGAAGGGCTCTAGGCTAGCATCACTTGACCAAATGCCACTTGGTTTTATATTTTATAAAATGCAATGACATGTAATAATGCAAAGTTCATGCAAAACATGCCGGCGCTTTGTTTATCCTTTTGTTATGTGTGTAATGCTAGATTTCCTCAAGCATGTCATATTTATCATGCTGACTGACTGACATTTGGCCTGTAATGATTCTTTAGAGCTGTTTCCTGTAGAGCAGGTCACATTGCCATAGCGTGCCTGACCATGTAGCATACACTCACTCAGCTCTCACTAATGAACAGGTGCTTCAGACACAATACACTGGGAAACTGTGTGAGTGGTTATGGTGCGTTTCCATTAGACTGCGTGTGTGTGTCCATTACTTCAGACTCTGCAATGAATATGAGACACGTGATATGAGAAACTGTTTTTAATAAACAATAAATGATAAATAATAATAATCTGTGATGTTTAGATCCCCTATCAAAAATAGTGATCTGAAGACCTCACTCAACACTTGAGTGCTCATTTCGGATTTATTGCTCAGATCCGATTGTATACCTGTTCACATTGTTCTTTTAAATGTGGCCAATATCAGATTCCCGTGTGAACAGATCATGGTCCTGAACTGACCCGCAAGTGCAGTGCCAATCCTAGACTTCTGGGGACCCTAAGCAAAACTTTGTCTGGGGGCCCCTGTTAGTGCATTCATAAAAAATAAAATCTTAATCCCTTAATCTGTCTTTTAGAGCAGTGTACACTGTCAAAAAACAACAGTGAGTTAAAAGATAAAAAAAAAAAGCAATAGGATAAATACAACAGAAAAAAAGATATGAATAAAATGAACAATTCAGCCTACTGCTTATAATAGCCTACCATACAGAAATGGAATAAAACATAATAAAAAATATTTCATTAAAAATAGAATAAAGTCTTCACTGCATGAATTAAATAAACAGTGATTCTTATTAAAGTTACTAATGTTATTCAGGGAAGAGCAGTGAATGATTCTCTCGTGTTCTTTTGTTGTTTGATTAGAGCAGCGGGTTTATCAGCTGCGGTCACTTTAAGACCAAATGCACAGAACTAATACTCTGACAAGCATTTGATTACTTTCCCAGCTAACAGAATAACCCTCCTGTTCACCAAAGACATAACTGAATGCGTTTAAGTCCCCAAGAAGGACATTTTGACATATTTCTGAGTGTATTTGTCTGTTTAAGCACTCACCCGAAGGCCAAGGTAGCCTGTACTTGTCCGTGTTTCTCTCCGTCTCGGATCGCACGGACGGAAAGCCGTCTGTTGAACAGCGTCTCACGGCGTCTCTTTCACAGCTCAATGCGCTTTTACACATGGCGTTACATAATTTGACTGATTTGGATGTTGCGTATGGTGACAACGTATGGTAAAATCCTTTAAAGGAAAGGAACGGAAAGCAGCATCATGCTTTCATAAGCGATGGAAGCAAAAAATCAGAAACTAAAACACGGCCCTAAATAGCTGATTCTTGAGAGCAAGGGGGCCCCCTGGTGGTTTGGGGCCCTACGCAGCTTGGGTACTCTGCGTAAAGGGAGGATCGGCTCTGCGCAAGTGCCAAAGAAAGATAGAAAGACATCACACAGGAAGCAAGTGATTATGCGTTTATTTCTAACGTGATCTGCCACGGAAGCCAGCGAATTGAAAGGCAAGTACATGAAAAAGAGTGCATAGTTTTTAAACATTTATGATATGAGCCCTCATGTTTTGCTTGTATATAGAGTGGTCACTGTGATACTTCTGACACATCCCTGTCCTTTCACTGACTACCTCTTGATAACTTTGGGTATGTAACATTTTTTAAGTGACTCCCATGAGCGATGGAAGTGGCCCAAATCTGAATTGAAAAGATCAAATTCCATGTAGTTTGTGCTGTTCACACTGTCGTGACAAAAACATATCTGAGTCACCTATGAACTTTTACTGCAGTCTGAACGTAGCCTAAGTGATCGTCCCATAATGTTGAAAACTAATGTGTTTGTTCGCCACAATGATAGATTGAAGTCTTTGAGTTCATTGTGTTGTTCATTTGCTGTTTGTGTGTGAATGTGCGCTGGAGTGTCTGTGCGTGTTTGTGTGTATGTCAGATATGTTGTGTTGATGGCATCTTTCATGAGAAAAACCACACCCTCTCCTCCCCCAGGCGCGGGCTGACTGAAGCTGTGTGTGTACTTTGATAGTGCTGCCAATAGAATAATGCCTCATTAATGTTTACCTGCGAAGTTGATAAACCTGATAGACGGGACACCCCCACACACACTCAACACAGAAACACAGGCATCTTGAAATGATGAATGCTCTCCATACTTAGCGTAGATAAAGTGGCCCCAGAAATATTTGGACACTTTAGTCGCACTTAAAATGCCATTTCTTTGTAATTATTTGTGAAATTTACCAGCCATTTCTGAGTGAAAATTGCTCACCGAATCCTACACAAAACATTTTTTCAGTGTGCATACATGTTATTACCTAACAACTTAAACCATGTATGCATGCATGCATGCAACAAAAAAAAAATCACGTTTGTTAGAATTAATGGCAAAAAATGCCTCAGAAAAGTGAAGTAAGTTCTAAGAAAAGCTTATGCAGCATTTGAGCACAGATGCCAGTTGAATAGATATTGAGAAGAGAAGAGAAGAGAAGAGAAGAGAAGAGAAGAGAAGAGAAGAGAAGAGAAGAGAAGAGAAGAGAAGAGAAGAGAAGAGAAGAGAAGAGAAGAGAAGAGAAGAGAAGAGAAGAGAAGGAGATTATAGTCAGGGGTTTCGGGTTCAACTGTATTTGCATTTTGGCACACAGCTCGTAGAGGGCATGTAAATCTGTTAACAATATCAATTGCTGTGTTATTTTTCCACAGATATCATTCTGTGTTTCTGTAAATAAAGGAGTGTACTTGCATACATTACTATGTATGTGTGTGCATAAACCACCTGCCAGGTGTATCATCCATTAAATAATGCATGCCACACCCGTAAAACATAGTTCTGCATATTGTATATGAAAATAGTGAGATAAAAGTATAAATAAAACTCCTAGGCTCTTTGGGAAAGTCTGATTGCATGCTTTAAAGGGATCATATCTGCTGTCTTTTTCTTCATTTGAGACATTGAGATCTCATCTGAGATTTTTCGGTCTTATGGGAGAACATTTGTGCGTGCATTCTGCAATTTTTAATGGTGGTATCATCACACTAATGCTATTAACAGTCATTCTGCTATTGATGCATCATAAGAATGTTTCTTCAAAGCAACGCTAGTGGACATCGCTAACGGCGAGTGGCAGCTTTCGTCACCACTGACGCTAAATATGAATAGAGCCAATATCGGATGGAGAATGAATGGAATGCATTTGAAAAATGAACAGACGTTTCATTACAGTGAAAACAAATGGTCAAGCATGCAGTGCAGATTTAGCCACTGAATGTGTGCATGGCTGCTTTAGCATGCATGCAGTGAATCCTTGCAGATCCTAGAGCTACAGCTCAGAGTGTCTTTGAGGATATAAAGGATGATTCTGTCCTCATTATCTTCACCTCCCAGTCATATTTTCTTTTCTTTGAGGGATAAACTTGACAAAGGCTGACAAGAGAGGCACTGGGGTATCTACACCCCTGCACAAGTCACACACACACTTAATTTCTCCATCCGTCATCTTCCAAGCTCAACCTGTGTTAGTGAACTTCCTTGTTTATTCTTTGAACCAGCAGACACCATTAGCAGCTTTAAAGACTAATTTAATAAAGTAGCATAATAAAGCACCTCACAGTGCATGATAAACATCTGAGAGGCACTGGGTAGGAGAGACAGAAAGAAGAGGGAGGAGTGTTACGGGAACATTATAGTGAATCATCTGTTTATTTTTCTGCCATTTTTAACAGTGAGGAAAATTCTGCAAATAGCCTAATTGAAGAAGCGAGATGTGCCCAGACTTCCAGTAACACACACACACACACACACACACACACACACACACACACACACACACACACACCAAGCTTGTTGGGAAAAGGAGAATTTCTCTGTCAAAGCTTAGTGTTTCAACATTTTAAATGGGTCATATCATGAGGAATCAATTTATCCTTGATCTTTTGAGATAAAAGACTTCATTGTGCCATGAAAACTATAACTTTTCAAGCTCAAAACTTTCTGCTAACATGTCTCGTTCCGCACTTCCACAACTTTCTGACGTCAGACAGATACATATGACCATGACCGCCACACATTAATGATGCCTGTTTGAAGTTCAGAAACTGAGCGAGGAAGTAGAATAAATTCTATTATTTGAGATCTGAAGATAAGATTAGTGGGGAAGTCTGTCTAACTCTGGAGATCATTCGGATGAATCCCATTATTAGAAACGAGTCTTGATTTTATTTATTTAATAAAATTGCTGATCATTCCAGTGTGATCTGAATAGTTTAAGAAGCATATTTCAGTGCAGATTGTCTTGAGAGAAAAACAAATTATTTCACATGCACATGCAGAAGACATCGACATAAAAGTGTTAAAGACACAGCAGCAATAAACAACCAATTTGATTATAAGGCTGAGAGAAAAGGTGTATGATGGTCAAGACCGTTCTTGCACAAGAAAACCTTTACTATCATTGGACATCAGGGAAGAAAATAAATAATAAAAAAGTATGATATGACCCCTTTAAAGGCAAGCACTGGATTTGTTTTTTTAATCACTGTGTGTATATGCTTAGCTATAGTTTGTGGACAAAACTGTCTTCAAAAGCGAGCTTGATCTGACGAAACCTTTCAATTATAGGTTTTCTTTTATCTACCCCGCCTAAGTTTTCACTGTTATACGGTAGGGGGCGCTATTATGCATCTCCTGAAAGAGTCCAAAACACAGGCGAAGAAGATGCAAAAACAACTGCATGATTACAATCATGTGCATATGTAAAATAACGCGATCATCAATATTAAACAGCATAAAAAAACAAAACTGCCTAATGTTACTGAATGAAATGTCGACCCAAGACGAGCTACAGGAATGTGAAGCTTTTGGGGGTGTTGATGGACTCTACTCCATCTATGTTTTGATCATCGTTCTGAATCTGATCCGGATGTAGTCTTTGATAAAAAAGATGTAGACTTTTGATAAAAGACTTTTTGATTTTCAAAATGTTGCTTTTTTATGAAACTTACCCACATTCAAGTGTTGATTAAAAAAGAATGCATGAAGCTAGAATAAAACAGGTTTTTTTGTTTAAATATATTGCATGTTCAGATATTCATACAACAAAATAATCTGGGGGCCATGAAATGTTTGTGAAAATTATTAAAAACGCTGGCGGGGAACGAGCAACTTGTTTAAAAAACACTGGCGGGGAAAGAGTTAGGGGTAGATAATTCTAGAAATGATTATTAGACTATATTATATTGTATATAGTCTCTATGGTATGTCCTCATTTAGATAGCTAAGTAAACAATTAATTGTGTGAACTATAAGACTGAAACCTATTCTGCATGACATATATCTCTGTGTCAGTTCTCACACTCCTGCAAGGTGCAGTTGCGTCAAATCCTGTCACAGGCACATGCACGCGTAGGCGCTTGCATTTTGAAAATCAAGGGTCTCTTCCTGCCCTTTAACACCTCGAGCAGTTCTCATCAGAACACCTCCTTTCTCTGTCATCTCCTCCCTAATTTCCACTCCATCTTCCAGAATAATCTCAAATAAAGCCATCAGACAGTCAGTCTCCTCTGAGAGCTGCACGTTTAAAGAGCCGGGTGAAATTCCTCACGCTGAAACTCAGTTGCGTTTGAATTTCATTAGTTTGGCACGGGAATGCGCTCCTAAATCACACTCTTAACACAAAGTTTGCTCGTTCCTTTGTCCTATAAAACCCAGGCATTATATTTCAGAACATTCCAGCTGCATACAGCCAGCAGAGAGCAGAACACCTCCGTTAGTTGCATGCTTGCTTCAAGACACGGTGTGCTATAAGAGTCAAATGCATGTCGTGTCATCTGGGTCAGAAGGGTTTCTTGGTTTGAGTTACAACTAGGTCAACCAAAACCAAGCAAACACCAAACCACTCATATGCAGGTGCATGCACATATGAATACAATAGCACTAGCATGCACACTGCCAGTTAAAAGTTTGGACGCAACTAATCGTTGATTTTTATGACTATTTTACACATTTAAGAAAAAGAAGAGAGTCATGAAAATCATGAGATAACATAGAGAATTATGTTAAAACAATTGCGAAACAAGTCATTTCTGAGCTTGTCTTTCATAATTCAGAGTCATTAATAATTAAAAATTTTCTCAAGAAATGTTATATATGCACACATCAAAAAACACATATGTAATATCTTACTGAAGTCACAAAAACCCACAAACACATGTGCGCTGTTACACCCTTTTTGTTTTTACTGCTTTTTTACAGCTTTTTTCTGCATAAGACCTGAACAGGAAAAGCAAAGAGGGCGTAACTAACACAGAGAAAACAGAAAGCGGTGGGGGACTGCCTCTGGCTCGTGTATTGTCTTATGGATGTGGGCACTACTGAAGGGTCTTTATCTCACCTGCTCCAACTTGCCCTAGAGAATGAATCAAGGTTCCGAGATAATAATATAAGAGACTCTTTATTCCCACGGGACCATTCAAATTCTTTCTACAATTTACAACTGACGAGAACTGTTTGAGAAAAATGCTACAACTTATTACAGGGACATGCTCAAGGCCACAATGATGATGGCTTATGGCACTACACATGAATATGTTTTCATTTTTTAATTAGGTAAATGCAGCTTCAATTTGTTATGTAGTTATAAATCATTTCTCCTTTATTTTCATGCATATATTTGAAATCAGTACGAAAATTACTTTTTTAAGGATCGTCTTTCTCCCAGAGCACTTTTGATATCCTTAATATAAATTTTTGAGGGGCAAAAAAAAAAATCTGAAAACAGAGTGGCGTGTAGAGTTTGAGGTTGAATAGAGGCTCTGTTCTGGATTTTAGTTTACTGCCCAACACACTTCACTGGCACAAACCCACTTCCTGTCATGGGCTGATGGGATTGGTCACGCACTGCTCTGACATCGCGACAACTCTCGGATGGACAGAGAGTGAGTGTGTGAGTGGTTCGAAAAAGAAGACAGGTGCAGTGATCTTAGCAGATATAGAAACGTCTCCAGCGTTCGTTACTACGGAAGCACACTTTCATCTGAGGCCTCGGTTTCCACACCTGACGTACGCACAAACTCACGCCCACCAACTGTCAACTACAACGGTGAAGGATAAAACAGGTGGAGCACTGCATTAATTGAACACATCGAGACGTTACAAAGTCATATAGAACTGCTTTACAATGCATTTTCAGAGCTGATGGTAACCCTGTTGAACAAATTCAAACTACTCTCATCCTCAGACGGGCCGCCCAAAGTCTGTACACACACCATCTGAAACATACTGCACATAAAAATAGGAAGCGCTTGTTTGCATTTTGGCCGATCCAAGTTATTTATCAGAGATACCGAGTTTATATAGATACCGAGTGTTTTCATTGAATTGAATGTCTTTTTATTAGTGTATTGTCTGTAAATGACACATAAAAGTCAAAAGTAGGCCTAATGACACATAGCACATGAAAAATGATTGATGAAAATAATTGTTTGTAACCGTCCATCATTTAGAAAGGTCTGCAAATTCATCACATCTTTTGGTTAATTACAGTTTTGATGTTTTTAGCTATTAATAAGAGTCTAAAATATTAATTTTTAAAATATTTTTAATATTTGTCTATTTTTTAATATTTGTCTGACTGTCCCTCAAAAAAGTAAAAAATCCAGCAAAATCCATTTGAGCCTGCTTATTTTTCTACTGCTTTAAACCTTCTTCAGTCGGTCGAGTTATAGCACGTGTTACCCTCAGTCTGTGCAGATCAATTTCACAATGTTATCAAGTGCCTATCAGCCCCATTTATAGACACCCGTACAAATATTAACAGTGTGCCCGCCGTAACATGCCTGGCCCTTCACAGCGAATGTCGTGTTTCAGCCCTGCCCAAATGCTCCGCCAGCGCTAAAAGAGCCTGTGTTCTGCCTGTCCAAAGGGGAACATGTGTTTCTTTCTTTTCATCGTTAAAGAGAGAGAATGAAGAGAGAGAGAGAGAGAGGGAAGGAAGGAAGCTGGGCGTATCAGTCAGTTGATCAGTGCGAGTATGAAAGCTGAAAGTGTGCAGAGAGGGCCTCTGTGTACACATACTCCATGTGCAGAAAGTGCGGACTCGAATGAAGGATGACGATAGCTATACTGCTTATATCGCAGAACTGTTAGTGGGCCGGATGGTTTTACTCTATGGAAGAGCAATGATGAAACTTGTAATGCTAAAACAGAGCAGAGCATGTGTCCTAAATGAGGACATAATATTAACAAGTTTGGTCGGTTGTCTTTTTACACTGAATTTCTGGTGATAAATAGTCTGTTATTATTAGTGTAAATTAGTGAGGGGTCATTCATGAACACTTAGTTCTTTGCGTCTGTCACATGACAAATGAATGAAAGACTTAAGAGGCTTTTTGTTTCCTATAATTTATCTTGATCTCTGGCTACATAATGAAAACTTGAATAAAGACTTTTTTTTTGACCGAACAAGAGACTCTAAAATGATCTGATCTTCACATCACTTGTGTAATGTTACTGTCCATTCCGAGTCATGAGTGAGTCATTGAATCATTCATTCAAATGATTTGTTTGAAAACACTGATTAATTCAGAAACAAATTAAGTGATATATTTATTAATGATTCATTGAATCATTTACTCAACCGATTCATTTCGAAAACATTGATTTGTTCAAAACCCAATTCAAGTGACTGTCTTTGAGTCATTAAATCATTGATAATCGAGAATGATTATATATGATAAAGCTTCTACATTTGTGACTTGACAAATTACATTTCAGTACAAATGAATCTATGCCACGTGAAAAATAACACATAACCTAACCCATGGTAAAAACATGAGTGAGAATTTGATTTAAATATCTTCATAATAAGAGGATGTGATGTACATGTATATCTCCATCATACAGTGTCTGTTGCAGTTGTGTTCATCCCAGACCATTTCCCCATGACATGTGCGTGTATGTGTGTGTATGACAGGGATCCACTCTAATTAGTGTGTCTGTGTGTATCCTGTGGTTATGATATCATTCTCACAAAAAGTCAACATTCCTGTCTAAGTGCCCCCTTACCTATGAAATATTCATTCATCCATAATAATTCAGACAGGGTGGATGCAGGCAGGGCAGATGTAGGGTTTGACCCCACAGCCATCCAGGAGAGACACTGCCCACACTAGTGCCTGAACAGAAAGGGTTTAACTGTATGGCTTTACAAGAAGATATATAGTACAGTATGTCACACTAAAGTGATTTAAGAGTACAGCTTTAACACAAATGCTTACTAAAAGTTATTGCCTAAGGCAAAAAAAAAGGAATATTTATGACTATATGCATTGCATTTGACTTGGTTGTGCTTAGGAGCTGTAAAGGAGTTAAGTATTAACTTTGTCTCAGTTTTTTCCCTAAGAGTAGACTTAGAAAATTAATGTGGATAGCAGCTCATATCATTTGATTATTAATTTGATTGCACATTGATTGCAGATTTTCTCAAGTGAAACATCTGAAAAGTAGGAGAACAAAAGTCTCTAGTTGTTTTCTATTTAATCTCATTGTAGTCTAGCAGAAACAGCTGAGAATTTTTTTTTCTTTCCTCTGGGATTATGTGTTTGTTTATCTCACATTTTATAAACAAACCAAAAAGTAAAAAAAAATAACTATTTACCATTTAGAATGAATGAGAGAGGGATTTATTGCATGGCAACAAATAGAGGGAGCGATAAGCTAACAGAAATATTACCCCAGGGGTAAAAGAAACGTGGAGTGATGTATTGCCCTTGGGTGAAAGAGAGGGCAAGAACACACAAAATCCATATCACAGCGTCTGTTATCCCTCTATATCTGAATAAAACATTCAAATACAGCCATTACTCCACATTAAAAACCACAAAATGTTCACATGTTCTTCACACACACCACTGATAGTCACATTAAACTCATCCATTAGAGCTGACTAGACTACACATATGATGATGATGATTGTGTGTGTGTGTGTGTGTGTGTGTGCGTGTGTGTAATGGCTATTGAAGTGGGATGGCAACTTATTGTCTGTGATAAATACACACACACTCAGCAAGGTTTTTCTTGGTGATTTCCTCTGTGGATCATCAAGCATTACATGAGTCACGACTGAGTACACAGCTCTGTCTGACAGCCATAAGCTCTTTTCCAGACCATTTTACCCAATATGTATGTATTTCTATGCTTATTAGAACATGATGTTGTTAGTTTTGTAAAATGCTAATGTCAAACTTTATTGGAATCATTTATGTTCAGGTTCATTCTCATTCTCATTGCATTTCTCTCTGCAGGTCACCGTGTGAAGCCGGACGACCCCCATAAGCAGTTTTCCGATCGCCTGAGTGACATTGAGCGTTTCCAGAGGGCCAGTCTGAGGATGAACCCTGGCAACGGGACCGGCCGCCCCCACCAATCCCATTACAGTCCCTCCAGCACCACACAGATACCAGGTGTGTGTTTTGTCCCTGGATGCCCTACAGATCCTGTGTATGTGTTTGTTTGAGTCAGACGTTAGCTCGTCACAACAACTCGCACCTCGACGTCTGGAATCTAGCAACCCCTCTCGATCTCGGCTCCCACGTCAGTGTGTGTGATAGTGGGCGAGGATACGTTCTCAGACGCATGTAAAGGCCTTTGAGCATGATGTCTGCTAGCAAAACAGCAAAACTCTCACACTCTCCAAGGCACGTATGCACTTCGCTTACAGTCTATCTTTCTATTTTCTGCCCCTCTCGCTAAAATAGACACACACCCAGGCACTTTTCGCACCCCACCCTTCACTCACCCACCCGATGTCAATGTGTGTGTTGCTGAAATGTGCTTCTTTTGTTCATTCTTGTTTGCTCACTGTTTCTTCAGCATAGACTGAATCACTCACATTTCCAAAGAACTCAAACTGGTGTGTTTTTACAGCCATCTGAGCAGTCGTGACTCATGTTTCAATCAAACTCTCATAGTCGCTCATTTCTGCTCAGCATTAGCTAAGAAAGATCAAGAGTATTTTATTTAGTTCTTTCAACCATTAGGGCCGCAAACTTATGAATTTATTCCCTATTACTCTCAATTTGTAAGTTGGATAGTGTTTGTAAACTGGATACACAGTGAAATCTTGTATATCAAACATCAGATATGTTTTGATTGGCTTTGATTTCGTTAAACAATTTCGCCTTTTCTATTTGTTTTTGTTTGCTCGCTGCATCTGTAGTGTAGGCAGAATCGCTCATATTTTGTGAAAACTCAAACAGAGTTGGCGTGTGTTTACGATTATCTAAGCAGTCGTGACTCACATCTCTCTACAATCAATCAAAAAGCAAGAAAGACCAAATGCTCCCGAAGGTCATAACACGGCCTGCAGTTCTTTCATCTTTCTTTTATTCTTTTGACCATTCACACTTGAAGTCAAATCATATATATATATATATATATATATATATATATATATGAGAAGAATTAATAATATATAATAATATATAATGAGAATAATGAGAATTATTATACAAATATGTAATAATTATAAGACATTTTACATTTACATGACATTTACATTACATTTTTTATTATAATTGATATCAAATATATATTATATTACTATAAAATATAATTAGTTAAACATTTAAATATTTATACATAAATTATATATATATATACACTACACAAAATGATACATAAAAAATGCTGGGTTGAAAATGGACTAACCCAGCGATTGGGTTGTTTTAACCTAGCGGTTGGGTTAAATGTTTGCTTAAAACAACCCAATCGCTGGGTTAAAACAACCCAAACGCTTAGTCCATTTTCAACCCAAATTGGGTTGTTTTTAACCCAGCATTTTTTAGAGTGTAACATCAGATATATAATTTTGTTATTTTTATCTAATATACACACTCACCTAAAGGATTATTAGGAACACCATACTAATACTTTGTTTGACCCCCTTTCGCCTTCAGAACTGCCTTAATTCTACGTGGCAATGATTCAATGAGGTGCTGAAAGCATTCTTTAGAAATGTTGGCCCATATTGATAGGATAGCATCTTGCAGTTGATGGAGATTTGTGGAATGCACATCCAGGACACGAAGCTCCCATTCCACCACATCCCAAAGATGCTCTATTGGGTTGAGATCTGGTGACTGTGGGGGCCATTTTAGTACAGTGAACTCATTGTCATGTTCAAGAAACCAATTTGAAATGATTCGAGCTTTGTGACATGGTGCATTATCCTGCTGGAAGTAGCCATCAGAGAATGGGTACATGGTGGTCATAAAGGGATGGAAAAATAATGGTCAGAAACAATGCTCAGGTAGGCCGTGGCATTTAAACGATGCCCAATTGGCACTAAGGGGCCTAAAGTGTGCCAAGAAAACATCCCCCACACCATTACACCACCACCACCAGCCTGCACAGTGGTAACAAGGCATGATGGATCCATGTTCTCATTCTGTTTATGCCAAATTCTGACTCTACCATCTGAATGTCTCAACAGAAATCGAGACTCATCAGACCAGGCAACATTTTTCCAGTCTTCAACTGTCCAATTTTGGTGAGCTTGTGCAAATTGTAGCCTCTTTTTCCTATTTGTAGTGGAGATGAGTGGTACCCGGTGGGGTCTTCTGCTGTTGTAGCCCATCCGCCTCAAGGTTGTGTGTGTTGTGGCTTCACAAATGCTTTGCTGCATACCTCGGTTGTAATGAGTGGTTATTTCATTCAAAGTTGCTCTTCTGTCAGCTTGAATCAGTCGGCCCATTCTCCTCTGACCTCTAGCATCAACAAGGCATTTTCGCCCACAGGACTGCCACATACTGGATGTTTTTCCCTTTTCACACCATTCTTTGTAAACCCTAGAAATGGTTGTGCGTGAAAATCCCAGTAACTGAGCAGATTGTGAAATACTCAGACCGGCCCGTCTGGCACCAACAACCATGCCAGGCTCAAAATTGCTTAAATCACCTTTCTTTCCCATTCTGACATTCAGTTTGGAGTTCAGTAGTTTGTCTTGACCAGGACCACACCCCTAAATGCATTGAAGCAACTGCCATGTGATTGGTTGATTAGATAATTGCATTAATGAGAAATTGAACACAGGTGTTCCTAATAATCCTTTAGGTGTGTGTGTGTGTGTGTGTGTATATATATATATATATATATATATATATATATATATATATATATATATATATATATAATTTTGTTGTTTTTCAAGGCATGTTTGGTTAGGACATGATGTAATGGTCAACCGGAACCCACAAAAATGTGGTTACTTTTGTAAGCTTCATTATTTATGAGTAGTTTATCCATCATAAGCTGGTGAATTAGAGGCACTGAATGTTTTTGTTTGGGGTTTTTGGTAAATTCCTCCATCAGATTGACCTAAATTCAGAAGGGTGGACGCTTACACAAGCATTCCTGCAAAACCAAAGCTGTGACTCATCCAGAGCTCAAGAATGGGAGATTTACACTTACCGCGTCAGGAGTGTGCTTGAGCGGGTAAAGTGCGTCTAGTATCCATATCTGCAGGTGGATTAGGAGAGGAATTATGTCTTCATGGAGCTTGTCAGAGGCCAAGACTGCCGACACACACACATCTGAAGCAGACATAACACATTAACAGAGCTTTAGCAGTCGGGAGACTGTGTGTCTGTCACTGCTGTAGGCCTGTGTGTGTGATACATCAAAACCTCACTGTTATGTCTGATATTAACATAGTTATCTCTCACCTTAGGGCACTGTCTCTCTGTCTGTCTCTCGCATCGGCCCAACTTTATACCTAAATCTTAAAACACACACATTCTGTCAGACAGCTCTGTGTGGTATTAAGTTTGCAGACAGACATGTGTAAGATAGACATGTTTAATCAGATTTATTACCTTCATCACACAGTAATTAGATGGTCTCTCATTCCACCTGAGTGATGCAAACTGAGTGTGTGTGTCTGGTGTTGATTGCATCATCCCAGAATCTTGAGGTTAGCAGATTGTTGATGACTGTAAACAGATATTAAGTTACAAAATTCACAGCACAAATACAGACATGGTTCGTAGTTAAACAGATTTGTCAAGGCACACAGCGCCGTCCCACAAACACACGTACACGCACCTATTGTCATGCCAGAGAAGCAGGGAGGCGAATTAAAGTTGGCATTGGTTAACATGCAGCAACATGCTTCAGATGAAGATAAAACAAGGAATAAACAAACGAAAATGGAGAGGGAGTTCATCGAAGAGAATAAAAGGACAAACGCACAGAGATGTAGGCAGAGCTGTGTGGTGTTTACTCATGCGCTCATGCATATCCCACATGCTGTGTAACATCAAATATGTCTGTGAAAAGATTAATTATTTTGCATAAAGACAATGAAGCTACTTTTTGCATTGTGAGTTTATTTTTTCACCCTAAATTTCATGTGGGCATTCACCTAATTAAATCATTATTTCATTAGGTTTAAATAATGATATATTTTTATTAATATAAAATATTTTCTATTAATTATATGTTTTTATATATTTATTAAATAATGATTTTTGTAATTTTCATTATATATAATTTTCATTTTTATATAATTTAACACCTTCAACATTTTCTCACATTATCACAGTTTATTCGCTAGTTTAGAAAATGGTAATAAAATATGACAAGAATTAATCTTGATAATGTCAGATAACTTTGATAGAAAGGGATGTAATGGATTCCAATCAATCAATCAGCTGTCAGCTGTTCAATTTAAGTACACAATTAGATAATACCAATTTAGGTCAACCAATGACCAAGCAATGCTTCATTTTGTTCAGTGTAAAAGATTGCATTAGCAATTAAAGAAAAAACACTTCAGCAAAACATGGTCAGGTCACCGTGTCAATTTTACTGGTAGTCCACATGAAGAGTTTTTGGGTATAATATGTCACAGTTTACTTTATTTTGCTTACATAAATGAACTATAGTGTCCAGCTGGAACTGGAAGGAAATGTCCTTATTTGTCATGAAAATAATATCACAAAAAATCTTAATTGTCTTTTGGCAAGCATAAGACAGTCAGTGAAGGGACAGTCCATTTGAGTCTCAGACTACGTGTGTGTGTGTCACTGTGTGTGTGTCACTGTGTGTGTGTGTGTGTGTGGACTTCAGAGAGTGTTTGAGTGTTTTAAGTTGGTGTGGCGAAAGATCTGACATTAAACCAGACTTCATGGTGGCTGTGTTTGTTTTTGCTGGTACTGAGGAAAGCCTGCATTTCCACTCAGCATTATCTCTCTCTCTCTCTCTCTCTCTCTCTCTCTCTCTCTCTCTCTCTCTCTCTCTCTCTCTCTCTCTCTCTCTCTCTCTCTCTCTCTCTCTCTCTCTCTCTCTCTCTCTCTCTCTCTCTCTCTCTCTCTCTCTCTCTCTCTCTCTCTCTCTCTCTCTCTCTCTCTCTCTCTCTCTCTCTCTCTCTCTCTCTCTCTCTCTCTCTCTCTCTCTCTCTCTCTCTCTCTCTCTCTCTCTCTCTCTCTCTGTCTCTCTCTCTCGCTCTCTCTCTCTCTCTCTCTCTCTCTCTCTCTCTCTCTCTCTCTCTCTCTCTCTCTCTCTCTCTCTCTCTCTCTCTCTCTCTCTCTCTCTGTGTCTCTCTCGCGCTCTCTCTCTCTCGACTCATACTTGTTTTATTTCAGACGACTTACTGCCATACTACTAAATGTATTTATGGTAGTTGCGTTGCTATTTTAGTTAGTTACTCCTCGACATCAGTCCTCTCAGAGATGCACAAAGCTCTCAGTTACACACATATTGTACTGCTCACAGACAGTTTCTGTAACACGCTGCTTTAATAGCAGTAGAGATCTGTCTGTTATTGACGTTGTGTAACGGCCAATCAAAATATTTGAGTGAGATGTTTATTTTCAGCAGAAGCACCAGCTGTGGCCTGAATAAGAGCATTTATACTGAAGAATTTATCATTGTGCAGAGAAAACCAGAGAGAGAGACTGGGAACAGTGTGCCATTAGTGGTGTTTGCTAAGGCAAGCATCATCATTACTATTGCACATACTTACGGTTATAGGGATTTATTCAAACTCCCTACCCTAATTATTAAACTCTGGTGTGTAGCTTGTCCCATAATGCTTGTTGAAGACACATGTGCTGGTATTTTTTATTCTGATTTATGATTAAAAAAATTAAATGGCCAAATCCAGTAAACTTGTATTGAAGGAGGGACTCAGGCCATATCTAGAGACCAGAATATGACTTGGGTAACAATCATCCCTCCAGAACACCCTAGAAATCACAGACTAGTATCATGTTGGCAAGTTTTGCATGGACAAGCACCATTCATATTTTTCTGGGAAAATGTAAAAATGTAGTAGCATACGTCTCATATCTCATACGTGTATGTGTGTGTGTTGCAACGATTAGCTTGTAACAACTATCTCTTCTCGGACTGAGAGCAAACAGGATAAATTTGCATGTCAAATTGGCAGTTCAGTGCGCTGACACACACACACACACACATAGACACGTACACACACAAACGTACTCTATAATTCCCGAAGTATCTTATTTTAGACTCGTGCAGCGACTCGTGTGTGTGTGTGTGTGTGTGTGTGTGTGTGTGTGTGTGTGTGTGTGTGTGTGTGTGTGTGTGTGTGTGTGTGTGCGAGACAGCTGTGTATTAATGCTGATGGAGTGATTTAAACGCTCAGATCTCACACACACACACAGGCGTCACATGCTCAAGATAAGATATGTGATAATCACACACCTTTAACAGACACCCAAAATATCATTCCTTGTGACACACTGATACTTTTCTTGGCTTGTCAGCAAAACTAAGATTTCAAAGTTATCTACTCATACACATGCATTTGGACAGATGTGCGTGTGTGTGTGTGTGTGTGTGTGTGTGTGTGTGTGTGTGTGTGTGTGTGTGTGCGAGACAGCTGTGTATTAATGCTGATGGAGTGATTTAAACGCTCAGATCTCACACACACACACAGGCGTCACATGCTCAAGATAAGATATGTGATAATCACACACCTTTAACAGACACCCAAAATATCATTCCTTGTGACACACTGATACTTTTCTTGGCTTGTCAGCAAAACTTGGCTTGTCAGCAAAACTAAGATTTCAAAGTTATCTACTCATACACATGCATTTGGACAGATGTGCGTGTGTGTGTGTGTGTGTGTGTGTGTGTGTGTGTGTGTGTGTGTGTGCGCGTGTAATGCGACACCAGCATAAGATTTCATGTTTGTTTTTCTCGGCACCTTTGATGAAAACAGCTCTCTCACACTGAGCGTGTGTGGACAAATTCACTCTGTCGCAATCCTATAAACACACACAGATAGGGATGGGCGGTTATAATATTCACTAATCATGATGATTTTGCTGCCAAAATAATATTAAAATTAAGCAACAGCATCTCTGGTTAAAACTTCATTAGCAAAAATGGTGTTGGTAAGTTCAAATGACTTCCATTAATCAATGTACTCAACTGTCTGTTTCGTTCAGTGAACTGATTCAAAACGGATTCAACAGTTCATTTATTTCATTATTCTAAAATTCTAAAATGTTTAAGGATCGCACTGTGCTTTATTATTTATTGCAATAATATATATGTTGGTTTTATACATTTTATCATTGTGTTATATCTGCATATGAATTACATTTTATTGTATTATTATTTGTGTTCATATACAGCAATCTTTAAGAGCAAATAAAAATAAGATATATCTTTATTATTTATTTTGTATTAATTAATATTTTGGTTTGATAAATTGCTCATGCGTGTGTGTGTTTTGTATGTAACTCATAGATTAACAGTTGACACGTGATTAAATATATATATATATATATATATATATATTTTGGTGCAGGATTATGGCCAGATCAGATTGACCCTCCTCCACTGAAGACGTGCAAAGTGGAAGACGACTTGCGCTGGTCAGGTAAGAGACTTTACAAACACACACCGGTAAACATTATGTCTATAAGGAATAATTCACCCAAAGATGTCGTTCCAAACCCTTTTGACCTTTATTTCCTTTTGTGGTGATCTATTCCTTAGCCACACATCTGTTTGAGGAATATGATTTGATTTGGCATAATTGTTCATTGGTGCTCTTTTATGTTGTTGGTAGTTGAATGAGAGAATTAATCACTGACATATAGATCATCAAAAGCCATGCGCACACACACACACTGTTGTCCTCAGATGACTTCTTTGATATGCAGATGTGTGTGGGTGTGTTGCAGTCATAATGGGTGAATCATAATATTAATGATCCAATCAGAATGCAGCGTTTTGTGGAGGAGCTGAAACAAATAGAATATAAAAAATTATCTACTTTCGTTTTCACACACACACACACACACTCGCATGGACCCAAAAACATCAATAAACATTCTCTGTGTGTGAAATACACACATACCCACCTGCTTTGGCACACACACATATAAACACTCTCACTTGAAAACATTCACACAAACTCTCACTGCCATGGACACACGGCCACATACCTGGTGCTGGCATGGTTTTCCTTCCCCGCGGCAACGCAGAATTCCTGCCCTTCCTGTTCCCGCAAACCCCAAACATCCAAACCAGCTGAGTCATTTTTACCTCAACCACACACAAACACACAAGATTCCCTCTGTCACACCAGCCCGTGTGACATTTAAGTTATAACTTTCTTTAATTGCACTTTGATTGATTTATTATTCCTAATGGGCTCACGGTGTGTCAGGTGGCATTTTTCAAAACAACAGATGGCAGTTTCATCAAATGTGATGAGGAAATACTTGACATTTATTAAAGGCCACATGCACACTGCAGCCAAATGTATTGTCACTCTTCTACTGGGGGTTTAATTTTGTTCTGTACAGTTGGTAGTTATTTATGGGAGTGATTTTCTTTCTGCATATTTTCATTTCTCAAAAAAAAAAAAAAAATTTCACAGCTACGAGATGCCAAAACTTTGCTTATTAATTATTACAAGATAATTAAGGGTATTCACTCCTACACTTAACTGTGGTTGTTTTTCTGGAAACTTTGCAGTGTGTACGTACAAAGAGAGTTTATTTAGACTCATTAATAAGACTTATTTGGAAGATAAAATTCAATTTAAATTCAACAGAAATTTGTTTTAGAACCCCCAAATATGGAATCATTATTTTGGAGTGTATTCACGTCAATCAATCACGATAAGATAAGATAAGATAAGATAAGATAAGATAAGATAAGATAAGATAAGATAAGATAAGATAAGATAAGATAAGATAGTAAATGTAATCAACTACGATCTATTATATTCATTATAGCATCAAAGGAAGCAACAGAAAAAAGTGAACATCCGTCATCATATTTCTTGCATATTTTAGGGCCTCAATGTAATGCTTGAGTTCCATTTTAAATAATATAATGTTAGGTTTATTATTAGTCCATTTCTGTTTGTGTATATGGTAATTTCACCAAATTTTGGATCATTTGGTCTTGGTAGAACATGATGAGAAATGTTGGAGTTAATTTTGAGATCTCTGATTTTGATCCCTGTTTACACCTGGTATTAGGATCGGATCACAAGTGGGCGACGCTAAATACAGGTGTAAACAGGACCACTTCCAGAGGTAGTCGAAGGCGCATTCAACCGGATTGCTTTCGTAGTGTAAGCACTCATGTGGTCGAATGTGTTCAAACAGCCACTAAAAGACCGCCTACTCTCCGCCTACTGACCTAATGCGTAAATGGGATTTAAACTTTGTCACCTGGAGATCCAAGTTTGGTTTGAAGACGGAAATCACACCAAGCACAATTTTCTCTCACCATTCCTGATTTCTAACACTCACAGCGTTCGGCTGGTCTTGCGGCTGTCAGAGCAGAAATGAAAGCTGCTGCTCTCCGTATGTTTTTCTGTCGTCTCCGGTGCGTTCATATGTAAATTGCACAAGCTTATTTTGTCCATTAGATCGAAAGATCTTAAAAAACCCATACATTTACCTGCCCATAGATCCTCCCCTCAAAGAAATCAGGACAGAAGCGATTTGAAAGTGGACAAAAGAGAAATGGGAATATTTCTCCCTCGTCTACTTGTGATCCGACTGAAGAAAACGTATCTTAATACCAGGTCCTGAGCTCAGCACGAGATGTTTTTGAGATCTCGTCTGAAACTTAGAAAGAGACCACTGGGGTCTTTTTCTTAGTATGAGTATGAGAGTTTCCTTTTGCTCTCCATCTCATTGCTGTCCATGAGAAACAACTGAGCTATTAAATAGATCTTTTTTTGCTTAAATAGATTTGTGCTTTCTCTGTCCTGTTGGTTCAGATACCATGTGTTCTGCGCTGCAGACTTGCGTGAGCGTAATGTTGACTCACCGCTCTGAACTGCAACGATCAGAAACGCCTACAGGAATAATGAGATCCAACCGTTCTTATATTTCATAATAATTGCTTCTGAAAGAACTGAATATTGATTCCTTTCAATGTCCTAGAACAGCAAAAGCTGCTTAATAATTGTGATTTTTGGATCAATAATAATGCAGTCATTTCAACAAATGGATTTTTAGAGTCAATAAGGTCAAAATTCCTCACTGGAGGAAATAAAAGGCATTCCTCATGTATTCACAAATGTGTCTCATCGTGATCCAGGTCTTGAATCAATGACCTGATTTGTAAATCTCCAGTACAGTATCAGATGTTTGTGAATGGTAACCTGATCCATCCTGATGTATGAGATCGCAGCGCGGCACATGTCGGAGATTAGCTAGTTTGCATGCGACGTGCCGTGTTGTCTTATGGACTACAGCTCTAACATAAACACACAAGATCTACATGTTTGCCTGCGTCTCAGCTTCTCTGCCTGTCGGAGCGATATGCCATTACCTTCATTTATCCTTTATCAACATCCAGTGCAAACATTTAGCCATTTCAGCCCTGCTTCAGTTTTTTACCTACTTGTAAAACCCTCAGTTTATCACTTGGAAAACTATTAGATTGAAAGTTACTCTACATGCATTAACAGTGACCCCAGTGAGCATCTGGACACTTAAGTCACACTTATAAGTTTAAATATATGACATACTATATATAAACAATAGATATACTATTCAAAATGAAGATCTTATGGTTGTCAAACATGCCCATAGTGTGCAAAACCAGTTGGTTAAAAGTAATAGTTTGGGGCCACTGTATTTGGCCAAGTTGTAGCAATTGTTTGGTTGGTTCCTGTGGGTTGTGTCACCAGTGGAGCATAAAACCACATAGTAGAAACTGAAACCATGAACATGTAAGCAAGTCTGGGATCCACATCATTGTATGATTGTTGGATATGTGGTATTTTTGATATCCTGCATTCTGACGCAAATACAGACGATTTGATTGGATTATATAGAGTATCAAGTATATATTTCAGTCTTTATGTCTCATGTCTTTCTCCTCGCCACATGATTTGCCTGGTCCAGGTGTAACCCATCTGTTTTTGCATTGCCATTTTACAGGTGAGGGCTGAGATTTGCATCCTCACCAGAACCTTGATCCCACACACAAACATGCACAATTCCTGCTGACTAGCTACTGCTTGCTCTTCTGTTAACAAACAAAATCAGTTTCTACAGCAGTCAAATGAGGCAAACCTCTGTAGTGAGCCGGGTTACACGCTTGACTGTGGGCTAGTGGAACACGGCGAACTGAACTGCTCACTGTGATGGGGGAAGGATTACAGCGTTCCTTCTAGAAGAGCGATTACATTTCTTTTGTAAAAATTACTGCTGAACTTTAAAGAAGTTCCACACTGAACTGAAGAACATTTCCCCCTCTGCTATTCTGTTGTGTCATCAACAAATGGTTATATTATTTACATTATATTATAAAATATATTTTTATTGATATTACTACTAATATAGCTTTGTTTTAAAATTGTCATTTATTAATATAATTTTTTCTGTAGAACTTATTTTTTCCCATGGCCATTTTCATTAATATAAATATACATATTCATAGCATGACAATCCAAATTTGAGTGTAAATGTAATAAAATCGTGTGGACAAGTCACTCCCTTAAACATGTCAGAAACACCAAACCATCACTTTTTATTATAGTATTATTCACAATATTAATATTGTGTCTGAGGAAATTGCGTTTTTTTTCCTTAACCGATTATATAAATGTATTAATAATATTCATTAATAGTAATATTTTTTTCTGTATGTTAAAAAGGGAAAAATGGGTTATTCCACGTTTCCTTCTCTTTGCTCTTTTCTCTGATTTTAAAGACTTTTTCCACTGATGCTAATGTAGATCATGTGTATGCATGGAAACACCGCAAACTAGTCATTTTATAGAGCAGTGGTCTTCGAAAGGGGGTCAATAATGTGTTTTTTATTATTTTTGTGGTGCAAACATCATAAAGTACATCAAAAACGTTAATATTGCACTATACGCAAGTTGTCATTGGCCAGGCATAAAATAAAACTCTATGTTTAATAACAATATCAATATGTTTCTATCCACTAAGGGGGCTGAAAAAGGTTGAAGACCCTGTTCTAGAGCAACATTCTGGAAACTGTTGTTAATATCCTGTGAGGCACTAGAGGGAGACACTGAGTCTGACTCTGTGCGTCTGTGAGGGTAATGAGGGTAAACAATGTCTACGGTTTGGGTGTTATATCTGGTTTGCAGCTGTTTCTCAACTCATTTGTCAGATTTCCTCTTTAAGTAATTGATCTTGTATGGTGTGTGTGTGTATGTGTGTTTGTGTGTACGTGCGAGTGTGTGTGTGTGTGTGTGTGTGTGTGTGTGTGTGTGTGTGTGTGTGTGTGTGTGTGTGTGTGTGTGTGTGTGTGTGTGTGTGTGTGTGTGTGTGTGTGAGTGCGCGGCTGGAATTCGTGGCCATTTCAGTTGAATCAACAGCAGCTGAAATCTTGAATTCTCTTCGGTTTGAATCAGATTCTGGTCCCCCAAAAGAGTAAAAGAGACCGTCAACACCCCTCAGAGGGAAAGAGAGAGGGAGAACATGTTCTCTGAAGAAGAAAAAAAAGCAGAAGTTGAGGAAATTGAAATGGAACTGTATGCTTTTCTCTCTCTTTCTCTGTTTCTGTTTGTAAATGGACCCAGTGCCCCAGACAAACGGGGGAGAGACTTTTAAACAAGTCAGTGGCACGCACAGACGGCATTCTCCTCCCTCAGGCGCCTGCATGCCAAAGCCTGCTCCAGTATCCCAGCAGCCCTTGCTCGTATGTGGGCAATAAGCAGAAAAATAAAGTCAGAGAACAGATCAGACTGACAGAAGCAGGCAGCAGTTTGTGTTTGTGTGCAGGTGCACAGATGTTCGTCTTACACCTGTTCTCACAGAACATGAACACTAAATGAAAAACCCCCTGATCAGAGCATGCCAGTCTTCATCATCCTCTTCCTCCCCAGACTCATAACCTTACGCTTGCTCTGTTTTTACTTTTACAATTTATCAGGCGTTTACAAATAAAGCTGGGTGGCGCTAGATCGCTGTCTCATTAGGGTTCTGTGGCAATGGTTCATCTGGTGCATTTGACAGATCATTTTAATATAATGTATATTAAATATTAATATAATCACATAAATGGTAAAGTCATGAAAAATGTTTTATAATATTGATTCATTTTATTATTGTTTTATTTATTAATAATTAATAATCATTATAAATGATTAATTTTATAATTATTACTTTTTAAAAATATTTTTTATAAACATTTTATTTTTTACTTTATTTAATTCAGTCTTGGTCTGAATTTATAAAAGTTATTGAAATTAGTAAAAATTTTAACTTTATTTTGTAATAAAGTGGAAAAAAGTGTAATCTTGTTTTGTTTATATGTTGTTCAAGTTCTTATTTTTGTAATGCAAAAAAATGACTGCAGTGTGAAAAGATATATTTAAATTGCAAATCATTTACGTTTACAAACACAGGCATCATTATCTTAATTTTTTGCTTTGATTTTTGGGTGAAATGTTCTTTTTATGACTGTTTTATGGTTTGACTATTTTCTACTTGAGCCAAAGTGGATGCATTTCCTATTTGGGATCATTTCTGGATCACAAAAATGATGTATTATTTAATTATTTAAAAGGGTTTAGTCAGTCATTTATTTTTTATATATATTATTGAAGTTGTTTGGATGTCAAAGTGACACTTCTTCATCTTCTTCGTCAGGTACAGAGCTGTTCCAGCAGAGGACATCTTTCCCGTCTCTGTCTCCATTAACGGCTCCTCGTTTCTCCGATTCACACATGCATTATCCGGGTCCTTTCACCTACTCTGCTAACCCGTCCAGCACTGGAATCGGCGGTCTCAGCGTGGCCGGTATGCCCACCTCCAGCCGCTACCACACCTACCTGCCGCCTCCCTATCCCGGCAACCAGAACCAGAACTCCCACTTCCAGACCAACTCCTCGCCGTACCACCTGTACTATGGCACCGGATCTGGCTCCTACCAGTTCTCCATGGTTCCGACCGGAGGCACCGGATCGGGAGGCGACAGGTCGCCCACCCGCATGCTGACGTCCTGTACCGCGGCGGGTGGAGCTGGTGGCACCGCTGGAGGAAACAACAGCCTACTGAATGCCAGCCTCGGTAACCAGAGCGACGGGGTGGATGCTGACGGTAGCCATAGCAACTCGCCCACAGCGATGAGTGCATCCACACGCATAGACGAGTCCGTCTGGAGGCCTTACTGAGAAATAGTGTGTGGAAAGACTGAGAGAAGAGGTCAAAATTAAGTGCATGTTCGATCGTTTTATGTTTCTTTGTCCTTCTATGACGTCAGTCGCTTCTAAGACAACCAAAGTGATCAAATGACCAGAAATTAGTCGACAGACTGTTGACCTTTTGCTCTGGACGCTCCATACGGCACAGAAACGGACCGAAACTGAAGGAGGACACAAGTCTCACAATTAAGGTGTATATAGATAGAGATAAAAATTATCATAAAAAAATAAGAAAAGGCATCCCATAGTAATATATCAGCAATCTTTTTGTTACTGAAAAAGCTGAACAATCCAAAGAAACGAACAGGTGCTTCATGGATATATTCTGATGGGCCTGTAACTGAAAAAAGACAATGTATCCAGCCTTACAAACCAATCTGCCTGAAAGCTGTAATTCCCAGAGTGCTTTGCAACCACGAAACGCTGTAGAGGCGACAGCATTTGTCATGCATACAGTGTGAAAGAGCTTTGTGGAGCCGCAGGACTGTGAGACTTTTGATGTGTAAATATACCAAAAATGTCGCCCTGCAACTTTCAGGTACTTTGCGAAATTGTTGAAATAGTCTTGAAATAGTGAGATGTGATCATATAATACAAATGTGGGTCAATGTGAGCGATGTTATTTCAATGGGTTTTTGGGATGCAGGAACATATCCAGGTCATATTTATTGAGAAATGAGAAATCATATTTTGCAGAAAATGATGCCATTCGTATTTTTTTGACATTATTTCAATCAAAATGAAGCACCTATATTCTTATAGTAATGAAAAAATTTATTATTATTTCAAGTATTATTTCAGTTGCAAATCATTTAAATGTGCAAAAGCATAGGCATCATTTTCTTTATGCAAAAAATCATTTTTGTTTTGATTTTGTGAAATGTGATCTGGACGTGTTTTTGTGAGATTCGCCCTTTAGCTGTGGGTTCTTGATTTGTAGAAACGTAAAACAGTGTCTATAATCCAAAGACAGACAGGCGTTTGATTTTTTGTTTTGTTTGTTTGTTTGTTTGTTTGTTTCTTGCTTGCACCAAAATCACAGTTCATTTGTCTTTCAACTTGGAATAGTTTTGAAAAGAATTATTTTTTTTCTCAGTGTTGATCGCTTATTATAACTTTGCAGTTTCTTAAAACGATTCTGATCTGTTTGCGCTCAGTTTTATGGTTTGTGTATTTTTTAATTTATTTGAGCCAAAGTGGATGCGATCCTATTCCGGGTCGTTTTTCCGGGTCACAAGCATTTCGTACTTCTTTTTTTATTATTATTATTCTTTTTCAATTTCTTTTTTTCTTTGTTTTAATATAAAATTGGAAGTTTGCTACTGTAATATATTCTTTCTAAATTATACAAAACAAATTTTAATGTATGGTTTTCCAATGCAGCTTTAATGCACTAAAACATTTATTTAAGAGGTTATATGTCCTTGTAAACCACATAATGGAGACATTCTTACCAGATTGAGTTCCACATGATATTTAGTCATATTGCCTGAAAGGCTTCGGTCCTCACAAGCCAAAGAGTCCAACAATCACCTGTTGTCATCTGCGTCTCTAAAGTGTGAAAAATATGTAGCTCTAAGCACCTACATTATGTGTCTATTTTTCCTACCTTGTTCTTGGAATGACTGAAATCGGAGACAATAATTGGGCACGTTTGAAAGGAGATCGGTCTCGATTATTTGAATAACAAAACCATGCACATGCTCATACAAGGAGGGTAAAGTGGCCATGACACACACACATTTTCACGTAACAGGTGTAAGTGAATATTTCAGCCCATAACCCAGAGTTTTTTCCCATGCTCACACCTGCTGCCTTCACCTGAGGGCGAAGAGCCCCGAAAGAGCAAAGGAAACGAGTAGAAAGATGGATGAAGAGAGCCGTATCTCCTTTCACAATCATTGGTCATCCTTCAGGCCTTGTTATCCAAGCAGAAGTGCCCGTGTTCAGCTTGATTCACGGCCGCTTTGATGCCTTTATGGCGACGGTTATTTTCCTTCCCATTGTGCCTCCCCTTGATTATCGCCTGAAGCTGCAGTCTACAGGAAAGATGGATTCAAAATGTGAGCTGGTCTAGTTACAGGCGGGAGTCGATTCTCTCCTGCGAGGACTTCTGGGTAATAGAAACCCGTGCTATGGGAATCATTTGCTTCTGCAATTCTGAAGTAGCGTTTAATGTTTCTCTCAGTGCCTCAGTCTGGATCTATTAATGTCTGTGGATATCAAATCCTTATGTGAGTTTGTTGTGATTGTCGATTATGATTGAGATGGATCGAGAATCCAAATCAGGCTAAATTAATATTTGCTGGCCCAAAGTGAGACCAAAGACGTATCTATTTATTTCCACTATCAATACTGATTTTTATTGTGTGTTGCTTTGAACTGTCTGTTGACATCAAGGCTCTGCTCCAAAACCTACTGAGCTTATTTATGCCTGTGTAAAGCATTTCAAATCATTCATTTATTTAAAGGCAGGTGTCTGTGTGGGCATCAGCGAAGCTCAATATGTTTTGGAACACATCCCAAATGTTGCCAGATCCCAAAAGTCTGTGATGTTTGTAATGTGCACAGATTATAATCATGCTGAAAGAGCTAAAAAGCACAACACACTCCTGTTGAACAAATTGTCTTCATTGTATGTTTGTAATTTTGGTTCTGAAATATGCTCTTTTGTTCCTTCATTGTGTGCTAATGATGTAGTTTTTATGCATTTTAATTAAAAAAAGATCAGGATTTGCTTGTGATTTCATTTACTTGTCATTCATGTTTTTGTTATTCAGCCACATATGCAGTAAAAAAAAAAAAAAAAAAAAAAAGTTATATAAATTAAATTTCCACATCACTTAAAGTGCAACACTGCATTCGTCCAGGCGTCAGCCAATCAGATCACCTATGCAAATATCCTAGTGCAGGTGCTAGCCAATGGCGTTCATGCAACACTGGAAAAGTAATATGATTGGCTGTTGTCACTATGAGGTTGCGTCAGCACCGAGCTTCAAACACGCCCTCTGTCAGTGTTGACTATAAGCACGGATGTTTTCAGACTTTCCGCTGCAGCGTTCTCTCCATATTTACGATTCTTTACAACACACTGGATCCTTCACTGGAAACTGAAAGTCACTCGCGCTAAACATTTACTCTTTGAATTTTTAATACAAGTCGACATCATTATGACTAAAAGTTTGCTAAGAAGTATTTCCTACTAAAGCAAGCCGGTATTTGACTCTGGTAAGCATATCCATAGCAGACTATTTATTTCACTCCAGCTGTGATAAAGTATGCAAACACAGCGCGAGTGTCACTGTGGGAAGCAGAAAGTGTCTGACTTCACGTCTCCGTCTGCAGCTCCTCCCCGCCTGCACGCGGCTACTCTCGCCGATCGGTTACATCCAGCAGCAGCCGATGTCCAACACACCTAACAGCTTCTTTCTCAGGTTTCTCTAGTCAGCAGCACTGATTTCAAAAACTTTTTTTGTTTGTTTTTGTTTTTGCTTTTTTTTGTTTTGCTTTTCTACTGTATAGGCAGCCAAGTTTTATAGAAAGCCCATTTTGTTTACCATAGTCCCTTAAATTCCCGTGTAGTCAGTAATTTTATCCCCTAAAACTTATCTTTGATAACCAAAATTACATATTTAAACTTTTTTTCCTGTGGAAAAAAATTATTCATGCTTTAAAATAGCTTGAATGTAACTGTACACCCTTGCTTCATTTAGAATATGCGGAACCATGAATATGCAAATGAGCCCCGCCTCCACTCAATCACACCAGCTCAGAGATCCACTTGGCCAACTTTGTAGTAAACGCTACACAATGGTATCGCTCTTTACAACATCGGACACATAACGGTAATTAATATGATTAGCCTTTTGCTTGACTAAGCTATCAAACGGCTAATAATGTTTTGCTAATGTTACACAAACCATGTTCCCGTTCACCGTCTCAGTCTCCCTTCTAAAAATCAGCATCCTTAGAAACGCTTTGAACAACTCAGAACGTCAGTGGAGAAAGACATATAGTTCATCATAACATCATAACATGCATCATATACACAATTCACCCGCTATATTGCTAAATGTACCCGATTTTTCATATCAACAGAAAAATATACCAGGACAGCCTGCTTCTGTTGAGACTCCTTTGCTTCAGAGCATAGTTAATGATATGCTAAAGCCCGCCCACACATTAACGTGATTGGTTACAAGGTAGTTTGTGATGTCAGAAACACCAGTGATTTGAAACCTATTTGGTGCACTGCAGTTTTAAGGAGAAAATACTCAAAAATGGCGTTGACTTATGAATTAGCACATGGTTTGTCTTAAAGCATATAAAAACACCACATAGACATATAAACAACATTAAAAACTTGATTTTCACCACAGGGGGTCTTCTTTAAAAGCAGAAATAACACCATTTCTAACTTTGACAATTGTTTAAAATAACTGACCCTCACATAGCCTAGAAAAACTTTTATCCTACACAAAAGATTCATAATACTCGAATAATAAATAATAAAAAAAGAATAATTACATCATAAACACTGCCATTCAAAAGTTTGGGGTCGGAAAGAGTTTTTAAATGTGATCTTATGCTCACCAAAGCTGCATTTATTTAATCAAAAATACAGTAAAAACAGTATTCTTGTGAAATATAATTAAAATTTAAAATACCTGTTTTCTATTTAAATTTATCTTAAGATGTAATTCATTTAAATGCATGCTTGATGAACAAAAAGTATTTAAAAAAATTATAAATACTGACCGCAAACTTTTGACCAGTGTAAGTGGCCTAGAAAAATCTGTTTCATAAATCATACATAATGTATGAAAGCTGCTAAATCTGCTAAACGACTAAATGTATTATAAACATAGCTGAGGAAATACTCACATTTAACTGTCAAGCTTCACATCTCATGCATATAACCTTCAAATGTGAAGGATTGTTTTCAAGCCAACATTCAAAGTTTGTCTTGACAAACCTTCGTTTTCCAATTGAATCTAAGTTTGTTTATGTGTGGATGTGCTTGCAGTCGCTTTAGAGGAAGCTCACACTAACATCTTCACACTTCACACAATCATAGATGCGCTCAGTTTCACGCCTTCCACCAGACAAACAGCAGTAACCGTTCCGTATCTACAGAACATGAAAGATGTGTGAAGATTCACATGCATCATAGTTCAACCACCTCCGTTCATCAGATTTAACTGTCTCAAACCCCCCTGGACACAAACGCAGTGTTCAAATGTAATGCGAATGTAAACATGGCCGCTCTTCCAAACCTGTCATGCAGTCGACAGCCATTACTGTCAGACCAGGTAATTATTTGAAAACACTTAATTGGATGCGGTGACTTGCATCACCCTCAGCGACTGTAAATATAGCCGGTGAATTCACCTAATGACTCGTGTTCAGTGAATGAGATGGGCTTGATGGGTGTGTGCTATATTTCAACATAAAGACACTACTGTCAACTTTTAGGCTCTTGAGGGAACATGCACAAGTTTGTTATTGTACAAACTTGAGCTTGGTAGTCATGGGCTTTTTTATTATTATTTAAATATAACACTTAGAGCTTTTAAACTTCATCCACTAACTAAACTTGCAACAGACCTTCAGCCCGTTCTGAAGGAATACTATCTATCTATCTATCTATCTATCTATCTATCTATCTATCTATCTATCTATCTATCTATCTATCTATCTATCTATCTATCTATCTATCTATCTATCTATCTATCTATCTGTCTGTCTGTCTGTCTGTCTGTCTATCTATCTTTCTGTCTGTCTGTCTGTCATCTGTCTGTCTGTCTGTCTGTCTGTCTGTCTGTCTGTCTGTCTATCTATCTATCTATCTATCTATCTATCTATCTATCTATCTGTCTATCTATCTGTCTGTCTATCTGTCTATCTATCTGTCTGTCTGTCTGTCTGTCTGTCTGTCTGTCTGTCTATCTATCTATCTATCTATCTATCTATCTATCTATCTATCTATCTATCTATCTATCTATCTATCTATCTATCTATCTATCTGTCTGTCTGTCTGTCTGTCTGTCTGTCTGTCTGTCTGTCTGTCTGTCTATCTATCTATCTATCATCTGTCTGTCTGTCTGTCTGTCTATCTATCTATCTATCTATCTATCTATCTATCTATCTATCTATCTATCTATCTATCTATCTATCTATCTACAGTGCATCCAGAAAGTATTCACAGCGCTTCACTTTTTCCACATTTTATGTTACAACCTTATTCCAAAATGGATTAAATTTATTATTTTCATTAAACTTCTACAAACAAATACCCCACAATGACAATGTGAAAGAAGGTGCCAATGAACACAGTGGCCTCCATCTGTAAATGGAAGTAGTTTGAAACCACCAGGACTCTTCCTAGAGCTGTCCGCCCGCCCAAACTGAGTGATCAGGGGAGAAGGGCTTTAGTCAGGGAGGTAACCAAGAACCTGATGGTCACTCTGACAGAGCTCCAGCGTTTCTCTGTGGAGAGAGGAGAACCTTCCAGAAGAACAACCATCTCTCCAGCACCATCTCTCCAATCAGGCCTGTATGGTAGAGTGGACAGATGGAACCCAATTCTCAGTAAAAGGCACAAGACAGCCCATCTGGAGTTTGCCAAAAGGCACCTGAAGGAAACAAAATTCTCTGGTCTGATGAAACAAAGATTGAACTCTTTGGCCTGAATGGCAAGTGTCATGTCTGGAGGAAACCAGGCACCGCTCATCACCTGGCCAATACCATCCCTACAGTGAAGCATGGTGGTGGCAGCATCATGCTGTGGAGATGTTTTTCAGCGGCAGGAACTGGGAGGACTAGTCAGGATCGAGGGAAAGATGAATGCAGTAATGTACAGAGACATTCTTGATGAAAACCTGCTCCAGAGCGCTCTGGACCTCAGACTGGGGCGAAGGTTCATCTTCCAACAGGACAACGACCCTAAGCACACAGCCAAGATAACAAAGGAGTGGCTATGGATGTTCAACCTGATTGAACATCTCTGGAAATGGATCTGAAAATGGCTGTGCACCGACGCTCCCCATCCAACCTGATGGATCTGCAAAGAAGAATGGGAGAAACTGCCCAAAAATAGGTGTGCCAAGCTTGTAGCATCATCCTCAAAAAGACTTGAGGTTGTAATTGGTGCCAAAGGTGCTTCAACAAAGTATTGAGCAAAGGCTGTGAATACTTATGTACATTTGCAAAGATTTCAAACAAACTAAATTCACATTGTCATTATGGGGTATTGTTTGTAGAATTGAGGAAAATGAATTTAATCCATTTTGGAATAAGGCTGTAACAAAATATGGAAAAAGTAAAGCGCTGTGAATACTTTCCAGATGCACTGTATCTATCTGCCTGTAAGTCTATCTGTCTGTCTATCGTTTTATCCATCTATCTATCATCCTATCTATTCTATCAATCCTGCAGGTGCTTCCTGTCTGTCAGTCACTTTGTGTGTATAAAGTCCTCATGTTTGCTATTGTCTTCTGTCAGCTCT
>CM031957.1:23027131-23156303 GCA_018749465.1 Paracanthobrama guichenoti
TTTCCCATAGGCTTTTGGATTATCGCTAAAAACAAGATCCGTGATCAACAAAAGTTTATGATACGTATACGTTTGTCCATCAACATAATTATCACAGATGAACACAACTTATTAATTTTGAAGCCTATGCAGTCGCCAGAAGTAAAAGGCTAGGCTATAAACGGACTACACCATGGTCCCACAAAGCTTCCGACAACTCTATACTTTATATCTAAAAACCTGTTCTGCGTGATGACATTTTATCTCCTCGACAGCCTCTGTAGTCCCATTTAGCCACTTGTTAGAAACCGCCTTTTTCAAGACACGTAACAGCTTCAAAAAATCACGAGTGGGGTAATACTGATTTTATGTTGTAGAATAAAACATGAAAGTGTCTTGAGCTTGTGTTCACAACAGACCTTATTTCAGCCATCTAACCAAAACCCCATTCAAAAAACCCAGAGACGAGGGAACCAGAAGTGCTAAAATGCTAACTCGCTTACGCGTTTTGGCCTACAAAGTGATGTCATACCTAGCACCACTCTATAGAGTGCTGCATGGATGATGTATTTTTGTAGGCCAAAATTTGGAAA
The DNA here is from genome assembly GCA_018749465.1 of Paracanthobrama guichenoti. NCBI lineage: Eukaryota > Metazoa > Chordata > Actinopteri > Cypriniformes > Gobionidae > Paracanthobrama > Paracanthobrama guichenoti. Next base: position 23,027,704 of record CM031957.1, read on the forward strand.
CAAGTTAATATTTTAGCACTTCCAGTTCCAAAAAGTCAATGGGTTTTTTGGTTAAATTCCTGAAATAAGGTCTGTGGTGAACACAAGCTCAAGACACTTTCACGTTTTATTCTACGACATACATCAGTAATGATGATGACGTTGAAGTCATGTGACCATGTTTAGCTCTATACTTCTGATGATTGTATTTAGACTTTAAATTTCATAAAAATTGTGTTCATTTGTGAGGATTATCATGATGAACAAACGTGTCAGAATCATAAGCTTTTGTTGATCTCAGAGATGATTTTCTGCATTAATCTACACTCACCTAAAGGATTATTAGGAACACCTGTTCAATTTCTCATTAATGCAATTATCTAATCAACCAATCACATGGCAGTTGCTTCAATGCATTTAGGGGTGTGGTCCTGGTCAAGACAATCTCCTGAACTCCAAACTGAATGTCAGAATGGGAAAGAAAGGTGATTTAAGCAATTTTGAGCATACCCACCGGATACCACTCATCTCCACTACAAACAGGAAAAAGAGGCTACAATTTGCACGAGCTCACCAAAATTGGACAGTTGAAGACCGGTGGTAGAGTCAGAATTTGGCGTAAACAGAATGAGAACATGGATCCATCATGCCTTGTTACCACTGTGCAGGCTGGTGGTGGTGGTGTAATGGTGTGGGGGATGTTTTCTTGGCACACTTTAGGCCCCTTAGTGCCAATTGAGCATGGTTTAAATTCCATGGCCTACCTGAGCATTGTTTCTGACCATGTCCATCCCTTTATGACCACCATGTACCCATTCTCTGATGGCTACTTCCAGCAGGATAATGCACCATGTCACAAAGCTTGAATCATTTCAAATTGGTTTCTTGAACATGACAATGAGTTCACTGTACTAAAATGGCCCCCACAGTCACCAGATCTCAACCCAATAGAGCATCTTTGGGATGTGGTGGAACGGGAGCTTCATGCCCTGGATGTGCATCCCACAAATCTCCATCAACTGCAAGATGCTATCCTATCAATATGGGCCAACATTTCTAAAGAATGCTTTCAGCACCTCATTGAATCATTGCCACGTAGAATTAAGGCAGTTCTGAAGGTGAAAGAGGGTCAAACACAGTATTAGTATGGTGTTCCTAATAATCCTTTAGGTGGGTGTAAAAGCCAGTGGAAAAAAATCCTATTTGGTTTTTGTCGAGGGAACCAGGATGATGATGATAACTTCCAAGTTGGACTATTTCATTTGGAGAAATAAAAGTAAATGCAAATGAGCTGTAAAATTAATGTAGCATAACTCGTAATTCGCTCTTTGCAAGAATTTGATGAGAAATGTGTTCCTATTGAAATCTTTTACTTTGTAGAATTGCTGAGATGTCTTCTAAAGCACTATAGGAGATGCATGTGAAGTTAATGGGGTCTTTGTCCCTCAGATCTGCATTTAATCATATTGCAAAATGATTGCAACATAAAAGACTGTGATTTTATCTCCTACAGAATTAGACTTTTCATTCACCAACAACCAAACATCAGTGTGTGTTCACATTCTCAGAAATCGAACACCTTCACATCTGCTCCCCTGAGGCTGAAACAGAGCCATCTCTTCTCAATAGCTCCATCCGTCTGGAGGAATTCACATTTAGACATAATTACTGAGATAAAACACAAGGAATGAGAGGAGAAACAAAGCTCACACTCTTTTTTTAGGCCTGGAAAGAAAGAGTCATGTTGATGAGGGGGTTTTCCTCCGAGATGACAGAGCGGAGGTGGATCACAGGGAGCGTTTCAAACGTGTTAATGCTCCAGATTACCCCACCAAACTGACCGTGTGTGTGTGTGTCTATGTCTATTCTTTGATCGTCTCTGCTGCAGATCCTCCACAGTACTTTGCTTTCATCCAGGACTCTCCTACAGGAAAACCGAAGACTAGGTTCAGCCTTCCTGGCATCCCGTCTCATTTGCAGTGTGCGTGTGCGTGCTGTAATGGGCCATAGCGTAGTCCGTTGTTTCATATCAGGCCTCATTAGCCAAACTGCTTTTGAGCAGCACTGAAAACTAAGTGAAATTTTGGACAGGAATAAAACACTCTAAAAACAGACATTGGTCACGAATAAAAACATTAAAGCGCCACAATTTTGAAACCTTTCTGTACTGCTAACATATGTTTTATGTGTTTTTTGGTGCATTATAAAACAGATCGTTTTCAGGAAAATCGATTTAGTTTTTGATTTTAAAGGTGCAGTGTGTAGTATTTATGAGGATCTATTGACAGAAATGCAATATAATATACATCACTATGTTTTCAATGATATATAAAGACCTTACATAATGAGCCTTTATGTTTTTATTACTTTAGAATGAGCCATTTCAATCGACATACACCGTGTGGCCCCTTACAGTGAAGTCACCATTTAGTGGCGTCATGATTCTACAGTAGCCCTAAGCGGACAAACTGCTCTAAAGAGCGCTAGCTATGCTGTGTTGGCCACCGTAGCTTCTCTATGTGCTTCAAAAGGGAGGGGTGAAATGTTGCAATTCGCAACTTCATCTCTAGATGCTGCTAAAATTTACACACTGAACCTTTAAAGGATTAGTTCACTTGAAAATTTCTTGATAATTTACTCACCCCCATCTCATCCTAGATGTCCGTGTCCTTCTTTCTTCAGCTGAAAAGAAATTAAGTTTTTGAGGAAAAGTAAAGGTCATGCTAGACGTAAGCGGAAGTACCTACATCTAATCCTTTAAGTCATAATTTTTGCCATATGCCTTTAGGTGGCAGATTTTAAAGTTGGTACGAAACAGAAGTTGCGATAGTCTTTTCTTCCCTGTTGTGACATACCTGAATGAAACACTTCTCGAACAAGAGAAAATCTAGGGCGGGACTTGATTTTGACTTTGGGGAATTGATTGGATGGTTGTTGTTTGCTATTGGTGGATCTCATGTGAGTGACAGGTTGCCCTGCCCTCTCGCCAGTAAACACGTCATCAGAGAAGAAATGTCGAAGTTACTTTGGTTAAAGATTACGAGGACACATTTAACCCTCCTAAGGTCTCCAGGGTCTTTTCTGACCCCAAAGGATGTTTGCTCAAATAATAAAAAAAATGTTCCCTTTGTCCAAATGGCATGAAACGTTGTACCGTTGTCAACACTCTCTAGATCTACAAATAAAAAAAAAATGGATTAATATCTGTTTTTATGTTTACAAAAAAAGTCACACTCAGGGTCGCTTAGAAAATGGACAAAATTCATCCTCAAAAACAGAAACAATACAGAACACGCATATAAGAAAAGTGACACACTTCCAACAATGCATAAAACATCCACAATGCAAAATGATCATGCTCACACACACACACACACACACACACACACACACACACACACACACACACACACACACACACACACACACACACACACACACACACACACAATATGTAACATAACTGTTCATTTCTGTTAATTTTTGCTCTGTTACAGTTAGTAACTGAAGTGTAGATTACATTTGTAGAATTATAAGAAGCTCAGATGTTTGAAATAAATGATAAACTAAAGAACTTTTCTCTGGTTCAGGTTTGATTCTAATGATAACATCATTGAAAAAAAGATTTTTTCAGTACAAAAAAAAAATGCTAAACTTGTGCTTTCATAGCAATTAGATATGAATCCAACTGAAAAATACTTGTGAAAAGATGTCTTTCAGTCAGTCAAATAGCACATTGCAAATAGTGGAGCTCTGCAGCCATTTACTGGTAAAAGTCCAAAAGATGGGCAAAAATCTTACACTAAACCATGTCAAATTATCCATGTTATCCTCACGAATGAAAGTTAGAAATTTGGGTCTTTTATAAAGTGAATTTTACAAAAAAAATGATTTTGTTTTTTTTTTTTCAAAACTGCACCGATATTGAGTAAAAACATTAATAAACGAATTACTAACTAATAAATTGCATTTATTCTAAATAAAAAAACAAAAAACAATTGTTTTGTTACAAAATTACATTTTGTTGCCTGATGTCTGTGGAGACCCCAAAGACCCTGAGTGTAATTCCCAAACGAAGACTGTAGAAGGGTTAAAATAATTAATGATGTGAACAGATATCATTCATAATAAATATTGCAATATTCCATTTAAAAAAACATTATTTCATGATGATTTTAGGCATCATTTTAAGTCGGCGGCCATCTTTGAAACGCCAATCTTTGAATGGGGAAACATCCAATTCACCAAAACTGTTTGCCAAGTTTCTCCCATTCACAAGTAATCGGAGTGCACCGTCTTCCTATATTTAAAAGTCTTTGTTTTAAAGTCCTCATGAAATTACCTTAATTTCACCGACCTTATTTACAGGTCTTAGGGTGAACAATTAATCCGTGCAAGTTAATACACAGAAAAAATGTGTTTGTCGTGGTAATCTTTAATGAAAATCTGAAAAGTAACTTCCGGTCTGGAAACGGCGTTCCTTCTCAGATGATGTCAGTTTGACGGCTTAGGTTTGAAAATGCTTAACCACTCCCTCCAGCCGTCAGTCTGCTATGAGCTGAGAGATGGAGAGGAGGAGCGCTGAAGTCAAACCCTGCCCTCTATTCAATATTCCCTTTCACTTGGAAATGCGTCACAGCACTGAAGAAAACGCACTTCCTACTTCCGGTTCACTGGGACTTTAAGGCAGCATCACATATATCCTTTATGGTGAAAGTTAGCACAATGACTAAGATGGCTAACAAAATGAAAAGAAATATGTGGATTATAAATATCCTTATAATTAATTCAAAGTATCCTAGTAAAGCTTTTAATGCTTAGCAGAGTATCATATTTTTAGCAGCACTTTAACACCAGATTGAAATCACATGTGAGGGAATATCTTGTGCTTCTTGTGCTTCAGACACAGAAAATGGACAATATAGTCACAGGCGCAGAGTTGTCAAGTGTTCACTAGTTGTTCAACACAGATGGATCTTTTCCAGTGAGTGTTAAATCTAGCTTTGAGGGTGAGCTCATGTATATATTTGTAATTATTATTTTAAGTTTGTCTTTGGGGTCTACTTTTAATTTTAAAAGGTTTTTTTTTTCACCAAAACTGTCATCATTTTGCTTTTATCCCCATTTTTGTTTTTTGTTTTCTTACACTAAGAAAGAAAGAAAGCGCTGTGAGAAATGTGTGTGTGTGTGTGTGTGTGTGTGTGTGTTATTGATGGTTAAAGCAGTCAGAGCTGTTATGCTATTTAATGCCACTGGCTTGAGCTAATGGAGCTATTAGACTAAAGCCCTTAAACCCCACAGAGAAACCCAGACAGAGATGCTGAGAGAAGATCAAGGGTCTGGTGTGCTTTACTTATGGCTGATGTTTCTTGAACTCAGATATGCATTCAGTGATGCTATGACGATAAGGGTGAATAAAAAAAAGAAGAAGATCCTGGTCACATTTCACCATAAAGAGAAAACATATTTGTCTCTGCCTTTGCAATTCGGAGGCCTATTTCAGAGAAACAGTCAGAGCTGTTGTTTCTCCAAAAAAATCCTGTCGTCATTGGCGCACAATGAATTTGGGGGTAGGCAAGGCCGCAGAGGATCCATTTGTTGTATCCTTAATTTCACAGGAAACGAAGGACGCATTTGGAGGAGCCTTCGAATTGGAACTTTGTTGCGTCCTTCGAAGGGTGCAGCCTCTGAATTGGGACGCAGCTGCAGAGTCATTCATTAGAAAGATTCGTTCAAAAACGGGAATTCATTCAGTAACAAAACTCAAACTGTTTTGATCGAAGACATGCATGCAATGGCTCTGCTGTTTGGAACTATTTTCATTGGCAAAATAGAGGAAAAACAGACAATACTGTGTCTAAAATATAAGTTACCTCATATTAACTGTTGTATAAAATCAATATCACATTTATAAAAGTACAGATATTTGGGAAAACAGCACTGCTTGTGTGTTTTATTGCTTATAAATATTAAAAACAAGAACTTATACAGAGACAATTTTGCACCATATCTTGGTTTTTGGAAGCATTTTTATTCATTTTGGTGGCATTTCTGCTCATTTTTGAGCACAGAGCCTGTTTTGTGACCTCAGGTGAAACGGGTATGTATAGCAGAGGCCATAGGGTTATACATATTTCCTAATTTGATAACACACCTCAACTGTCATAAGCGCCATAAAAGTGTTTTATTAATTATGTTTAGCGTCTCAGAGAACTCAGATGAACAAATGCATTGAATTTCCTTGTTTATTGATTTATTTTATTGTATCAATTGTATTCTTATTCTTCAGTGCTCTGTGGAGATTCTCATTAAATTTATTTTGTGTGTGTGTGTTGGTGTGTTTGGAAAAGATATAGACAGAAGACAGAAGGATAGACAGAAGGATAGAGATCAGCTTTACAACTTCAAAGTCCTATCCTACTATATCCTCTTTTTCTGCAATGGCATCTGAGTCATTATTAATGATTAATGATATTGTATTACTGCACAAATGACATGAGATCTCTGTTTTAACAGCACATCAGCTGGCGTTACATTCTGCTATTTCTGTATTTTCTGTATTTCTGTCTTTAGCCCACACACGGTCTAAACTTTAAAGCGTTAATGCAAAAGATCTCTGTGCCATTGGCGTCCCCTAGTGACCAGAGAACAAATATTTTAAATCAATTGAATGAGTTACGGTAGTGTTTTACTGTTGATTAATTATTAAGATTTGTCTTAATATTTGAAAGCTCTAATACTGAACATTAAATATTTTAATGTTCTTAATTGCTCTTAATTGCAATGTGTTATTTAACATTTTTTTCTTCTACTTTTTAAATATCAAAAATATTCATGCTTTTGATTTGCATGAATCTACAATGAAAACAGTTACATCTTTATATATTTTTTATTTATAGGATCATACATACATGCATTTAAAATCCAACAGGCTACGACTTAAAGTGAATTATATGTGATTCACACTCACACGAAACGTTTTCAAATGTAAAGTTTGCACTGCAGTGTGTGTGCATGTGTGTGTGTGTGTGTCCCTACTTAACCATATTTTGGGAACAAATTTGTACCCAGAAGTGAGCAAAACCTGACAAAATCTCCAAAAAAAATCCCTTTGGGGACGTCCTTGTTTGTAAATCTGGTATAAAAATAAAGTAATATACGTTTTTTTTTTTAATGTAAAAAGTTTTTCTATGATGGGTAGGTTTAGTGAGTGTGTGTGTGTGTTGCTTCAATATATGTAGCTACATGTACATATTTTGCTGTCATTTTCCATAAAGTGCAAAGTGGAGTTTGTACTGCCAAGCTCGAAGAAGAAAAAAAAAAAAAAAAAAAAAAAAAAAAAAAATTAAACAAAAACAGTTTTTCAAAGAATTTCATTCATGCTTGTGTTCGATTAAATCTCGAGACGTTAGCTCTGTTGTGCCTAATTTGACATCAGCCATTGATTTGAAATGTCGTGTCCAGAATGAGATTCGAAAGCTGTGAGAAGGGAAATCTATATGTAGCGCTACAGCTACATATTTTATGGTGTTTTGGAGGCCTTACTGGTAACCATCCACATTAAATGTTTCTCTTGTATTTCACTGAACAAAATACCAATGTGTGGTTAGAAATGACGTGAAACACAGGACAAGAATGTATCTTTAAATTCTGAACTGAATGTCAATGCATCTATTGAAGCATTTGACTTTAACTGGAAATGACAACAGCGTCTCTCTTCTTTATTGCTGCACCTGTGCTTCAACAGTGCTCTTCAGAACTCTAGACGTGTGTTTCCATCCATATTGACTGCCTGTTTGTGAGGAGAAAGTATCATTTTGCAAACGTCTCTGTGTTCACACACAACTCCTGTTCTGTAAAAGTGCCATACACCGAAACATACGCTTTCCTGAACCCACTGCGAGCTTCACGTCACTCCATGGACTCTTGGTTGGAACGGAAGATCTCGCACAGATAAAGTTGCTGGAACCCATTAGAGCATCTGTGGATTTGCAGGGCTGGAGAAATGTTCTTGCCCTCGAGACGTCCAAGAACAACAACCGCGTGGCCTGGCAGCGGTGCAGGCAGCGGGCGTTTCCCTGTCCCGCGTGAGTAGCTGCGTGCGAGTGTATGCCGGGTAAATTCAGGCTCCAACCGAGGGTTGAATACGGTAAGCTTTGTATTACAAGTCATGCAACTCAACTCAGAATATTTCTTGGCAGGAGCAGACATTTGCTCTTTTATTGAGCCTGAGGTGCCCTACATGCCCTAAAGTCTGTTTATTTTCAGGAATGGAAAGCCACCTGTCCCAATAAAAGTGTTGCGAGTTCATTATTTGGAATCATCTAAAGTTTAAACTAAACCCTCGCTGAGCTTTTTGTATTCCTGGTAACACTTTACAATAAGGTCGTTTAGGCTAATGCATTAGTTAAGGCACAATATGTAGTTTTTCGCCACTAGAGGTCGCCTATTCAAAACAAAGCTTGATGACACCGAGATTGAGCGCGGATTCATGGAAGATGTCTTCACCTCACAGCCTGTGGAAAATAATCGGGATGGGATTCAGGCAGAAATCATGTTCATAAGATTATTAACGTTACTAGCATGAAGCAGAGCAGGGCTGAGTGTGGTGTGAGAACAACGTAGCTGCTGGAGCGATTGCTAATGAGAGATGAGCGCGACACGGCTCAGGAGCAGCGGAGGTTTAATTATGCCACAGTCGCCGCTTCTGCTTCTTCCAGTCAAGTGCATGTGGGGTGACGCAGTGCTGTTTTATCATATTAGATACATTTGAGTGGGTTGAAAATTATGTACTAACTCTATGCATTCGCTCAGCAGCAAATATGAGACACTGCAGTAAGATATATTGATATTAAGCGTGTTTCCATGGTTTCTACAAAATAAAATCTGAAATCGAGGGTAACGCAGGATGTTACTGATGACGCCGTGTCCTGGTTACAATCGCTTATTTCTCTGGATTTAAACTAGTAGTGGGAAGTTTGGATCATTTTACTGACTCGGATCTTTGAATCTCGTTCAGCAAAAATGAACAAATCTTTTTTCAAGTCATTTCGTTCCTTTCAGCAGAATATAATTAAAATGTTACATGTTAAATTTTCCCACACATTTAGGCTATTGGAATGCAAGCTGTACCAGAAACAGAAAAGATTAGTTCATCTCTCGAGTCTTCGGGTTCGAGTCGATCGTTTATGTCCCCATAGGCTGAATGCAGAAACAGAAAAGATTAGTTCATCTCTCGAGTCTTCGGGTTCGAGTCGATCGTTTATGTCCCCATGGGCTGAATGCAGAAACAGAAATGATTAGTTCATCTCTCGAGTCAGTCTTCGGGTTCGAGTCGATCGTTTATGTCCCCATAGGCTGAATGCAGAAACAGAAAAGATTAGTTCATCTCTCGAGTCAGTCTTCGGGTTCGAGTCGATCGTTTATGTCCCCATAGCCTGAACGCAGAAACAGAAATGATTAGTTAATCTCTCGAGTTGGATTTCGGGTACGAGTCTTTTTCTTTTGTCACGTGACCGTCTCCCGGTTCAGTGTCTCGCAACATATACAATATTACATTCGTATTATTGACTTCATGTTGTAATATATTTATTATTATAAAATTATCAGAAGATATGTGCAATAAACATTTATGTTATGCCTAACCAACCCAATGTGTCCAGTCTTCATAGGAAAATCAATTATTATACTAGCTAAAAAACTGAACTAAAAAAAAAAAAAAACCTACGCACTTGCTTGTAAGGAAGGTTGTGAATTAACTCATTTCAGTATCCAACACGGCTATCACGTGACAAAAGAACAAAAACGACTTGGTCCCGAGGACTCGAGAGATGAACTAATCGTTTCCTTTACAGAAAATATGGGATGTTGCGCATGCGCGGTCAACACAAAATGAACAAATCGCTCTCTGAAACAACAAGGTTCCGCCCCAAGGTTGTGCGTGTTGTGGCTTCACAAATGCTTTGCTGCATACCTCGGTTGTAACGAGTGGTTATTTCAGTCAAGTTGCTCTTCTGTCAGCTTGAATCAGTCGGCCCATTCTCCTCTGACCTCTAGCATCAACAAGGCATTTTCGCCCACAGGACTGCCGCATACTGGATGTTTTTCCCTTTTTACACCATTCTTTGTAAACCCTAGAAATGGTTGTGTGTGAAAATCCCAGTAACTGAGCAGATTGTGAAATACTCAGATCGATCCGTCTGGCACCAACAACCATGCCACGCTCAAAATTGCTTAAATCACCTTTCTTTCCCATTCTGACATTCACTTTGGAGTTCAGGAGATTGTCTTGACCAGGACCACACCCCTAAATGCATTGAAGCAACTGCAATGTGATTGGTTGATTAGATAATTGCATTAATGAGAAATTGAACAGGTGTTCCTAATAATCCTTTAGGTGAGTGTATAACCACCCACTCCAAGCAGGACTCAAAACCGGGTCTGACGGCATGAGAGTCAGACGCTCTAACAAGGAGGCTAAAGGATGCAACCTCTACGATCAGTCACTAGAGCCTCTCTTGAGATCAGAGGATTGAGGTTTACTCGCACAGCACAGCGACTACTAGCTGGCCTCCGCTACACATAGTGATGCCAAGAACCATTTTGTGTTCCCCAAAGAACCTTTAAGTGAACAATTCTTAAATGAACCTTTTTTTCTTATAGTGTGAAGAACATTTTAATACATTTTTGCATTCTACAGAACCTTTAATGCAATGGAAAGATTCCATGTTGTAATATACATTGTGCAGCTTATGTAAGTGGTTATGGTCATCAAAACCAGGACTGTGATATGATTGGCTTCCTGAAATATAGAACATGCATGAGAATTGATCCCACACACAGAAATAGTGCCAAGAACTCTTAAAGCTCTTAAATCTGCAGCATCCAGGGGGTCTTTCATTGAGCTGAGAGTCCATGTGGGCAAGTAACCAGCGTCAATGTTTACCCAGCTGTATGAGACATGCAAAGAGTGTTTGGCAGACCCTGAAACTCATGATCTCTGCCCATTTACTCTCAAATATTTAGAAATAATAATAATAACTCTTTCTTGCTAAATGTTCAGGTTACTCCACCTGGGTCCTCGAATTATATAATAATAATAATAGAGAAGCCACCAATATTATAATACATCACACCAAACCTACAAATTGAAAATAGTAATAGTTTATATATAAACTATATATTATTTATATAGTTTTTATATATAGCCTATGTTTTATGTTGTTGCAGTATGTTATCTTAAAGCTGTTCAACACTTGTTGTTCAGTGCTGAATGAATGGATGTAAAACAATAATGATAATAATAATAAAAGTTGCTTCTGATTTATATCTAATTTATTCCATCTTAGAATTTCTGGTTTATATAGGGGACGTTTATATAGGGAAGTTTTCCTCATATACATACGCTATATTGCCAAAAGTTTTGTGACGCCTGCCTTTACATGCACATGAACTTTAATGACATCCCATTCTTAATCCGTAGGGTTTAATATGGAGTTGGCCCACCCTTTGCAGCTATAACAGCTTCAACTCTTCTGGGAAGGCTTTACACAAGGTTTAGGAGTGTGTTTATGGGAATTTTTGACCATTCTTCTAGAAGCACATTTGTGAGGTCAGACACTGATGTTGGACGAGAAGGCCTGGCGTTCTATCAGGTTGAGGTCAGGACTCTGTGCAGGCCAGTCAAGATCCTCCACACCAAACTCGCTCATCCATGTCTTTATGGACCTTGCTTTGTGCACTGGTGGGCAGTCATGCTGGAACAGGAAGGGGTCATCTCCAAACTGTTCTCACAAAGTTGGGAGCATGAAATTGTCCAAAATGTCTTGGTATGCTGAAGCATTAAGAGTTCCTTTCACTGGAACTAAGGGGCCAACCCCAAACCCTGAAAAACACCCCCACACTATAATCCCCCCTCCACCAAACTTTACACATGGCACAATGCAGTCAGGCAAGTACCGTTCTCCTGGCAACCGCCAAACCCATACTCGTCCATCGGATTGCCAGACAGAGAAGCGTGATTGGTCACTCCAAAGAACACGTCTCCACTGCTCTAGAGTCCAGTGGCTGTGTGCTTTACACCACTGCATCCCACTCTTTGCATTGCACTTGGTGGTGTAAGGCTTGGATGAGCTGCTCGACCATGGAAACCCATTCCATGAAGCTCTCTATGCACTGTTCTTGGCTCTGAATGCCACATGAAGTTTGGAGTTCTGTAGCTACTGACAGCTATTTACAGAAAGTTGGCGACTTCTGCGCACCGTGACCCTCAGTATGCGCTGACCCAGCTCTGTGATTTTACGTGGCTGAGTTGCTGTTGTTTCCAATTGCTTCCACTTTGTTATAATACCACTAACAGTTGACCGTGGAATATTTAATTCAACGAATGGTCTTATTGCACAGGTGGCAGCCTATCACGGTACCACGCTTGAGTTCACTGAGCTCCTGAGAGCGACCCATTCTTTCACAGATGTTTGTAGAAGCGTCTGCATGCCCAGTGCTTGATTTTATACACCTGTGGCCATGGAAGTGATTGGAACACCTGAATACAATGATTTGGAGGGGTGTCCCAATACTTTTGGCAGCATAGTGTATGTCAGGCTAAAAATCTAAAAAGTACAAAGATTCATTCAAGAGTTCATCCAGTGGTTCAGCATTTGTCACATTTAGATTTGTATATGTATTCATCTTGACTGATATTTGATATTTTTGACACAATTGATATTTATGTGTTTATGTATTATTAAATAGATGACAATAAATATTAAATGTATTATTATTATTTTAACATTTACATTCAATCATTTAATAGACACTTGTATCCTTAGCGGCTTACAAATGAGGAGATTATTATATATATATATATATATATATATATATATATATATATATTATATATATATATATATATATATATATATATATATATATATATATATACATTATTTTCATTGATGGACACAGTAATGGATGCTGGAGGCTAACTCTTCTCTCTTCATGCAGTAGATGGCAGCATTGTCACGCGTACCGCTATTATTCCTCCAGTGGGCGCTGTTTTGACAGATTTTGGCAGATATCAGATATGTTATTGTTGTTTACATACAAATTTAAATCTGCCACAAAAAATCTCTATAAATTACTTTATCATCTAATAATATTTCAGAATTCACACATGGCTGTGATTGGTCCGTCCTACCATCGTTGTGTAAGGTAGCAAGTACCACGTGACCACTGTCTCACCTGATGACGCTATTAAGAGAATTTCCTCTGGCCACAAAGTAACCAATATTTACTTCGTTTATTATTCTAAACCCATTTATTCTGACATATTTAGTAATAGTAATAATAATAATAAATCTTTCGTGCTAAATCTTCAGTTATTTCACGTGTCCTGGAATACAATAATAAAAATAGAGCTGGCACCACTATTTAAACATCACACCAAACCTCCGAAATACAAATAGTAATACATTTTATATAATTTATGTATTTTATATATAGATAGATATACATTTAGCCTATATAAAAATGGTAATAAATTATACATATAATGTATCGCCTGCTATTTTATTTTATCAGCACTTTAAACTACATGTATTGGAAAGTGCTGAATGAATAAATGAATAATAATAAAAGTGGTTTCTGATTTATATCTAATTCATTCCATCTTATTACTTATGGTTTATATATTGTGGTTTTAGGCTATTAGACAGTTATAGCTCTCTGATATTTATCCACATGAGTAAACAAACGAAGCATTGTAATTTATTTCTTATGTCTAAGTCAAATTTATTTGTATGAGTTCCCCGAAAATTATTTCAGTATAATTTTACTTTGGCTTGAGTGGATGTTGTGTGCTGCACTAACCATGAAATATTTTTCAAATAAGTTTTTATTGCTTGAAATAGCTTCAATCATACAAACCATTTTATGGGGGGTCAAATATGATTTTGTGCCAGAGGCGGACAGTAGTGAAGTATTTTTACTTCCTGAGTCATTTGTTTTTCAAGTATATGTGCTTTATAGCGTGTTGACCAGCTGCATCTCTGTCTGGTATGGGAACTGTAGTGCAGCGGACCGCAAGACCCTACAGCGGACAGTGAACACAGCTACAAGGATCATCGGTGCCTCTCTCCCCTCCATCCTGGATATTTTCCTTGCACGATGCTCCAGCAAAGCAAACAGTATCGTGAAGGACCCCACCCACCCCTCCCATAGTCTCTTCCAGCTCCTTCCATCAGGAAGACGGTTCAGGAGCATCAGAGCCCGCTCCACCAGACTGCTCAACAGCTTTTTCCCCCAGGCTTTTTCCCCAGCCCCCATGCCCTCCTTGAGACCCCCAAACCTCCCCTAAACCCCCCCCTCCTGAGAGACCCCATACAAACCTGAGCTCAAACCCCGCCCTCCCTCCCTGAGACCCCATACAAACCCAATACAAACCTGAGCTCAAACCCCGCCCCTCCCTGAGACCCCATACAAACCCCATACAAACCTGAGCTCAAACCCCCGCCCCTCCCTGAGACCCCATACAAACCCCATACAAACCTGAGCTCAAACCCCCGCCCCTCCCTGAGACCCCATACAAAACCCCATACAAACCTGAGCTCAAACTCCCCGCCCCTCCCTGAGACCCCATACAAACCTGAACTCAAAACCCCGCCCTCCCTGAGACCCCCACCTGAACAAACCTGAACTACAAACCTGAACTCCCCCCCGCGCCTCCCTGAGACCCCATACAAACCTGAACTCAAACCCCGCCCCCGCTGAGACCCCATACAAACCTGAACCTCCTGAGACCCCATACAAACCTGAACTCAAACAAACCCTCCCCCGCCTCCCTGAGACCCCATACAAACCTGAACTCAAACACCCCGCCCCTCCCTGAGACCCCATACAAACCTGAACTCAAACACCCCGCCCCTCCCTGAGACCCCATACAAACCCAATACAAACCTGAACTCAAACCCCCGCCTCCCTGAGACCCCACCTACTCAAACCCCCCATACAACCCCCTGAACTCAAAACCCCGCCCCTCCCTGAGATCCCATACAAACCCCATACAAACTTGAACTCAAACCCCCGCCCCTCCCTGAGACCCCATACAAACCTGAGCTCAAACCCCCGCCCCTCCCTGAGATCCCATACAAACCCCATACAAACCTGAGCTCAAACTCCCGACCCCCTCCCTGAGATCCCATACAAACCCCATACAAACCTGAAGCTCAAACCCCCGCCCCTGAGACCCCTGAGATCCCCATACAAACCCCATACAAACCTGAGCTCAAACCCCCGCCCCTCCCTGAGACCCCATACAAACCCCATACAAACCTGAGCTCAAACCCCCCCCCCCTGAGACCCCGCCTCCCTGAGACCCCCCCATACAAACCCCATACAAACCTGAGCTCAAACCCCCGCCCCTCCCTGAGATCCCATACAAACCCCCATACAAACCTGACCCCATACTCAAACTCCCCCGCCCCTCCCTGAGACCCCATACATACAAAACCCCATACAAACCTGAGCTCAAACCTGAACTCAAACCCCCCCCTGAGACCCCATACAAACCCTCCCTGAGATCCCCTACAAACCCCATACAAACCTGAGCTCAAACCTGAACTCAAACCCCGCCCCCGCCCCTCCCTGAGATCCCATACAAACCCCATACAAACCTGAGCTCAAACCCCCCCGCCCCTCCCTGAGACCCCATACAAACCCCATACAAACCTGAGCTCAAACCCCGCCCCTCCCTGAGATCCCATACAAACCCCATACAAACCTGAGCTCAAACCCCCGCCTCCCTGAGATCCCATACAAACCCCATACAAACCTGAGCTCAAACCCCCGCCCCTCCCTGAGACCCCATACAAACCCCATACAAACCTGAGCTCAAACTCCCCGCCCCTCCCTGAGATCCCATACAAACCCCATACAAACCTGAGCTCAAACCTGAACTCAAACCCGCCTCCCTGAGATCCCATACAAACCCCATACAAACCTGAACTCAAACCCCCGCCCCTCCCTGAGATCCCATACAAACCCCTTCCTCCTCAAAACATAAACCTGAAAAAAATGTGCAACCTCCTGAAACATAAACCAAAAAAAATGTGCAATTTGAAGTGTGCTACACACAGGTGAGTGGGCCGGAAAAAACCACCCGTAGTTGTACTAGTCACTTTCACGCACTGCTGTGTGTACATAAGCCCACAAAAGACTCTATAATATATGTATATTTACATGCTCATGCACTACAATAATCTGTTCCCCAGACATGTATAGGTTAACATTTATATTTATATATAGTATATTTATAGTCAAATCTGTCAGTAGGTTAGTTATGTATAGGTTTATAGTGTTTAACTTCATGGTTGTATGTCTGTACTTATGTAGCACCGTGGTCCTGTGAGGCACGACATTTCGTTCCACTGTATGTCCTGCTCAACTCAAACTTGAACTTCATCACTGTTCTTCTTTGGAAAACGTTTACTTCACAACATTCCAAAACATAATATTGTACTTTTACTGCACTACATTTCATATTGAATATCATTTAATACTTAATTACATTAAACATTTAGTACTTTCTTACTTGTAAGTAAAACTTTGAATTACTTTTGAGTAAAATTACTCTTGAGTAAAAGTAAGAAAGTACTACTTTTTGTGTAATTAAGTTTTAAAGGTAAAATAAAAACAACAACTTTAATTTATGAAATTAAGTATGACATTATGCTTTGGAATGTAGTGAAAACATGTAAAAGTTACTGATAAAGCACATTTACTTGAAATACTTGAATAGAAAGTAAAATACTTCACTATTGTTTGCCTCTGTTAAATGCATGCACATTTCTTTTAGAAATTGATAGTATATAATTGAAACTTAGATAAATGGGACCAGAAATAAGTAGATCCCTATCATTTAATACCTACACTGGGTTAAAAACAACCCAAGTTGGGTTGAAAATGGACTAACCCAGTGATTGGGTTGTTTAAGCAAACATTTAACCCAACCACTGGGTTAAAACAACCCATTTACTGGGTTAAAACAACCCAATCGTTGGGTTAGTCCATTTTCAACCCAACTTGGGTTGTTTTTAACCCAGCATTTTTTAGAGTGTATATCGTTCCCTATAATTTGGCTAACTCATCCTCACTCTCATCACATGGAACAGCTAACTCTGCACTCTTCCAATTGCCCTTTCCGTAAAATATTACTGTATTCATTTTGTGAAAAGAAGAAATAATTTTGTTACTTATACATAAGCATAACTATACTACAATAAACACTTTAAATCATTAAATAACTGCAATTATATTGTTGATGCTACTATGCATAAAAAATCCCAATGGGGAAATACATGACTGCAGTTCCACTGTGGGACAGCGTTGCCATTAGGCAACATTGATATTTTCTCAATTTACAGTAAAACGATGTTAGACAAAGTTAATTTGTGAATAAAAATATCTAATTTACTTATCAAAGATGCTGTAAAAAATTCCCCTTGAGAAGAGATGTTTAGAAATGAGGTTAATAGAGCAATTTCTGGAGCACTTCAACCGGTGTGTTCCGTGGGTGACCGGGGGAAAGAGAGTTTAGAAGGGACGTTCCTAGTTTTTCTGAATAACAAGGAAATAAGTAGAAATTAATTGTTTCCATATGGCAACAATGTACCATAAAGGGCTAGCTTCTAGTGTCGTAGAACTCGAGACCGGTCTTGGTCTTGAGACCATGTTTTGAAGGTCTTGGTCTTGTCTCAGTCTCGACCACATTTGTACTCGGTCTTGGACTTAGAGGACTCGAGATTTTATCTCAAGACCAGTCCAGACCACAACTGCTGGGATATCACTAAACTGCTGGTGCATTGTCTGATTTACCATCATTAATGTGGTTTGATGTAAAACTTACTACTTAAAATGCAATCAAAAAGCAAAAGCAATGCATCATTGTCTCAAAAATGCCCCAAATTAATATAAATGCCCACAAAATTCTGAGATTTAGTTCATATATATAAAACATAGAATATAATTAAGCAATATCACAAGATCAAGAGAGCTGTTTTCATGAATATGAGCATGATTACAAATGATATTGATTTATACAAACGTTCAATAAACAAGAAATTAATATTAAATTACCTTTTAAACTGTGTCTTTGCTAATTCTGCAACGATTTGTTATTAAATGAATCAGCTGCTTTGAACAAATGTTAAATAATGTTTATATGAATAATATTCATGTTTTAATATTAAATTAATCTGAACATTATTTATGAAGGTGTAGTTGTACCAATTCAGATGCAACTTCTATGCCATGAATTTTATTGTTAGTGATTTGATTGGTAACAGCGCTATAGTGTCTTGATATTCTAATTATATTTATTCATTAAATATAAGTCATTTCTCAGACAGATATGGATCTTTTAGATGAATTTAAGGAGTGCTGGTCTGGTCTTGGTCTTGGTCTTGGCACACGCTGGTCTTGGTCTCGGTTTAGGTGGTCTTGACTACAACACTACTAACTTCTAACATGAAACACAATTGCTATTATGAAATATTCCAGATGTTTCTTTATGCTTCACAAAAAACATCTTTTGATTGGTGTTCAATCTGTTGGTCAGTCCTGTGGTCTTTATGTTCCCGTGTCATCACTTTTCATCCTGTTAGTCCATATCTAAACATCATCCTCGAGGAAGTGACATCATTTTTTTGTTGGTAAAACAACACCAGATTAGTGCTAGTAGAACACACTGACTGGGAATTATCCATGGTAAAGTATTGTTCCAGCTGTGTGTAATTATACACAATTTATTGATATTATATGGCAAGTACATGTAACATAACAAAAGTACTGTAAAATAAAGTGTTACCCAGTAAAGTATAAAAACAGTGTGATGAACAAGCCTTGTAAGGCCTGAGAAATGAACTTTAACTCTTGTTTCCATTCTCTAGCTTCTCTCAAGCGATAATTAATAGTTTACGTGTCTGAGCTTGACATTTCTGATGCCATTTAAAGGTGCAGTGTGTAGTATTTCTGATTATCTATATTGACAGAAATGCAATATAATAAACAACTATGTTTTCAGTGGTGCATATAGACCTTACATAATGTACCGTTATGTTTTTATTACCTTAGAATGAGCCATTTCAATCGTCATACACCGCGGGTCTGCACCGTCATGTTTCTACAGTGGCTCTAAATGGACAAACTGCTCAACAGAACGCTAGTCACTCTCTGCTCTCTCCAACAACGACATTTGTGTCCTGTGTCGGCCTCCGTAGCTTCTCTACGTGCTCCGAAAGGGGTGAGCATTGGACGGTTGCAATTCACAACCTAAAATTTACACACTGCACCTTTAATAGGATAGAAATTTTGCTGTACGTTATTTTATGCTTAATTTTTAAGTACTACTACTATAATAATAATGCTTCATTTTATGCTTAATAATAATAATAATAATGCTTTATTTTATTTATTTTTACAACAAAAGCAAATTATTTTAAAGAACATAGGATATAGGATATAATTTATAAAGAAACAAACCACCGGCTTAGAATGTTTCAGTCTTCATAAAGTATATGGTTTTGTCTTTTGAATGGGTTTCTTTATAACTCTAAAGTTCTTTTGTGCTGCTCTCGTGTTGTGCATGCTGTATTTTCTGAAATGGCATCCCCATTTCATTGTCACTCTACCCGCTTTATTCCATTTCTAGGAATTATTTTGCACACGCCTGGCCCTTTAAATCCCGCCCACTTGACAGACAACCGCACCGGCCAATCAAAGCGCGTTATTCTACAGGCGTGGCCACGGCGCACACAAACACCGAATCGGCATTTGCTGACGTCACGGAGAGCCTCTCCGACCTGCCTTTAGCTTAGCCTCTTAAACTCTTCCCTTTTTCTACTGGATTTGATTTGGATCGCGCCTGATCTCGCTGTAATTAAGAAGCAAGCGGGCAATTACGCCGGACAGACGGTTGCGGAGGCTGACTGTTCATCCGACAGCTTTCTACAGCTCTGAGTTTAGTGATAAGGAGTGAATTTCACGTGTTAGCTCGAGCTGATCTTCAGTAGAAACAGCAGTCATGGGCTCCAGAGCTTCATCTTTACTCAGGGAAGAGGACATTGAAGAAATCAAGAAAGAAACTGGATGTGAGTATTAGCTCTGTGTGGGATTAATAGTGTTTATATAGACATGGCTGGAGAGTTATGATGATGATGATGACACAATGATGACATTGATTTGTCTTAAATGGGGAACAGTTAGTTGACTTGACATACTTTTGGGAAGTATTTCATGTCTTGTGGTGTGACACATAGCTATACTTTTTAGTTCTAGTTCTGCTAAATGTATTTTAAAAATAGAACTAAAGGGTGACCTAATATTATAATTTTTACACAAAAAAAAAAAAAAATATATATATATATATATTTTTTTTTTTTGTGTGTGTGCGAAGAAAAATTGCTCACAACATGTTATGGTTCAAACCTAATTCAACTCATCAGCCTAGTAGAGGTTTCATGAATATGAATTAAACTGCCTAGGTGACCCCTGTTCTTCTCTCTCTGTGTGTGTGTGTGTGTGTGTGCGTGTGTGTGTGCGTGTGCGTGTGCGTGTGCGTGTGCGTGTGTGTGTGTGTCTGTCAGTCGTGATATGAGTGGGGTGTGAGGGGCAACAGATGAATATCTCTCATTTTCAGGAGCTGCTGGTGTGTTTGTGTGCATGTATACACTGCCTGGTCCAAAAAAGTCGATGTTTGGATTTAAATAGGCAGATGCTTAAGAGTCTGTGATTGGATCATTATTACAGTGATTGAAATAAATGTCCATCAATGCAATAACATGCATTGTTGGTCAAGATCTTGTATTGACAATGCAAGAGTCCAGCACTCCGTAAAGTCCCCAGCACATCCCCATTCTTCACTGCGTAATTTATAAATGAAGTGTAGATTAATCCTTATTAAAGCTACAAAAATTGCAAAACGCAACAACACGCTAGTACAGATTTAAAGTGATAGTTTACCCAAAAATGAAAATTCTGTCATTAATTACTCGCCCTTCAAACCCGTAAGGCCTTCGTTCATCTTCAGAACACAAATTAAGATATTTTTGATGAAATCCGAGAGCTCTCTGACACTTCCATAGACAGCAACACAACGACCACTTTCAAGACCCAGAAAGGTAGTAAAGACATCATTAAAATAGTCCATATGACTCCAGTGGTTCAACTTGAATTTTTACGAAGTGACCAGAATACTTTTTGTGCACAAAAAACAAACAAAAATAACGACTGTATTCAACAGTTTCTTCTTGTCTGTGTCAGTCTCCTATGCAGTTCACGTTGTAAATAGTGCAGCGCTTCTGAGTTCTACACCAGAACGCCGGCTCACCATTGGCCGACGCTGTTCACATGAGCACAATGACATGTGTGTGATGCTGACGCAGGAGCTAGCCAATGGCGAGCCGGCGTTCTGGCATAGAAGTGCAGGGGGTCGTCTTATATTCAGGGTCGTCTTATATACGGTAATTCAATTGCTGTCTATGAAGCGAGCGGCCAAAGAGCTCTCAGATTTCATCAAAAATGTCTTAACTTGTGTTCCGAAGATCTTACAGGTTTGGAAAGACATGAGGGGGAGTAATTAATGACAGAATTCTCATTTTTGGGATGAACTAACCCTTTAAGTTCTTATTTTTGCATCTTATCGTGCTTGAGTGGTTTAAAAGCTCTTGAATGAATGAATGATAGTGAGATCATATACCAAAGTAAAACTGATGCTGCGCTAATTGTGTTAAATATTTTTAAGACGTTAAACTGAATAAATTAATTGCATTCATTAACATGCACATTTTGACAGCCTTAAAAAAATATTTTTATAAAATATTACATTTTAATTTTTTATTAACTCCCAATATTGCAATGCATTAAGGATGTCACAAGCACCGTGTCTGTACTGAAATTGTTCTGTAGTACCGACTCCCGAGTATATCCGGTACCCGCAGCTGCGTTCAGTCGCTTCCGTGTTTATCCAAGCGCAGGGCTCCAGACCGTAGCTGAATATATATACTAGTGTCTGTGAATATTAAACTGCAAAATACTATTTAAATATTACTCCTGCATGTTCTGCGTCTCTGTGTGTATGAAGTCAGGCGCAGATGCGCAGGCAGGTGCCACACACACACACACGCTCGCTCGCTATCTTTGTAGTCTCTGCCGTGTGTCACTATATGAGGACACGAACGCATAAACCCTTTCATGCTTCATGAGCATTTACCGTTTCATTTGAGAAAACGGTCATATCATGAACACAGACACTCAAAGCTCTTCAACACGTCAAAATAAATGTTTGGTTTAAAAAAACTGAAATTGACAGAATATATTAGGCTACTGTTATACAGTAGATTTGGCTACGTCTCTATGTAATAATAATACGTCTTTAATAATAATTATGCCTAGATGGTTGATTTATTTTTCACTTGATCTTTTCTTTTTAAAACAAATGTTTACTTTTAAACAGCATACAGCCTTTAAATGTTTGTATTATTTACTTATGATTATCATCATAAATGATAAACTTAATACATTTAATAATTTTTTTTTTTAAATGGTTAAATAAATAAAATAAACACTTTACTGTGTTACCGAAATGGTATTGGTACCGACTACTGGAATGTTGGTGCCGTGCCATCCCTACAATGCATAGCAAAGACAAACAATATATGTCCTGCTAAAAGATTTCAATACATTAAAAGTGCCATAAAGGGATTTCTTCTACAGATTTGAATGTGAAAAATCTTCTATGATATGATTTGCTGTGTGTGTTTGCTTGTTTTTTTGTATTTATGTGATATTTGTATTTTTGTGATTGAGTTTCTGCCATGAATAATGCCTTAACAGCTGACATTGCGTTAAATAAAACAATCTGAATCTACTTTTTTGAGTAATGAACAGACCATCGAGCCAGCCCTAGTTTTCAGACATCTGGAAGAAGTTCTGTCTGGATCAGGGTTTAATCTGCACTGACCTGATGCAAATATTTAGATTTTACTAACACCTGTGCAGACGCCTGTGAAACAAGAGGTTTACAAAATGTTATATGATCGTTGGTGTGATTGCTGGGCCAAGAAAAGTAGCATTTTCTGATCTCTGCCATCTCAGTGCTTTGGCCTTCGGCACAGATGAACCACAGGGAGAGACGTCCACCCCCACAAGATCTAGAAATAGTCTGGGGATACGGTTTATATGTTAGAGATATTTATATGTTAGTTTATATGTGGAGAGCTGTATATGAGCGCTATATATGTTTATTTCGCAGACCACACAAACTAAACTCAAAGGGTCTGCATGCTTTTTAAATATTTTGAATGGCTGTTGATATTTCATTGATTTAATGGTCAGATTTGTGTATATGTGTTTCCATGACCTATTTTATGATGTTTGTGTTTTTACTACATTCCTGTAAAGCCTCATGAAGGCCTCTCTTTCTTGTAATTGTCTGTTTTTCCGCTCTCTTCCTCTGGTGTCATTTCACGCTGGTTCTCTTTATGTGATTTGAGTTTCAACTCTTGACTTTAACTCTTGTGCGTCTGTATCCTGTGTGATTTAATTCGTCATGTGGGATTGTTCTGTATTCATTTACTTCATTGATCAAAGACTGAGGTGTTGTGAAAGATCTTCCACTGATGTGGTCAGAAAGTGGCTGTACTGTCTTAAAACGGTAAACAACAGTTTATTTGTGTAGTGATTTCCAGCTACAGTTCCAAAGCTGCTTTATTCAGGTGAACATGTCCAAGTTTATGTATGAATTGAATATCTTTACAAACGTTTGTTGTTGTTGTTGCTAAATGTTTGTTATTGCATTGTAAGTTGCATGGCATTGTACACTCACCTAAAGGATTATTAGGAACACCTGTTCAATTTCTCATGAATGCAATTATCTAATCAACCAATCACATGGCAGTTGCTTCAATGCATTTAGGGGTGTGGTCCTGGTCAAGACAATCTCCTGAACTCCAAACTGAATGTCAGAATGGGAAAGAAAGGTGATTTAAGCAATTTTGAGCGTGGCATGGTTGTTGGTGCCAGACGGGCCGGTCTGAGTATTTCACAATCTGCTCAGTTACTAGGATTTTCACACACAACCATTTCTAGGATTTACAAAGAATGGTGTGAAAAGGGAAAAACATCCAGTATGCAGCAGTCCTGTGGGCGAAAATGCCTTGTTGATGCTAGAGGTCAGAGGAGAATGGGCCGACTGATTCAAGCTGATAGAAGAGCAACTTTGACTGAAATAATCACTTGTTACAACCGAGGTATGCAGCAAAGCATTTGTGAAGCCACAACACGCACAACCTTGAGGAGGCGGATGGGCTACAACAGCAGAAGACCCCACCGGGTACCACTCATCTCCACTACAAATAGGAAAAAGAGGCTACAATTTGCACGAGCTCACCAAAATTGGACAGTTGAAGACTGGAAAAATGTTGCCTGGTCTGATGAGTCTCGATTTCTGTTGAGACATTCAGATGGTAGAGTCAGAATTTGGCATAAACAGAATGAGAACATGGATCCATCATGCCTTGTTACCACTGTGTAGGCTGCTGGTGGTGGTGTAATGGTGTGGGGGTCAAACACAGTATTAGTATGGTGTTCCTAATAATCCTTTAGGTGAGTGTATAGCATTGTAAGTTAAGGAAATGCACCCAATAAGTGTCCAGTATATAAAACCTCATGAGGTCGGTTGAGATAATGCTCAGTGCGTTGAGCTGGAATTCAAAGAAATTTTGATGGTCCCTTTTTTGTATTAATTTAGCAGTTTTGATTAATTAAACTTTTTTTCACAAAGAACAATTACAAAATCTCTAATATCCTGTAAACAAATGTATTTTATTTTTTAGATTGCAAGGCATTGAATATTTTGTATTTTTCATATATATATATATATATATATATATATATATATATATATATATATATATATATATATATATATATATATATATATATATATATATATATATATATATATATATATATATATATATAAGGGTTTCTGTGTGTTTTAAAGTCTTTCCTTACATGATTTAAGGTATTAAATCAGAGCAGGAAGTCTTAAATTCATAGTTATGCATTAAATAGTGCATGCAAAAAAATGTAAGGACACCTTCAGTATTTTTGCAATACAGATATCTAAACATTTTTGTGTTTACTTGAGATGCAAATGTAAAATTAAGTCTTGAAAAATTGAACAAAATGAGTTTATGAATCTTCCTTTTGAATTAACATAAAAATTGGCAAATATTTGTTCTTGTTTGAATCATAAACAAGACTGTCATTTGTAACTCCAGTAAATGCATCTTGCTTAAGAGTCTTTAGACAATGGCACTGGAAAACAAGGCAAATACTGAGGAAGAACAATACAGTAAAGGTTATGTTAGTGGTTGAGAGCAGAGGTATTCAGTAAAATGAATTAAAAAGTACTGGATATCTGTTGGATGTTGTGTTTTTAAACTCTGAAGCATTGGTAATACAACGTCTTGTGTTTCTCTCTAGGAATTTACATTTAGAGAATATATTGTGTATTTGGTTCCCTTCAATATATTCCTTAAATTTAAGTCTGTAATCCTGTTTAGATAACTTCCCTGAGATATAAGGCAATCGTTATCTTGTCTAGTGTGATAAATCTCTAGTATGTTAAGTCATTCAGATAAGCCTTAAACAGTACTGTCAGTCTGTGAATTGAATGTTCACTATTCTTAACCAGACTTCATTTGTGTGTGTTACAGTCTCCACAGTCAGATCACTCGCCTCTACAGCCGCTTCCACAGTCTCGATAAAGGAGAGAACGGAGCGCTCAGGTACGAGGCACATGAGTTACATGAGAAATACTGAACTTTAACCATGTGATGTTGCAACACCTTTGGCCCATGAGGAAGCAGGTATTACACAAGCAGTTCTGTTATATTTGCTCACTTTTAATTTAACATTCACTCTAGCCTCAGGCTCTGTAAGTTAATATGTTAAGGAATGTCTAGCTCTGTTTGAGTTTTGACTATAAGGAAAGACTTTTCATATTGCACTGCTAAAAATATAACACTTCTTGTAAATATTCCTTGTAAAAGAGAGAGCTCAAGGACAGTAGCGAAGCTACAATGAACAGTGACATTGCCGTAGTCGTTTGAATAATGTCCTATGTGTGTCCTTAGAGCTGGAGTGACCTCGGTACACACTGATTATTATCAGTGAAAGGTTGTTCTAAGGAAGATAAAAGCAAGCTGTGGTGCTGGTTGTGTACTGGTAAATATAGCAGTAATAGTGCATTTATAGCACAAAGTATTGCAGTATGTTTAAACATTACTTAAAATTAATTGGTACCATTTCTAATTTACCCTCTGGTGCTCTTTGGTCACTTTTTTTACCAAAAGATTTGTTTCATTTTTTTTTTTTTTTAAAGACATTTTTACTTCATCGGAATGCTACATAACTTGGTAAATTTTTGGACGCTTCCTATGTGAACGCAAAAAAATAAAAATCATGGACATGATTTGAAAAAGTAAAATGGTCCTGAAAAAAATTTGAAACCATTGAAAACAAATGGGAAGTGAATTTCATCTACTGGAAGCATTTGGTACTGCTACCAGAAAAGCTCTTTTTTTTTTTTTTTTTTTTGAGATCTCAACCTCAAATTTGTAACAAAGCTTTGCTTTTTTTTTTTTTTTTTTTTTTTGTTTTAGAGTAAAGCATATTTTGGAAAAGGAAAAAAGAAAGGGGGAAGGAAGTGTGTGCATACACTCACCTAAAGGATTATTAGGAACACCTGTTCAATTTCTCATGAATGCAATTATCTAATCAACCAATCACATGGCAGTTGCTTCAATGCATTTAGGGGTGTGGTCCTGGTCAAGACAATCTCCTGAACTCCAAACTGAATGTCAGAATGGGAAAGAAAGGTGATTTAAGCAATTTTGAGCGTGGCATGGTTGTTGGTGCCAGACGGGCCGGTCTGAGTATTTCACAATCTGCTCAGTTACTGGGATTTTCACGCACAACCATTTCTAGGGTTTACAAAGAATGGTGTGAAAAGGAAAAACATCCAGTATGCGGCAGTCCTGTGGTAAAAATGCCTTGTTGATGCTAGAGGTCAGAGGAGAATGGGCCGACTGATTCAAGCTGATAGAAGAGCAACTTTGACTGAAATAACTACTCGTTACAACCGAGGTATGCAGCAAAGCATTTGTGAAGCCACAACACGCACAACCTTGAGGCGGATGGGCTACAACAGCAGAAGACCCCACCGGTACCACTCATCTCCACTACAAATAGGAAAAAGAGGCTACAATTTGCACAAGCTCACCAAAATTGGACAGTTGAAGACTGGAAAAATGTTGCCTGGTCTGATGAGTCTCGATTTCTGTTGAGACATTCAGATGGTAGAGTCAGAATTTGGCGTAAACAGAATGAGAACATGGATCCATCATGCCTTGTTACCACTGTGCAGGCTGGTGGTGGTGGTGTAATGGTGTGGGGATGTTTTCTTGGCACACTTTAGGCCCCTTAGTGCCAATTGGGCATCGTTTAAATGCCACGGCCTACCTGAGCATTGTTTCTGACCATGTCCATCCCTTTATGACCACCATGTACCCATTCTCTGATGGCTATGTCCAGCAGGATAATGCACCATGTCACAAAGCTCGAATCATTTCAAATTGGTTTCTTGAACATGACAATGAGTTCACTGTACTAAAATGGCCCCCACAGTCACCAGATCTCAACCCAATAGAGCATCTTTGGGATGTGGTGGAACGGGAGCTTCGTGCCCTGGATGTGCATCCCACAAATCTCCATCAACTGCAAGATGCTATCCTATCAATATGGGCCAACATTTCTAAAGAATGCTTTCAGCACCTTGTTGAATCAATGCCACGTAGAATTAAGGCAGTTCTGAAGGCGAAAGGGGGTCAAACACAGTATTAGTATGGTGTTCCTAATAATCCTTTAGGTGAGTGTATGTATTTTTTATATATATATATAAAATTACACATGCAGTACTGTGCAAAAGTCTTAGACTCGCTAGTATTTTTACACACATAAAGTGTGTTTAAGTCAGTTATTTATCTTTTGCTGTAGTGTGTCAGTAGGAAATATCAGTTTACATTTATAAATTAATTGCCATTAATTTTAATAATCCAGTGAGATTTTTGTATGCATAAAGAGTCTGACAATAGTCTGTGTGCTCCACTTGGAGATCTGATCTCATCTTCTGTTTCTTCATGTAATCACAGACAGATTCGATGATGGTGAGATCAGATCATACCGGCTGCTGTCAGACTTCCTGTGCATTAAAAAAACAATTCTCACTGGATTATTACAATTAATTGCAAAATGAATGTTTGGAAATGTAAACTGATATTTCCTAATGACACACTACAGTAAAAGATATAAATAACTGGCTTAAAAAATTTTTCCTGTGAAAATACCAACATGCCCAAGACTTTTGCACAGTACTGTGTGTGTTTATATTTATTTATATATATATATATATATATATATGTGTATGTATGTGTGTATATATATGTATGTGTATATATATATGTATGTATGTGTGTATATATATGTATGTGTATATATATATGTATGTATGTGTGTATATATATGTATGTGTATATATATATGTATGTATGTGTATATATATATATGTATGTGTGTGTGTGTGTATGTATGTATGTTTATATATAAACTTTAAAAAAAAATTCACTTTTGATTAATAATTCCATAAATATAATTTCCTACCATAAATCCCCTAAAATACAAAATAATAAATAAAAAACATTATCAAACTAAAATATAGTTCTGAATATAATTTCTCAACTTTGACCGTCACCAGAGGGTTAAAGTGTAATATTTACAATCATAATCAGATTGACTAAACTGACAAAATATTTGTGGCAATAGCCAACAATACATTGTATGGGTCACCATTATGGATTTTTCTTTTATGCCAAAAACCATTAGGGTATTAAGTAAAGATCATGTCCATGAAGATATTTTGTAAATTTCATGCTGTAAATATATCAAAAAATTTATTATTAGTAGTAATATGCATTAATTTAAAGGCTTTTTTTTTTTTTTTTTTTCAGATTTTCAAATAGTTGTATCTCGGCCAAATGTTGTCCTTTCCTAACAAACATTGACCCTTATGACTGGTTTTGTGGTCTAGGGTCACAAATAAAAACCAAAGTACACTACTGTTCAAACGTTTGGGGTCAGTAAGAATTGTTTTCTTTTTCTTTTTTTTGAAAGAAATTCAGTAAGGATAAATTGTTTAGAAGTGACAGTAAAGGCATTTATAATGTTCTTTTGAACTTTCTATCCATCAAAGAATCCTGAAAAATTGTATCCCGGTTTCTACAAAATTAATTAGTTTTCAACATTTAAATAAATAATAAATGTTTCTTGAGCAGCAAATCACCATATTAGAACGATTTCTGAAGGCTCATGTGACACTGAAGACTGGAGTAAAGTTCAGCTTTGTATCATAAATTACAGTTTAAAATCTATTCAAATAGAAAACTGTTATTTTAAGTTGTAATTTTTTACTGTAAGTTTTACTGTATTTTTGATCAAATAAATGCTACTTCAACTTCTCATGCATGAGACTTTCATAAACATTAACACAATTGATCCGGGGCCCAAGCTTTTGAACGGTGTTGTATAATAAGCCAAATTCAAAAAACTTTGAAAACGGACACTTTTGTGACTCATCTGAATGATTTTTGGTGACTTGCCGTATGAAACAAAACTCATTCTGTTGACCAAATATGCTGAAGTCACAGGTTGTGTTCTTGTTATAATTGTTTGTTTTAAATGGCAACATCCTCTGTGGTTTAAAACCTGCTGACATGATGGTTACTTCAACAAACGTCCTCAGCGATGTGGTTAGTATAAAAAAAACCCAAAAGCAGCACATAACCGTGTGGATGACCTGCTGTATTTGTTGTCACCCCAAACATCCGTCAGACTGAGATTAGAGGCACGGACGCTTGTGTTTCAACAATAAATAGCCTCTGAAATCAGGGCGTGTGTGTGTGTGTGTGTGTGTGTGTGTGTGTGTGTGTGTGTGTGTGTGTGTGTGTGTGTGTGTGTGTGTGTGTGTGTGTGTGTGTGTGTGTGTGTGTGTGTGTGTGTCCTGTGAGTGTGGAGGTCACCGCCGCGTCAACTTTCCTTATGCCTGAGAAGGTTACTCCCACAAATAGTCTGTTACTAAACTGTTTTTTCATCATTGTAATGGGATTACGGTTTTAATTACACTGACTGACTCTGCACAGTAATTGCATTATTATTACTCGGATCAGATGAACAATAAAAGGGTAGACATCCTTTTAACAAGGCCCATTTTCACAGAATTAGGGTTGGGCTGTCCTGTGAAATACAGCTTTATACACTTTCCCAGGTCCAATGTCAACCCAAGAGCACAGAGACGTGTGCATGCTGAATAATGCTCACTGGCTGAAAGTAACAAGACTAAAAACAATCAAGCCATATCAAATGTTTCAGCAGATTTACTTTTCACCAGGGGAAAAATGCTTAAAAACAGTCATTTGTTATAGCAAATCTGTTCAGGTAATGACATTTTCAGAATCAGGCTTTGATGACTTTGTAGGCAGCGTTTGCGCATGATTTAATGATCTACAACAAAACAGAGCGAGCTTTGGTGATAACCAAGCGAATATTTAATTACTACAGGTCTTTTTTTTTTTTTTTTTCACTAGAAATGACATCAGAAGTGGAAACTTTCAGACGCCATCTGTATTTTTTAGCTCAACTGTCACAAAATGGAATGCACAGGATTGTGGGATATCAAAGGCAGCGTACGTCTATGCTGCCTTTAAAAATTGATCAGATGAAGGTCTCTGATGAGACAGGAAGTGAAGCTAACAGGCCGTCCTACCTTGGAATGCATCCTCCGAAGCATTACTCATTACTAATGTATTGGAGTACATTATACATACACTTCAAAAGACACTTAAATACATTAGCTAATTAAATGTACTCAAATACTTCACACCACTGTAGCGTGTAAATGCGTTTCGGGTGAGTTTCAGGTTTTACAAAATGATGTGCCTCTATGGAAACGAGTCGGGTGTAACGTTACTGTATTCAGAACAAGTTTTCCTGTAATGAAATAACATGAGAAACCATCCTTTTTTACACTCTAAAAAATGCTGGGTTAAAAAAAACAACCCAAGTTGGGTTGAAAATGGAGTAACCCAGCGTTTGGGTTGTTTTAGCCCAGCGGTTGGGTTAAATGTTTGCTTAAACCAAGTTGGGTTGAAAATGGACTAACCCAGAGATTGGGTTGTTTTGTTTTTGCATCTGAAAGTTTCCACTTCTGATGTCATTTCTAGTGAAAGAAATTACCTGTAGTAATTAAATATTCGCTTGGTTATCTCCAAAGCTCTCTCTGTTTTGTTGTAGATCATTAAATCATGTGCAAACGCTGCCTACAAAGTCATTGCCTGATAAGGCAGTGAGGCAACAAGTCAGCTGCATATGTTTTTGGACACAGCCCTTGTTATATTTTTCATAGCACATATAGCCTGTAAAAAAATGTGTACGTAGTGTCTGTGACGTCACCCGTTGGTTTCAGAAGAGCATTTTTGACGGCTAAAGTGGGCGGAGCCGGCCGTCGCCATCTTGGCAGTGCGTCACCACCGAATAACTGAAAATGGGCAAAGAGGCGGGACGTGGGTGGAACTGAGGTGCCTGGCTGCTGAAACCACACCCATCTAGCACGACCATAGTGGCAATCCACCTGTCACTCAAGTGGCCATGCCCTTAATTATGCAGAACTTTAAGGCCTAATATAATTTAAACGGATGAGTTCTAAAAACTTACAGTTGTCATGAAGGACACAATTAGCTGTATAGACCAAAACCACTTTTTGTACCATGGCTGTAAACGTTTTTTTCTGCTGTAAAGTTGGGCATTTTAACATGGGGGAGATACAGATTTGACTCCCTTTTGGAGCCTGTCTCTAGCGGCCAGTCGATGAATTGCAGTTTAAGTCACTTCTGACTTGTCTTGATAGATAGCACCTAACTTTTTCTGCAGCAGTTTTTGTTACAAAAGAAGCAGTATCGCCATGTAGAGGGCATTGAAATTACTATATCTTGTGCTTTTTGCCCTTACTCAAACCTGTTAAAAAGGCTACTTCAGACAAATGTTGAGTGCATTAGCAGGTAGATGCTGAATCGCAGTTGTTTCATGTGAGATGAGGACGTGATGAGGCCAAAACAAGCACGTCCAGTGCAAGCAGACTGACTATTGCATTTTACGTAATATTATTTTATTTACCCGTTATTTAAAGGCGACTGATTTGAAGGAGACCCTTTTTGAGCACTTGAGCTTAACTGAACTTCAGTGTTTGTAGACATTTAAGAGGCTGTTGTGTCAATTGCAATATTGAGGTGTTTACACCTGGTATTAAGGTAACACTCACAGCGTTCAGCTGGGCTTGAAATGAATGCTGCTGCTCTCCGTATGTTTTTCCATCGTATTCGATGTAAAAAAATGGATTTATAAGCAGGTAAGATTTAAAACATTAATCTCAATTCAATACATTCCCGTAATTATGTGGTACACATTATTATTATTATTATTATTATTATTATTATTATTCCTTAAATGTCATCCTTAATAGTCTTTGAGCTTGTTCGTTCATCTTTGGCTCAAAGCCACAGCTTCACGTTCATTTCAAATGAGTGAGATCAAATATTTCAACTCAAAACAACATTTTTGTGTCCAATTATTTCCCAGGCGTAGTTTTGGAATGGAGAGCAAAGTCAACTTGCCTTGCATGTTCTGTGACCATCCTCGATTTAAGTTTCCCTCAGGACTTTTGTAAAAGCCAAAATATGACCACACCTCAGATTTGGTCCTTTTAGAAGGTTGAGAAATCTCCTGAGCGATTTCACCGTCTTCCGCCAATTCTTCACGTTAAAAAAACCAACGTTGCACGCTGCGCCATACTGATGCTGGCTGGACAGGACTTAGCGCAAGTTTTCAAAATCATAATATTCAAACACTGTTTTAATGATAATTACATTTTAAACAATAATACTATCCGCAGTACATTTTATTGTGGTTGATCATGAAACCGGTTGTAGCGAATATCGAGCCCCAAGGGAAATGGTGCAGGATTTATGCATGCGTTTAATCGTGTTACAATCAAATATGCATAAATTGGCACAGAAGGGAATTTTGATATTAACAATTGATTAAAACAAGTATTAATATATAGGGCTTGATTCAACTTTTAGAAATTTCTTTGATTCTAGAATTTAGTTCAAAGGACGGATAATTGTCCACCAAATATCTCCCTTTTAATAACTCTTAAACACCTCTCTGGCCACGAGAAGTATCTTTCTTTTAATTTGTAACAGGGTCGGTTCACACACACACACACACACACACACACACACCGACACACACAGACACACACCGACACACACAGACACACACGACACACACGACACACACCGACACACACCGACACACACAGACACACACAGACACACACAGACACACACAGACACACACAGACACACACAGACACACACAGACACACACAGACACACACAGACACACACAGACACACACAGACACACACAGACACACACAGACACACACAGACACACACAGACACACACAGACACACACAGACACACACAGACACACACAGACACACACAGACACACACAGACACACACAGACACACACAGACACACACAGACACACACAGACACACACAGACACACACAGACACACACACACACACAGACACACACAGACACACACAGACACACACAGACACACACAGACACACACAGACACACACAGACACACACAGACACACACAGACACACACAGACACACACACACACACACAGACACACACAGACACACACACACACACAGACACACACAGACACACACAGACACACACAGACACACACAGACACACACAGACACACACAGACACACACAGACACACACAGACACACACAGACACAGAGAACGAACAAGCAAGAAATCGGTCCAACTTATTGGTATAAGACTTTATAACGACAGCTTAAGGGATACTTGCATATGTTTCCTTGGTCGTGAGTTTGTGCGTTTAGGGGAATTCCGCGATCCGGTCCATGTTTCCTTGGAGTCCGTGGGAAGTTCAACTTTGGTTCCTTTGTGTGACGAGATCACTTTCTCCTAAAGTGTTGAAGACAGTACATCTTTGAGCCTACATTCAGTACCATTGAAAACAGATACTCTCAAGTGATATTGGACCTGGTGACTTGTAATACTTGTAATAGAATCATTTTCCCTGCAAGGTATCTGTACTTTTACTTAAGCATGGTTTTCAGATACTCTTTACACCTCTGACACACAATAACTCTCTCTCACTCTCTCACAGCCGAGAAGACTTCCAGAGGATTCCCGAGTTGGCCATAAATCCTCTCGGTGATCGGATAATTAATGCCTTCTTCCCAGAGGGGTAAGTAACATCTCAGAAGACATTTTGAAAGTGTGTTTTTGTTATTTATTCCTGTGATGCAAAGCTGAATTTTCACAGCTTTGAAATTGTGAAAAAGCTGGAATATTTCTATATTTCTAGTTTGGCCTTGAGGGGAAATTCTTGATCAGTTTCATCACATTCATCTGTATTTCTTGGAGGATATAATTTCATTTCCATATCAGTTTATCAGTGTTTGTGTGAGTCTTTGGCTGAGATTGTTACTGTATGATACAATATGTTTAGCAACTTCTTCAAGCTATGTCACTGCTCTCTCAAAACATGAGGGTGGTTTCACATGGGCTATTGGTTTCTTCATGGTTTATTTGGTTTCGAGTGTTTGATTCTTACCGTGGACTCAAATTCCTTGAAGCATGAAGAAACTTTCTTGTGGGAATGTCTGTAAATAACATTTTAAAGCACGAGTCTAATTTAGGACCACAGTTTTCATGCCATCAGGGATCTTGTCTGGAGCAATGTCTGGCCCTATAGAGATTTAGATATCAGTCACTCAGTATGGATCGTAGTAAACAAAATATAAGTTTTAATGTTCTCTCTCTCTCTTTCTCTCTTTTTCTCTTTTTCTCTTTCTCTCTCTTTCTCTCTCTCGCTCTCTCGCTCTCTCTCTCTCGTCTCTCAGTGAGGATCAGGTGAACTTTAGAGGCTTCATGAGGACTCTGGCTCATTTCCGTCCCGTGGAGGACAACGAGAAGAACAAAGACCATACTGGAGAACCGCTCAACAGCAGGACCAACAAACTCCTCTGTAAGTTCAACCCAAACATCTCTCATATCTTGGAACGCTACTTGCTGGAAGGACATTGTGAAGTAATTCCAGAAGGTGCTCTTTGGTTGGGTTTCAAACATATATTTTAGAAAAGAGTCCAAGGCACTTCTTCTGGTACAAAAAAAGCCTTTATTTACATCATGGCTAATCACAATAGAACATTAAAATTAGTTTAAAAACACTTCGTACTGATGCATTTCAGTCTTCTGCTTTCTTCAGAGTGTGTAAGATACAAAATGAGTTGCTGGTGTAGATGTAATTAGTTACTCTTTGAGTTGGGAAAAACCTGGGCTGAATCCAAAATCGCCCCCTATACCCTCAAATAGGGCATTATTTGAAGGGACAGACATTTTTAGTTTTAGTTGAGGGGACAGACATTTTTATTTTATTTTTCGGACATGCTACTCGGCTCACATACTGTTTTCTCCTACCATATAGTATGGAAGTAGGCATATTCCGACGTAGGAAATGGTTTCCAAACCAATTTTTTTTTTAAGTAGATGGATTGATATCATGTACAGATGCATAATTTACTGTCATTGGGTAGACTTTGTTTCTTGTACAAATTGCATTTGTGATCCCATAATCTATCTCGCAATCTACACTTAGTCTAGCCCACATAGAAGCAATTACAAAGCCTATAATTCACATATGTACTCTTACAATTAATAAATTACCTAATTTGATAAATTTTCTTCATGCAAACATCTACAAATGATTTGATTCTCACAGTGATTGCAATGTACACACTTAAACATTCATCATTTCTCTGTCCAACCACGTTGTCCGTTTCATAGCAGGAAAGTCAGTCTTTAAACGTGGGAGCATTTTTATAGCTCACAATTGGTTAGGTTCCTAAAGAATTTCACATAGACTTGGATCACTCTGATTAATCCCCCAGTTCCTATTAATTTCATTTGAGACAGTACTATATTCCATAACAAAATATGGTTATATAGTGCTTTTTACAAGTCCAATTGTTTCAAAGCAGCTTTAAAGTGTTAACAGGAAAACAACAGAATGTGATTCATCTGTACAGCCGCTCTGGTGAAAACGGTGATGTTATCCAGCTAATTTCAATTATCATATAGTGTCAGTGCGGGCAGAACGGTAATATAGTTGAAATTTAAGTGTCCCCAAATGAGCAAGCCAAAAGCCAAAGGCAACGGTGGCAAGGAACCAAAACTCCTTCAGGGCCAGAATGGAGGAAAAAACCTTGGGAGAAACCAGGCTCAGTCGGGGTGCCAGTTCTCCTCTGGCCGACGATCAAACAGTGTATGATTATGATTCTGGTAACATTACAGGTCAGAAGTCATATTAGATAAATAGATATTCATATGATTATTCGAAAGATTGGAGTAGTCACGCCGGAGACAGGTTTAATGAGGATGTCGTGTCAAAGCGGCATTTACGGGGGGGAGTTTATTTGACACGCTCTCTGCAGACATTTCAGGGATGCGCTGGTCATGTCCAGGCGCAGGTCCACCATCTGATCTGGATACGGCCCGGATCCGGCTGACTGCAGTAAACCTCAGGATAAACAGAGAGACTAACATTAGCTTAGATGCCATTCTTCTTATGATATAACGAGTACATCAGGTGTTATGGGAAGTGTTCAGCCTTCTTGCTTTTCTTTAAGTAGGTCGTCCTGTTGTAGTTGTGACTTTATTCAAAGCCTGGTCCACCACTCTTTTTTTTTTTTTTTTTTTTTTTTCTCTTTTTTCATATCCTCTCTGTTTGAAATGATTTGTCATATCAGAAGCAAGATGATTAAAGTCTGAATCTTGATCACATATACGTCTTAGTCTTTGAAACTGACCCAATGGTATACTCTCCGTTAAATGTTTTGGATAAAAGCTCTTCGCCTGCGGGATTGTTGTTTTGGAGCTTTCATCCAAAATATTTAACGGAGAGTATGCCGTTACATAAAATAAATTAATACTTTTAATCAGAAGGGACACATTAAATTGTTACAAAAGATTTCTAATTTCAAATTCTGTTCGATTGAACTGTCTATTTATCAAAGAATCCTGAAAATAAAGTATCAGAGTTTCCATAAAAATAGTAAGTAGCACAACTGTTTGATGATAATCAGAAATGTTATTATCATATTAGAATGATTTCTGAAGGATCATGTGACACTGAAGACTGAAAATGCTGAAAATTCAGATTTGATCACAGGAATAAATTACATTTTACAAAATATTCACTTAGAAAACATTTATTTTAAATTGTAATATTTCAGAATATTTACCAATTTTACTGTATTTTTGACCAAATAAATGCAGCTTTCTCCTTTCAGACTTTTGAATGGTAGTGTATTTTTGCTAAAACATTTGAACGTTTTCAAGGCCTCCATGAACCTTTTTTAAATGCTTTGAGTGATGTACTGTACACACACAGCTGAATCAGGTGGCAGAATATAAGTTCGTTAAAATGGCCAGTTTTAAGTGTTTCACAAAAATAAATTGAACTTACCATCTCAAATGCTGTTTCACAACATAGTCACAACATAAGGAATGATTGCTAAACTCATCTAATGTCCTTTTGGAAACTTAATATAAAAGACATGCAAATTCAGACCAGAAAAATCCATCCTATTTATTCAGTATCTTCAAAACATTATAAGCAGGCAAAATGTAATTTCCCCGAAAGAAAACAAAGGGCTTGAACTGATCCTGGTCTTAAACCTGATTACTCTGAAACCTGCTTTAGTGCACAGCTACTCTTTATCTCTGCCGCCTTCCCTTGCAGTGTGTTCATGTAGACCATATAGTGTTACAATTTTAATGCTTTCCATAATATTTTGATTAGTTTTTTTCTCATTTCTTCACAGTCGCTTTCCGGTTATACGACCTCGACAGAGACGACAAGATTTCTAGAGACGAGCTGCTACAGGTAAGAGAATCGTGCTCAGTGACGTACAACAGAAAGCCTCTGCACTCGGCTCTGACATGGGAAACAAAAGAACGTTCTGTACCGTCTGAACAATGAAGCTCTGACTCACATGCCCTTGCCACCTGAAACCAGCGATTCATATTCTCGGAAGATGCTCTGTTAGACAGGGAAAACTCTTTAGTCATTCCAGCTGGATTTCAAAGGGTCAATGTGCAGTTCAGGGGATTTCAGGGAAATATTTTTTTTACTTCTATCAAAGAAAAAAAGGAGAAATTGAGGAGGAGAAAAAAAAAAAAAAAAAAACGATATAAATGGTTTTTAATCTACTCTTATATTTTAACCTGCATTTCGCCACGAACATTTGAAGAAAAAAAAACTGCCACGGATGGGGTTTGTGATGTGTGCAAGCACTGAAAACTTTAATTTAGCTAAAAAAAAAATTCTTCTTAATTATTATTAGCATGTGTAATGCACAAGTACATGCATCCTATTCTATTGCTTTCTGTTTTAGGGAATATTTTTTTATTAGTCATTTTAGTCAAATTTGTTGGTTGCATAGTTTATCATAACTTTTTCCACTCTCAGACCGCTAGAATTCACCCTTTGCCAGACCAATCATAATGCTAAATTTGCCATTTTTTTTCCCAACAAACAAACCAGACAAGAGAGTTAGTAGATTAGCACTGAAACTTGAACTTGAAAAATGTGTGTATCGACATTTTTCCGCGGTTGGAACAACATACCTTCTGATCTGTTAATTCATGTTTATTTTGATGATCGATTCACGTACCACTACACATTAAAGAGCCACAAAAATGCATTCATTTTTTGAAGAGCGCCATAAGAGTGCCAAGGCTTGTCGGACATAGCAGCGGTAGCTAAGTGGGGTGGGTCTTTGCGAAGGATCAATTACACATGCCTTTTATTACAATTACCAGTAGCTCTTTGCTCTGCTTAAAGGAACATGCCACTATTTTTGAAAATGGGCTCATTTTCCAACTCCTCTAGAGTTAAACAGTTGAGTTTTACCGTTTTCAAATCAACTCAGCCGATCTCCGAGTCTGGCGGGTGCACTTTTAGCATAGATCATTGAATCTGATTAGACCGTATCTCGCTCAGTTGACTAAAGAGTTTCGATATTTTTCCTAAAACTTGACTCTTCTGTAGTTACATCGTGTACTAAGACTGACGGAAAATGAAAAGTTGTATATGTCAACATTACACATTAAAGTGGTTATTTCATTATATTTTGTCAACCTTTAGATTTCTACCCGAAATCATCAAACGTTAGCATTCTAACGCGAGTCTCCATTCACAGAAACATGTCATGCCTGTGATCATTATAAAGCTCTCAGTCTCATGTGCAGCGCTGTCAAATCCAAATATGGCCATTTCCTTTGCAGAACTAACCAACCACGAAAGTTTTCAGTCGAAAACCACATCT
Organism: Paracanthobrama guichenoti; assembly: GCA_018749465.1. Classification (NCBI taxonomy): domain Eukaryota; kingdom Metazoa; phylum Chordata; class Actinopteri; order Cypriniformes; family Gobionidae; genus Paracanthobrama; species Paracanthobrama guichenoti. The sequence goes on from CM031957.1 coordinate 23,067,366, forward strand.
GATTGGTCGATGTGAATTTCTCACTACATGATACATGCCACTTCCTTGTGTATTCTCCGCCTGAGAGAAATGCAGACAACGCCGAAATCAGCTCATAAACGTTCACAGAAAAGACCAAGTAGCACGAGCTGATAAAAACAAAGTAAACAACCACCGATTAGCCAACGAAAGCCCATCAGAATTCGATATATAGTTATAAATGGAATTCAAATAGTTAAAGTAGTTATAGATGGACATACAAACAAACAGGGACAGTTTTTTGCAGTTTTTGTGACTGTTGTTATGTGTTTAAGGTAGTTTTCTTCAGCTTAAGGCTATTGCTATTAATAATGTATTCATTTATCAATTTCCATGTGTTTTAAATATTATACACTACTGATATTGATGAACTGAATATATATTTAGTTTGTAGGTTGGGGGTTTCAATAGAAATTTATGCAATTATACAATATAAAACTTTAAAGGCCGTTTTCTCAAAATGAGTTTTTCCTCACACTCAGCGTTAGATATATCCACTTCAGTAGCACCTCCAGGCACCACCTTCTCCAGTCTTATACTTGACTATATTCTGAAGGCTTTTACAAAGGGATCTGTTGATGTATCTGAGTTATAAGTCCTTTTACTCCAAAAACATGGCGCAAATGTTTTAAAGGCTATTGTCAGTCTTCTCTAATTTACTAAAGCACAAAATAAGAAATCCAGAATCCCCTCTGGAAAAGCCCTCTCATCTAATATGTCAACAAATAGAACCAAGAATTTTAAACCTGGTCCTTTCCAATTTCCAGATTTTGTTTTGCAAACGAGCGTATATTTAAGTATATAAGGCCTCATTAGCATATTAAAACATTAATTTACACAAAACGTGTAATACATTTTTTTTTTCTTCTTATGTTTATGCCAGTAATAAACTGGAGAAGTTTCACAGTGATATCTTGTAATTAAAAATCCCTATTCACCTGTAGTGTCTCGCCTTAAAAAGCGATTTCTTTTTAAGAAAGCCGTTGCATTGAACTTTGAGCATTGTAAGTTTGCAGGTGTCGTTTGTGCTCAAACAGCAACATTACACACTAAAGTTAGAAAGTGAAATCATAATCAACCACCCCTTTAATATGTAGTATCCATCCTACTTGTATTACTTTAACTGGTAGGCCAACACTGAATAGGCATGTGAATGTCATGATTATATTTGAATTATTCAGGTTTCTGACATTAGAAGTCCAAGGGTTTCGCTATGAACCTTTTTATTCCTTCCTTATTTTATTCATCATGAAGTAAGGGGGGGAAACCAAAGTGAGTGTGCAGAGAACTGCAGTCTGCTTTTCAGCCTCTAGAGGACACCACATAACAAAACATAAAGCCCCATTTCCACTTAAATTACCTGGAACCATTTGTCCCAGGAACTCTTCCCTTTATCTCGCTCACTGAGGTTGTAAGGCAGTATTCTTAACGCAGTTCATAAGCTGCTTGCATACATTTATTGTGCAAGTTGTTTATAAAAATAATTTTTAGTTGAAAATGTTGTTCTTCGGATTTATACATCCAACATTAAGTATAGCAAATTTAAGTTTGAAGACAATCTGTTGCATTTTTAATGTCACACTTACTATTTATCTAACGGTTTCAATGTTTTGTTTTTTCATATCCTCCTGGGACCCAGAAATTATAGTATTTAGTATTTTTTTCATGTCATTGCATTGTTTAGACTAGAGCATAAAACATTTATAATTTGAAAAATTATATTTTATTCCTATGTTATGATAGGTCCTCTGTAGTTGACACCACGACTAAAATAAATAAAATGACATGAAATTGCATGTATAGGCAAAAACAATGAGATTTATTTTTAGTTCACCGATCAATGTTTAGTTTTCAGGACACCGTTTAAAGATGATTATGAACTATGTGTTAGGAAAGATATAATGGAATGCACACAATATATCTATAAACTGCATCTAATTTGCATAATAAATGTGTTCTTGGTGCAGCGTAATGAAAATAGAAGTGTAATAATGGGAGTAATAATTGACAACATTTTTATAATATCTAATATTTCATAGGAATATCGATTATGTAATTTCTTTCCCTATTCACTTGTTGTGTCTTAAATGATAAACATGCTTTAAGTCATGGCGTCCACTACAGTGGACATTTATGAAAACAGAGAGTCATATTTTGATCAGAAACCCCATAACATTTTCCTGAGATTTGAAAATTATAATTACAAAATATTATCATATTTCCATAAGAGTGCTAAACATTAATGTCAGCCGTTTTTAAAGAAGTTGTTGTCCTGGTGAAACCTCCAAGAATTTGGTATCTCTGCAAAGCCCTGAATATGCTCTTTACAGCACATCCAGACTTAAAACTGTGACATGTATGATGTCAGAGAAATTCACTAAAATATAATGTCCACTACAGTGGACAAAAGTCTATTCCTGGGTCCCAGGAGGATATACATAAAATGTGGTTGGTATAAAATGCTGCATGGGCTCAACCAATCAGCATGTTCAGAGCCCAAGTCCCACCCCCAAAAGTTCCTGAACCTTGAAAAAGTACTGCTTCACATGCAGGGACTTTCTGAGGGGGAGATTTTTACCCGGACCTTCGTTTAGACCCTGTTGTCCAAAGCACACCGAGTACCACCACAAATTTCTTTGTTCATGGGGAAAGTTCCTGAGGTGGAAACGTTGCTTAAGACTCAAACTTGTTTTTTTCAGGTGCTGAGAATGATGGTGGGGGTGAATATTTCTGATGAGCAGCTGGGAAGCATTGCAGACAGAACCATCCAGGAGGCTGACACTAATGGAGACATGTGTATCTCATTTAATGAGTTCACCAAGGTAATTCCTGAAAAGGGGAAAGCATTCAAAGTATTTTTGCCCCACCTAAAGGGATAGTCCACCCTAGAGTTTTCCTTTTGTGTTTCACGGATGAAAGAAAACAATACAGAATCAGAAAGACACGATGACACTTTTTTTTTTTTTTTAACTATTCCTCTTAAAAGGCCTCTTTTTGTTCCTCAGGTGTTGGAAAAAGTGGACGTCGAACAAAAGATGAGCATCCGCTTCCTTCACTAAAGACCAAATGCGCTCTGAACTCTCGAGTGGAGATGATACGTGTCAATATAGATAAGACATGCCCACGATTTTTATTTATGTGGGCCGATTTGTGCTTGATAAACATGATTGCGTTACTTTTGTTCCAATCATCTGTGACTCTTGGGTTGCTGTTGCACTAGACGGACGGCGTGTCCTGGTGCCTTCACTGTTCTCAAAGTCACTGCAGCTTTTCCCTCGCGTATTAAAATTATATTTATTCCAGATGTGGAAGCAACTGTTTAAAACTTTCCAAATGGGGAATATTGACATTAACGGATGCTGTTCATCATCATCTTAAAGGCCAAATTTATGCTTCTGTAATAAAGAAATTAGTTTATGAGATTTTGCATGAGAAACTGTCCTCCACGCCCATGAAAATTATATTTAACTCACTGGTTTTCCTTTGCATGATTTAATGTTTTGTTTTTTTGTGGTGGATAATGATTGCAAGTCTGCACATAATGACTGGGGAGTGAAATGGCTAATATAGCCTCCTTGCTTTTTTTTTCTTGTTTTCTGGGGGGAAAAATCAAAATGAGTTGAAGTAAGAAAAAATATTTAAAAAAGACAGAAACAAGATTATTTTTCTTACTCCTTTGGCAGATATTTCTGCTTGTTTTAAGCAAAAGCTAAAATATCTTGTCAAAAGCGTCTTGATTTTAAGAATTTATATTATTTAGACTGAAAACAAGACAAAAATACTAAATAAGAAAGGCATTTTTTTTTTTTTTTTTTTTTTTTTTTGCTGTGTACCAAATGAAACAGAGATCTTTTGTTTAGGCCACCAAAATTAAACATTTTTCAAAATTCATTTTGGAAACATTGTGGGGCGGCAGGATCGTTTTAATAATTATCCATCAAATAATTTAAAAGATATTTAAGGGATTATATAAGTTCTAGGTCTAATTGAAGATGTGAACTAATCAATTTAAACTATTTGCAAATTATATTTTATTTTATGCACAAGTGTAATCTTATTCGTATCGCTAATCTCGTCACTTTCAGTTATACACTAATAATGTCCTTGATGCCATATTTAGTTCAAAATGGCAAAATTTGATGACGTTCAGTAGTTTGCATCACTGGATATTACTGTGGGACGTTTAACATTTCTATCATGAAACAGTTGTTATATATTAAATGTGTAGCTACTTGCATCTTACCACGCACTCTCCATTAGAACTACTCATCTTCAGTGAACAGTAAACCCTTTGATTTTATTGGCCATCTCAATCATTCTGACAGTGATGAGCACTGTTAGACCGCTGAGGCAGATCAGACTAAGAATATAACTTCTATAACTTGTCATCCCAACAGTATGACAACAACAATATAGAAGGGAGCGTGATCAGACCAGCAGCAAAAATATTAAATATCTGTCCGTTTCGAATTATTATCCCCTTCAGTGTCAATGCTGGTTAATGTGGATGCCATATTAAATCTGACATGGATGAAAACCAGGCTGTGAGGTATAGACTTTGCCTACTTATACTATGTCCTAAAGTACATATAGTGTGTATCAGAAGAGTAGGCAAGCTTTGGGACATACTTCTTTGTCATAACAGTGTCAGAATTCAATTATCAATTCAATTAATGCCCTATCAGTTATCTTGTCACAGTTAAAGTCCTCCACTATCAGTTTAATTTATTTTCCTACCGCTTCGGAGAGAAATGCAGTAGCACTGCCAGTTGTGGGTCTTTCATGCGGAGACTCTCCTCATGTGTTTGCAATGATACAGCATTAGACACGTAACTTGCAACATTTAAAACAGCTTTATGGAGTTTGAAAGTGTTTTTTCTTTTTCTGGGTAAGATGTTTTGAACAGTCGGTATGTTGTTAAACTAAAGTACAATCCATTGAACACACGCCTCGTTTTCATTCCTGTCAAAAAATGTAATATGGCACTACCCTGACTACAGCATGTGACGCGCATCAAAGTTTGTGTTAGAAAGTGAAATTTTATAACTTGAGGAAAGTAGGATTTATTTTTCTTAGTGCTCAACTAGATTTCAAATTACAATTTTTCACCTTCCAAAAAAACATGCTACATTTGCGTTTGGAGAATGGACTCGATTATAGAGGAACCATACTATAAAAGAGATGTGCATGGGCTCTTTTAATTTAGACCATCGCCTTTGCAACATGGGAACATACACTTAGAAATCTTTAGCAACCCCAAAGTAACACCATGGCACCTGCCAACAATGCCTTAGCAGTTTTGCACAGTCAGACTCCTCTCACTTTCATCTGAAAATGTTAAAATCTACATTTTTACAATGCTGTGTAGTCATGCAGAATTTACTCGCGTCACTTTCAAGCTCAGTGGTTTAGTGTTGTGTGTGTGTGTGTGTGTGTGTGTGATTTGTCCAATGTGACGTATATGTTCTCGGAAATGTCTTGTATTATTGTATATAAGACTGGTGCCCGGAGGCAAAGCACCGCTCCCCGACTACATCACCTTACTGTTAACTCCTAATTATTTAAACTGACTGAAGCGTTGACTGAATGCTTAAGTTGATCAGGGTGGGAACAACAGCCTGTTGCATTTTAATGCTTGTTGTCTTTGCTTAATGTATGAACAAATTCAAACACTGATTATTTGATGTATCAATGCTACGATTAAATCCACGTATCGCTCACAGGTACTTGAAGTTCTGCAGCGCGTCTTGCAGATTCTTGCTTTATGTAAAGATTTCTTAAATAAGTTTGAGTTGGACTTTGAAAGGTTTTCCAGAGCCTATCAAGAGAACAACAAATGAAATGAACTCATTCAATGTGGTGTAATAATTATGATGTACATTTAAGATGTGGACTCTAAATAAAAGTGCCATGATTCCCTGGTGTTTTATGATGTAACTTGTGGGGTTTGGTCTGTAGTGCTTCAGACTTTAGATATGCAAAGACTGTGCACTCATATTGCAGTTTTTTTTACAATAACTAAGGCCCCGTCCACACGAAGCCAGAGCTTTCCCTATCCTATCTTTTTTTTCCTCGTTTCAAGAAATATCTGCATACACACGAGAGCAATGAAACCGACTCAAAACGCTGTAGTATGCATGCCAGGCCAGTGTGTGGCGCTGTAATTCTGCCACAGAAATACACTAAAAACGGAGAAGAGTTGTGGCTGGAAGGGGTACAGCAATGGGAGGAAGTGAGGCAAAACCTCACAATAAATAAATTTGCTACTTACCAGATTGTGTTTTATTAACGTCTATACCATAAACCTGTGTGTACAGTCAATCCGTATATTTTGTGACACGGTGGTGTCATCACACCACGTCCCGCGTGGGAAAGACTAGAAAGGGACACAATTACGGCCACTGGGCATGCGCACGTCAATATTGCGTCATTTAATTACTGTATTTGCATTACTGTAAGGGTAGGTTTAGGGTGTAGGCGTTAATAAAAAACAATCTGGTAAGTAGCAAATTTATTTGTTATTTTGTTGTGAGGTTTTGCCTCATTTCCTACCATTGCCTTCCAGCCACAACTCTTCTTCTCCGTTTTTAGTGTATTTCGGTGGCAGAATTACAGCGCGGCCACCGCCTTCTTCTCTTGGTTAATGGCGGATTGCAAACAACTTTAAGGTGCATACCGCCACCTACTGTACAGGAGTGTGTAGCATGTTATTTTATAATAAATTTAAAAAAATAAAAATAAAAAACTCATATTCTGCTCACCAACCCTGTATTTTTAATGAATGTAAATAGTGCCTTCCTGGTGATTCGTATCCCCTCTCCCTCTCCTTCTGTTCCTAGTATCCCCATCAGATTCCACTCCCTTCCTGCCTCATGAACCCTATTTTGCAATGCCCGTCTTTCCACCTCATATAATATACATTGCAAAATGACATGTTCAACATTTTCTTTATTTCCACAATTTTCAGAGTTTTCATTATTCCTTTTCCCCATTAAAAACAAGGTGCCATTTAATCCTGTGTGATCCACTCTGTCATGTCAATATAATTTCTTCCTGCCTGTTCCTTTCCCTATGACTTTTAATACTGACGGACTTTTGCATTTTATGATATCCCCTTCCTGTTTCTATGAGTGTTGCGTTAATGGATGTTGACTTAATAGCTCCAATGCATACACATAATGCTCTATACTGTAATCTATTAATTTTTTCCAAAGATGTTTTTGCTGCTGAACCATAAACTATGCAACCATAGTCTGATGACCGATGACCTCATGCATGCTCTATATACAAACCTGATTCCAAAAAAGTTGGGACACTGAACAAATTGTGAATAAAAACAGAATGCAATGATGTGGAAGTTTCAAATTTGAACATTTTATTCAGAATACAACATAGATGACATATCAAATGTTTAAACTGAGAAAATGAATAATTTTAAGGAAAAAATAAGTTGATTTTAAATTTCATGGCATCAACACATCTCAAAAAAGTTGGGACAAGGTCATGTTTCCCATCATCCTTTTTCTAACAGTCTGCAAACGTCTGGGGACTGAGGAGACAAGTTGCTCAAGTTTAGGAATAGGAATGTTGTCCCATTCTTGTCTAATACAGGCTTCTAGTTGCTCAACTGTCTTAGGTCTTCTTTGTCGCATCTTGCCAAATGTTTTCTATGGGTGAAAGATCTGGACTGCAGGCTGGCCATTTCAGTCCCTGGATCCTTCTTCTACACAGCCATGATGTTGTAATTGATGCAGTATGTGGTCTGGCATTGTCATGTTGGAAAATGCAAGGTCTTCCCTGAAAGAGACGACGTCTGGATGGGAGCATATGTTGTTCTAGAACTTGGATATACCTTTCAGCATTGATGGTGCCTTTCCAGATGTGTAAGCTGCCCATGCCACACGCACTCATGCAACCCCATCCCATCAGAGATGCAGGCTTCTGAACTGAGCGCTGAGAACAACTTGGGTCTTTAGTCCGGATGACATGGCGTCCCAGTTTTCCAAAAAAGAACTTCAAATTTTGATTGGTCTGACCACAGAACAGTTTTCCACTTTGCCACAGTCCATTTTAAATGAGCCTTGGCCCAGAGAAAACGCCTGCGCTTCTGGATCATGTTTAGATATGGCTTCTTTTTTGACCTATAGAGTTTTAGCCAGCAATGGCGAATGGCACGGTGGATTGTGTTCACCGACAATGTTTTCTGGAAGTATTCCTGAGCCCATGTTGTGATTTCCATTACAGTAGCATTCCTGTATGTGATGCAGTGCCGTCTAAGGGCCTGAAGATCACGGGCATCCAGTATGGTTTTCCGGCCTTGACCCTTGCGCACAGAGATTGTTCCAGATTCTCTGAATCTTTGGATGATATTATGCACTGTAGATGATGATAACTTCAAACTCTTTGCAGTGTTTCTCTGAGAAACTCCTTTCTGATATTGCTCCAGTATTTTTGGCCGCAGCATTGGGGAATTGGTGATCCTCTGCCCATCTTGACTTCTGAGAGACACTGCCACTCTGAGAGGCTCTTTTTATACCCAATCATGTTGCCAATTGACCTAATAAGTTGCAAATTGGTCCTCCAGCTGTTCCTTATATGTACATTTAACTTTTCCGGCCTCTTATTGCTGCCTGTCCCAACTTTTTTTGGAATGTGTAGCTCTCATGAAATCCAAAATGAGCCAATATTTGGCATGACATTTCAAAATGTCTCACTTTCAACATTTGATATGTTATCTATATTCTATTGTGAATAAAATGTAAGTTTATGAGATTTGTAAATTATTGCATTCCTTTTTTATTCACAATTTCTACAGTGTCCCAACATTTTTGGAATCAGGTTTGTAGTTTCTAATTTATTTATGTGTGTTTTCCATGTATACTTATTACTTATACCACAACCCCAGGTATTTGAATTCCTTTACTTTCTCCATTGGATGCTGATATAATGTTATCTTTCCAACACTTCTCCCTTTCCCATGACCACTTCTCTACTTTCCCATTTCTTCCTCTCATCCATATGGCCCCATCAACCGCATATAACGCTGATTTGATGTATTCATCTAAATTTAAAAACAAGTAATTTATCATAATATTAAACAACACAGGGCTGATTGCATTCCCCTGGGGAATACCATTTTTACACTAAACTTCATGAATACCTCTGATCCAACTTTCACTCTAATTTTCCTGTTTGTTAAAAAGTCCATTATCCAATTATACATTCTTCCTCCAAACTCCATTCTACTTAATTTAATAAGCAGTCCTTCCCTCCACATAGTGTCATATGTCAAAATATACTATTGTCATCAGCTCTTTCATTTTCAATGCCTTTTCCACCTCATAACTTACTCTAACTAGAGCTTCTGTTGTGGAGTGTCCTTTTCGAAATCCACTTTGAATATTAGTCAATAATCCTCTCTGTTCTAGTATATGCGATAACCTGCAACCTATTATCCTCTCCATCCATTTGCATAAGTGCGATGTCAGTGCAATGGGCCTATAATTACCAGGGTTAGTTGGGTCTTTACCAGGTTTGTTAAATGGTAGTATAACTGCACTTTTCCATCAACTCGGTATCATTCCATTCCTCCATATTTTATTGAAGAGTCTTATCACTGACTTTAAAGATTCTATTGGTAACTGTCAGAACATGGCATAACATAACTGATCCTGGTGCTGTGTATCCAGTACCTATCAAAGCTATATTGAGTTCAGACATTGTAAAATCCACATCCACTGATGATAAACCACCCTCCCTCTTCAGCTTCACATTCTTATTCTCTCTGAGTGCAATGTCTTTCTGTTGTTTGAGTATCCGTAAGGTGATCACCAGTGTGCACTGCCACAAAAGCCCTACCTAACACCGCTAGCTTTTCTTTATCAGACACTACCATATTTTCACCATCAATCAAAGCTGGGATTTTAACAGCTTTACTTTTTCCACTCATTCTCTTAAACATAGACCATATATCCCCTAACTCTACTCCTCTTCCTATGTTGGAACAGAACTCTCTCCAGTTTCTCTTTTGGTATATTTAATTATCCTGCGTGCCACTGCTCTTTTTATTTGATATTCCATAATATTCTCTTGTGACAGATTCTTCTTCAACATTCTAAACGCCTTTTTCCGCTCTTTTACAGCTCCCCATTCCACCAAGGAACCACTTTCTTCCTACTATTTGTTGTTCTTTTGGAATACTCACAATTGCTGCATTTAAAATGAAATTTGTTTTGTAAATGGTTTTGTGGATTCCTCTGTCTCCTAACGTAAGGAAGTTTACTGACTTCCTAAATTTTTCCCAGTCTGCGTTCTCAAAACACCATCTGTTTATTGTACTTCCTTCTTGAATACATGCGTTTGTATTAACTATAGTAAGAACAGGAAAGTGATCACTTCCTATGGTAGAATCACTCTTGACATACCAATCACATACATTTACTAAATTATCTGACACCACAGTAAGATCCACACATGATGCATTACCCTTATTCACATCTAATCTTGTACCCTGTCCATTATTAATGCAGACCAATGATCTTTCTTCCATCATTTCTTCATTATGTTCCCATTGCTGTCTGTGATTGCTACCCCAAAGCTGTTGTGTGCATTAAAATCTCCACACCATATTTCTTTCCTGTATACATTCCCTGCCATTTCATTTAATGTTAATATTTTTCAAATTTTTTTTTTTTTTTGCATGGATTATAGAAATTAATATTTAACTTAATATTTCCCTCTTTCCTTGTACTATAGATCTCAACTATTACACACTCAATGTCTTCTGGGCAGGGAACGTCCCTATAAGCCAACCCATCCTTAAGAAAAGTGCTACACCCTCCACCATTTTGATTATTAGGTTGATCATACCTTATAGAAATAAATCCTGGTATCACAAAATCGAATTGTGCTCTTAACCAAGTTTCTTGTATACACATGCGCTTTATAGGCGTTTTTTTTTTTTTTTTATTCTTGACCATTAGCTTCTGGCGTTCCACTGTAATATGTGTAGTACCATAATTATTACCTCAGTTTGTGTATTTTCTCCATTTTCAGTTACTGTTAACAATGCATGTATCTGATCTGCTTTGACATCTCTCATGTCAAGGAACTTTCCTGCTGCCTCAACTATAGCCTTAATAATGTCACTTTTCTTTTTTAACTGTGATGCAACATTGATAGTGTGACAAATGAAACCCACAAAGTTGACTTTCTTCACCACTAAAGAATCATCATCAACTGTGCATTTGTGTTCACAACCATTCTGTGTATGGCCTGGAAACTGAACTTGACCATTCCACTGTATTTTTTGTCATTTGATCCTGATTCTCTTACTTTCTTTAGTGCTTCTGCATATGATACTTTATTCAGATACCTAACCGTCTGGGCTTCTCTGGCTTCTCTCTGCACTTCACATCCTCCAAACGCAGCACTATGCTCTCCTCCACAGTTACAGCATTTAACCTTTGCATCCTTTTCACAATTGCCATACTCATGCTGACCTCCACATCTTGCACACCTTAGCTTTCCTTTGCACCGCTGTGCCGTGTGCCCCATTCTTTGACTTTTTATAGCACCTTAGAGGATTAGGTATGTACTCTCACTGTAATTCATGCCTTAGGGAGGGTTCTCCCAAATTGTATTACCACAGATAACGTTTCTTTTAATGATCCATCTAGTTTCGTTTTTAGCCGTGTAGCCTCAACTACTTTACCTCCCTGAATCTCATTTTTGACATCTTCCATTGACATTTTTCAAGATTCAAGAGTTTTATTTGTCACATACACAGTTATATACAGAATATACAACCGGCAGTGAAATGTAAACAGGTCCGCTCCATGGACAGTGCAAATTCACAGTTAAAAACACGAGGAAATTATAATAGAAATAGAATAAAAGTACTAAGTATATATATATATATATATATATATATATATATATATATATATATATATATATATATATATATATATATATATATATATATATATATATCTGTAGAATTATAAATAAATCAAAAATAAAAATAAAGAAGTGGAATAAAATAAGTGGAGTAAACTGTGCAGTGAGTAAACTGTAGACTTAAATATGTGGTTAACAAATGTATGAGTATAATGTGTAAACAGGTTTATAACAGGTTGTTTCACAGTAACAACGAGAACAGAAAGTGCAGTGCAATGTCAGTATGTATATCCTGAAGTGAAGTCACGTGATGTTAAGTGACTGAGTTCAGGAGTCTGATGGCCTGGGGGAAGAAGCTCCTCCTGAGTCTCTCAGTTTTGGCCATCAGGCTTCGGAAGCGCTTACCAGATGGCAGCAGCGTGAAATGAGGGTTTGCAGGGTGATTAGAGTCCTTGATGATCTTAGTAGCTCTACCTTTGCAGTGTTTGGTGTAGACGTCCTGCAGAGACGGGAGAGCTGACCCTGAGATACGCTCGGATAAGCGCACGACTCTTTGCAGGGCTTTGCAGTCATGACTGGTGCTGTTCCCATACCACGCTGTGATGCACTGAGTTAATACACTTTCTAACGTCCCTGAATAGAAAGTTTTGGATAGCTGGTGAAACTTCCTCAATTTCCTCCATACTCAATGGAACTCCTGAGATAACTCCTCTCACCTTTGCCATTGCTCCCGGGATGTGAGCCTTCATCCTTTCCCCTTGAAGGGAAGACATACTGAGAATCTTTTCTTGTTGTTGTTTGCTGATTGCATGTATTTGATTGCTCTTTTATTGTTCATAAACCTTGCAAATTTAATTTTACCAATCTCTTTCTCAATTGCCCTGGTAAGTTTAATTGGATGATAGTGCCCACCATCTTGGTTAAACTCTATTAAAACTTTCCAATCATTTCCTTGTTTTTTCTCTGTATTCTGTTTCTCATGTTGGTTAGCTCTCAACTTTTTGCTAATGTTTCCCTCACCAGACTCCGACCAACTTTTCCCTCTATTTCTTTCTCTCAAAGCCCTTTTCAGTCTAGTAGATTTTGACATTATCCAATCCATTTCATCCACATCTGAACTATTTGACATGATGTTACATTCACAGTACAGTTTATGCAGACCTGACAAAAGAAAGTTTTCGTACGGCGGATATGATGTCACCCTTCCTCGCGTCCAGTTCGTAGACTCCACTCCTCACTACGCCCTCCTCAAACCCTCACCTACATTCGAATCACAGCGCCACATACTGGCCTGGCATGTATACTACATCGTTTTGAGTCGGTTTCATTGCTCTCGTGTGTACAGATATTTCTTGAAACGAGGGGGAAAAAAGATTGGATAGGGAAAGCTCTGTTCGACCTAAGGCACATTTTTTTAATACTTAGGTCACTAAGTGAACACAACATCAGTCTATGTGAGCTGGATTTGCTTTGGCACAAAATGCATTCAATGACTACATCTTCCACCAAAACTTTTATACCTACAGGCCAATTTTATGATTTATATTCATAAAATGTATAATTATAGCCAGGGGTGTAGCACCAAATGTTGGGCCCCGGTCACAGAACCAAGGGGTGGGCCCCTAACAACTATGTAATTTTGTCATTTTAATATTATGGATTATCAATATATATTTGTGCCCCCCCTCGCCGAGGGCCCCTGTTACCTCAGTTCCACTATTACCCCCTGTCCGACGCCCCTATTATAGCTATTTAATGTTATATTAAAAAGCTGCCATCATTAATAATAAAAACAGACAATTATAATACAATATCCTATTGATCAGAGAGAAGATGGCATGTTGTATACAGCACAAATTGTGGGTTTGCAGGATTAAGGTTAATATTAGGATAAATTAATCAGATTAAGCTAAAAAAAGTTTTTTTTTTTTTTAAAGGACAATATGCAATATATTTGGTCACAAATATACAATACATTTGTTGTGGGTTCATATATTATAATTGCTACACTCAAAAATAGAACTGGGCCTGATTAAAATGAGCAGAAAGTCTTAAATTCGTAAAGCCATGGCATTAAAAATATTACAAAAATGTAAGTATTTTTGTCCTGTTTTCCAATACAGCTGTCTAAACATATTTAAATCAAGACACACTTACTTGGGACGTAAAATTAAGTCTATTAAAATTAAGCGAGTTATGAAAACTTCCTTTTGATTTAAGTAGATTTAAGCCCATTGGCAAATATTTGTTTTTGTTTTAATCATAAACCCACTTTATTTTGGCTCCATATTTCATGTCATTTGTATCTTCAGTAAATGCATCTTCTTGCTTAAGAATCTTTAGACAATTGCACTGAAAAATAAGACAACAATACTGAGGAAGAACGTGATCAGAAGATAAAGTAAAGGTTATGTTCATATTGAAAGCAGAGTGATTCAAAGTACTTTTTTGTAAAAAGAATGAAAAATTAATGGGTATCTGTTGGAATTTTTCAAACTTGCTAATATAACTACTTGTTTCTCCCCTGAAGATATATTGTGAACAACTTATTCCTTAAATTTGCTTTACTTGGTCTTGAAAAGGTCTAAATTTACCTTCATAAAAACTGCATAAACATTTCTTGTTCTAAACATTTTACATGTTCTGATTGTAATTAACATTTTCATTTTAATAAACTGTGAATATACTATATATAGTATAGTAATAGTAATTACTATTACTATACTATATATAGTATATAATAATAGTATAGTAATTGCAACTTTTTTTTTATTACTAGTAACCTTTGGAAACAAAGTCAGTAATTCACAAGTCATACCAAGTTCTGTTATGAATTTCTCTCATTTCCTGACTATATTCATGAGACAAAGCAGACCTCTGCTGCTCTACACCCAATCCCAAGCACCCATTCATCCATTGTCCTATATGTCAGGCATGCAGCAAACGGCACCATTTATGTTTCTTTGTCCTCGCCCGCTCACATTCACACTCTTACCCTGTGTGAAACACAGCAATATGACCTAATCAATATTCCTTTGTCTCCAGTCTTCACATTTACATGTTAAAAACAATCTGTCCCATCAACATCAACCTCCATTTTACATCTAGTCCTCTTTGCCCTTGCAATGTCAATCTATAAACATCACAAAGAGTATGAAACTAATGTTTTTCACCCATTCTTTTGTGAATTCTCTTTACAGAATTAAACTGATTATAAAATATTTAGGACTTAATGTGGTTATTATGGGTCACTGACTCAATAGTACTTAAATACTAAATAGGGGAGACCGGGATATGTTTTTTGAGCTTCAGTAACTCATTGTAGGCACATTTGTCTGCTATAAATATAACTCTCTAGGATATGTACTACAATCACAGATTATGTGAGTTAATGTCAAATACAAGTTCTGTTGTTACAACCTACCCCACTACTGAGCTGAGTTGTAACACAACTGTCATTTGCTGAAATAACACACACACTATCCAATTTTCCATAAGCATCATAAAAAAGAACAGCTTTGAACCACGTGAACAATTTAAACTGACAAAACACACTGTAATAGAACATTAAATGTAGTGCAAAACAGTGTGTGAGTGTATTCCTGTCACATAAGTGTTCAGTCACTAGCTATCTTTCCAAGATCCACCTATTTTATGTGAATTTTGAGATATTGCATTAAAAAACAATTCCAATTCAAATAATGTGCACAAAAAAAAAAAAAAACGTGTGCACTGAATTGAGGCAAATAATGTTTTAGCTAGTAAGAAGACATGCACACATAAACTATGATGGAAACACATTTACGGAATAAATCCCTCAATACGCAACAACAAAAAAACTCACATGACTTTGTCTCAACAGAGGATGTGATTGATAGCTGGTCTCACTGGAATCATCAGGGGTTGGGTTGTAACGTTTTAACTACTATCCCCACCCCAAACTGTTTTAGCATGTGGTTTTGAAGTTGACATACGCATCAAATTCAACTAGAGAAATAGCTCAGGACATGTATGTTAAATAATTGTACACACAATTCAATGATTGCTAGGCAAATAACGTTACTTTTTTACCTGAAAATCAGTTATTTGGTCATAACATCTACAAAGTGAGCTCAAAAAGAAGATGGGAGTGTATGATATGGGTTACCACAGCTCTTTTCTAACCCGTGTTACAACACTTCCCAGTCTCCCCTCTTCTAAAATATGGTAAAAAAAATTTTTTTTTTTCTCCACATCTTTTAATTAAATTATCTAATCTCTTTTTTATGTTAAGGCCAACATCAAGATTAGGTTTTGGTGACCAGATTTCTAATTCAGTGGTCAAAATATCATTGAAATCTCATTTGTTGTAATCCAAGAAAAGAAAACACACAGATTGTTGAATGCATTTGTTTTTACTTGTGTCTATTCCATTTGATCTGTGATCATTATAATTAGTGATTATTATGATGTTTGAGGGTCAAACTTACCCCAACTGGTTTTAAAACCAGCTGTAAATGGTAAATAGCAAACAGATCAAAACAGTATTATAACAAAACTTACGACTTTACAAAAATATGAGATCATATGATAAAACTGTACATAGCCATTTTTTTGTATTTATTGTTTTCTAGTTGTATTTCATATGTTCACAAACTCTAGGTAGGCAAATACACTAATTACAACTTTTTACAAATATAATCTTTAAAAGTGCTTGAACTCGCATCCAGTCAGTGTATATTGGTTGTTTTTCTTGTATTTTACACCTCTTATAAGGCATAATCAAGTTGTAATTATTATAAGTTAGGCTCACGATGGGCCTAAGCTAGTTTCTACACGTGACGTCTGTTACGTTTCTCAGCGCTGATCGGACAGTCCAATCACAGGCTTCTGTTGTCAGAGGTCGCCCCGCCCCCTGGCTCATCCGATGCTTAAAACGGAAGCGGCTTTCGCCTCCTGACATCACTTCCTTCCGCGCCATTAGCCGCAGCAGCTTCCTTTGTCTGGAGAGGTAGAAGAGCCAGCACACGCTTTCGCCATCAGCATTGATTTGAGTTATCCTCTAGAGCCACGATGGACGCTAACAACAAGAGAAAGAGCAGCACCGGCGACAGTAAATATCTGCCGGAGTTATTGGCAGAAAAGGACAGCCTGGACTCGTCATTCACGCACGCCATGAAACTCCTGAGTGCAGGTCAGTCCGTCTTTATTTCCACTATTAAACAACTCGCGCGGGACTCCTGAATGCGACTTCTCTAGCTATTGGATAACGAGCTCGGGATGTTTAAAGAGTGGTTAAGTGTGTGTTTACTAAAGTAAATTACATGTGCATCGATGAAATGCGTGTTTGTAGGCCCGAGGCGGGTTTTGGGCCGGTAGGCCGCACCGTGTTTTCAATCCCTCCTCTATTACACAATGCCGCATGTTTTTTAATGTTGGGAATGTGTGAAAAGGATATCATAAATCACAATTACTTTGTTATATAATTCCGTACAGTGCGTTTTTTTTTATCCTGCCAACATTTGTTTTTCTGCATTGAGAACTAGTTCAAATTTCTATAATTCTGCCACCAGGGGTGGATTTATTCAATGGGAAACGTGTTTAAAACGTGCATGCAACTTTAATCTCGTTAAATTGCATTTTTAGGCCGATTGTAGAGAATCACTCAAAGGAAATTGTCAATGTATCAATTTTAAAGGGGCATCACGTGCTCTTCCTTTGTGGGGAAGGACCCCATAACTCCTCGAGGAACCCCGAGGTTGCAGACGAGCAGAAATTTAGTTTTTTGCAAACGCATTTTCGTCTCTATTGTTGCCTTCGTCTGCGTGACTCCTCCTCGATCGGAGCAGGGCGGGACTTCTGCTCAATTGATTCAATCGAACCCTTGCCTTTTGTGATCGACGGGGTTTCCCGCCATCGCGCGAAACTGATACAGCGAATGGAACGTTGGGAAAGATTTAAAAATAGAACTTACTTAAATTGTAAGTGTTATTGTGACATCACATTGAAACTTAGTTCTGTCATGCTTTACAAGTTTAACCTTCATTCAAGAGGGCAGAATACAGATTTGAGGGCCTGCGTAATTTCTATTGACTTATCACTAGTAATATTTCCCATAATCGCTGTTTTTGGTCCCTCCTGGCCATAACTGGTATGTGCAGATTCAGCAGTGGCTTATACCATGTAACTTTCTAGCAATCCCGAAGACGTTGATTGGCTTGTTCAGGAGTGTTTGCTTGGGTTTGGAGCGAAACACTGCAGGAAAGTGGATCTTTAGGGCCTGAGCTTGTTCTTTAACAAGTGCTTTTAAAACATGCTCTAATTAGTCTGGAACTATGGGGATATTATAGCAGCGACTTGCTTTATTTTAACTGCAACTGGTTGGTAATTGCATGCAACACGGTAACAGTTTCTAGTTGCTTTTTTTTTTTTTTGGAATGTTTGCCACATCTTAAAATTTTGCATTGCCAGATCAATTCAGGAATTCACATGGCTTTGAGCTGACTGTATTGTCTTTTGCAGAGATTGAGAGGGTCCAGAAAGGAGAGCCGAAGAAGGAGACTGAGACATACCTGGATCTCTTTACTGCAAAGAATGTGCGGGTGAAGGAAAGGGTGCTTATTCCAGTGAAGCAGTACCCTCGGGTAAGTCATCACACACTGAGTTTTGTCTCTTCATTGCAATGACTTGTTCGTTAATTTGATAATTTCTCCTGTCAGTTTAACTTTGTGGGCAAGATCCTTGGGCCGCAGGGTAGCACAATCAAACGCCTCCAGGAGGACACCGGTGCTAAAATATCAGTTTTGGGCAAAGGATCCATGAGGGACAAGAACAAGGTAATGAGCAGTGCAAAGAACAGTTAATGATCTTGCTGTTAAAACTAAACCGACTAAAGCTTAAATTGTGACGCCTTCAGGAAGAAGAGCTGAGGAAAGGCGGGGATCCCAAGTATGCACACTTGGCAATGGAGTTGCACGTGCACATTGAAGTTTTTGCACCCATTCCAGACTGTTATCTGCGGATGGCGCATGCCATGGATGAGGTGAAAAAGTTCCTGATGCCTGTAAGTGAATTCAAGCTAACTGGTGGCTTTCTCTTATCTGGTATCTATCTTCATGTAATGGTGGGTTTTTGGGGCTGCTCACTGGTAGCAGTATTGGCTGATACTGATCACAGAACACGATGAATGATAAATGGAAGGCTTCAAATAGACTTGGGCTTGTTTGGCTGTTCTTAATACATCTAAAGAACTGAGAATGTAATTGACGACAGTTTATTGGCAAGCGCTCTGTGCGTTCTCTTTCCCTCTTAAGGTGATTGGGAACAGCTTGGAGCATAGCACAAATGGCATTCCTGTGATCAAAGCAAATGTAGAATCACTGCAATCCTACTAAAGAATGACCACTGAGTGTATTTAAATACACAGAACTGTCAAAATGCTTGGCTCGTTGGTCATGCTTTAGAACTTAGCTCAGGGTATACAGTTTCACCTCATTGTTCTTTATTGCCCATGTCCTGCTTTTAAGCAAGAGTAGACCCTTTTATGGCAGTCACTGATGTAGCTAATTTCAATGTTAAGCTTTGGTTTTTACGGAGAGTAGCCATTTTAGTTGCACATGGAAGTTTATCTGATTTGGCCTTTTATAGAGACTAGTGTCGCACAACTATTTTTTTTTTTAAACCCGTAAACTCACTTGGCCAGCATGTTCCTGCCCTGCTTTTTGCCCCTCTTTAAAAAACGACATGCTAGTGTGACTGTCCTTACAGAGATGTTTGCAACTGCAGATGTAAATTACAATGACAAACAGTTTTCAGCTACAGGTCTATTTAACAAGGGTGTTCAAGAAATTGATCAAATGCATTTTAAAAACTGCATCGTCTTCATTCTATAAATTAACTATACACTGACTCTGAACCCTAAATCATGCAGAATATTAGGTCTGGCCCTTTAAGAGCTGCAGACCCAATACACTAACATCTGATTTCTTACTCAGCTCTGTATGTGTTCACAAAACATGTTTCTGAATACTAGTCAGGTTATGCAAATACTTGTCATATTTTTGACCATTTAAACCCATAATCCGTGACCGTCTGATCGCATGCTGTTCGTGTGAAAGGCGTGCACGCAGCTACTCGCTTCAGAGTCCAGCAGCACAAGCATGTTATGCTTTATCTTATGCATGCATTTCTGTTGCTTTCTTTGTCATGAGCTGCATGTATTAACTACCAATGTTTAGTGAACAGTGAAAGCAGAGCCCTGCACACCCTAACTCCTGTCATATCCACACAAATACTGCTCTTATTAGGGTGTAGTCATTCTTAAAGTACCAGTACTAATAAAATGTCTTTTTTTAAATGGCAGGGTATCGTGATACTCTTCTAGTCCCGGTGTATCATGCAACACTAATGGAGACCACCGAGCAAATTTTATAAAGCCATGATTGGCACCTCCTCAGAGCACCCTTAATCAAATTAATAAAACCTTTTGAACACGAATGCTCATTCCCCCCATTTCTGTAGTGCTTTACATAAGAAATCAAAGTTTCTTAACTTGAATTACTAAAATCTTTAACTATTAGGGCTGCACAATATATCGCAAATGTACATGTGCAATATCTGAATGACTTTAATGGGCTGTACATTGTGAAGTGTTTTTGTATTGACTCCTGTAGCAGAGAATAGACTGGGCACACAACTGTTACTTATTTGACTTGCTTGATAAAATTAAACGTAAAACAACTTGCAGTCTTGTGCTGTCTGATACCCTGAAACGTGCACAAGCTGCCTCAAAGCATCTGATCTGTGCACTAGCTCTTAAAGTGACGGCTTGCTAATACAGTAAACCTGTCAAACAACAAAAGGACGAGTATTACTGTGCTCTTGGCTGAATAACCTTTTGTAGCTTTATGTATATTTAATGTGAAGGCTCTTTTTATTAAGTGACTAAAAAGGTACGTTAAGTTAAATCATCCACCCCAAGTTCAGGTGTCTTTGCTTGACTTCCAGATAAACAGTTTTTGGTATTTGCATTACTTTTGTGAAACCTGATTTGTGACTAATTTTTGCTAAAACACTGGTCACTTTCAGAAGTTGTAGCGACGCTTTTCCCAGAAAGAATGAGATGCATAAATGGTATCATTCTCAGTTTGAATTTAATATAATTCGCTTCCACACTTAAAGCAATATTGTACTGCATTATTTAACATGGGCTGTGACTATGCAATACCTTAATTAAAAATATATACATTATTTATTTGAAATGGTAATAACTGTGATTGGCCAATACCCAATTTTACAAGACATTCACATCTGCCATAAGAATTTTAGTAACACAATTGAGTACATCCCCTGTTTAATGTCTTGGTGTTTAAATCTTGAGTTTCACAATTGAATGAATTGATCCGTCTTCTCCTTTTCTCATGTCAGGTGGATGGTCTTGATGAGATGCATCCAGATGCATTCATGGATCCAGGTTTTCTGAATGGCTCCCAGGACATGTCTGGTCACGGAAGAGGTCTTGGTCCTCCTGGCAGAGGCCGTGGTGGCCCACCACCCCCTAGGTGAGAACTAATAGATGCATATAGCAAAACATGGGCTGTATTTTGGATGTAGAATCTTTAATTATCTGAACAATTGGCATGTGTATATGTAATGCGTCTTATCATAGGGGTCGCGGTATGCCCCCTCGTGGCGCACCACGTGGAGGCGCTCCAAGAGGTGGTCCTGGCCGTGGAGCCTCAGCACGCGGAGCCCCTGCTGGCCGAGGTGGTCCACCACCATCCACGCCAACCAGAGGAGGAGGAGCCTCTCGGTCAAGACCACCAACGCAGGCTCAGAGGATGACGCCAGCATCTGCTCTCTCTCACCAACAGCACTCGGCCAAACCTGAAGCATACGGCGAATATGTAAGTCAATATCCACAGCACCAGCATATGCTCCGGTTTTAAAGCTATTGAAAAGTTTGGGGTCAGTAAGATGTACTTGACGGCTGAACTCTTTCAGCTAGACTGCATTTGTTAGTGCATGTGCAAACCAAATGGTTTAGAATATTTCTGAAGGATCGTGTGACCTTAAAGAGTGGAGTAATGATGATGGCTTCAGATTTGCCAGCTCAAGATTAAACCTTTTATTAAAATGTTTACTTTTATAGTGTTTTTGAGCTCATAAATGCAGCCATGGTGTATTGAGCAGTAGGTGTTTTTGAACTTCTCAGGTTTGGGGCTGGCAAGTGTTCCCGAACTCTTTGGAAGATGTTTTTTTTTTTAATAATCACAGTCTTGTTGCAGTACTAGTTTATGCATAGCCTCCTTTTGACATGTACTTAGTCACAAGTAACCATTCTGTTGACTTGTCAGTATTTAAAACGCTCTGCAAGTCTTTATAAATGTTTACCTTGGCTAATTTCTGTTCTCTGGTTTTCTCAGGCTTATGAAGAACCATACGCAGAGGCTTCCTATGAAGGATATGAGAGCTACTACAGCCAACCTGCTCCACAGCCGTGAGTTATTTAATTTATTTTTTGTTTGTTCAATTTCAATCAAGTCAACCAGCTCAGAAATTATGCATGTTATCTTAAGTCCTGCCATGTTTTAAGATTAAGATCTTTAAACTTTCTTTTTTTTTCTCTCCGCCCCCCTCCCCCTTCCACAGAGACACAGAGTATTATGACTACGGTCACGGTGAGGCACAGGAGACTTACGAGTCTTACAGTAAGACATGCTCTCGTCTATGCAATGCATGGAATAGTTATTGTACTGCAGGCTGTTAGATGTTCCTTTCCCTAGGCACTTGGCTGTTGTAGCATGCTAAACCTTGTGTAAGGCAGTGTTGTCCTTCAAAGAATTGCCCATGTTTAATGCGCATTTGTGTGTTTAGCAGAAGACGACTGGGAAGCCGCCGCTTGGGGTGGTGCCGGTGGAAAAGCCCCGCCTGCCCGTCAGGGCAAGTCATTTCGGGAACACCCATATGGCCGATACTAAGAGCTTTCCGTCACTGCAGTTGTTTGGGCAACCACACCCCCCTCGTAACCTCTTGTAACCACCTAAAGTAATTCTAGCCGTTTTTGTATCTGTTTTGGTTAACACTCCTTTTTAATATGAATCTACTCTTTATGTAGGACGATGACCATTCATAAGTTCTTGACACGTTTTAGATTTCTGAGTATATGCTGTGCTTATATTCTCCTTGCATTTGTTTTACAAATTGTTTTTTTTTTTTTTTTAAATGGTTAAGTGTTTCTTTGCAAAAAATACCTGAATGCTAGATAATTAGCTGTCCATGTGTAAAGTGACTTGGTAAAAAAAAGAAAATTGCCTGTTAATATCACTTAGATTTATTTCAAACGCGCTTTTGTAAGGCATAACAAAAAAATTGAGGGACGCTCAAAAAAATTCCTGTACAAACCAACATTACTTCTCAAAGAACAAATTCCATTTTGGTTTGAGGCTATTTATTGTTTGCAAAGTCTCGTGAACTCCAAAATTCGCCTTGCTGATTCGTTGTTAAATGAGCAAAACCAATATCGCAGAGGTTCGAGTTTACTTCTAGACAGGTAAAAGTACAGCCCTCTCAAACCCTTGTACGTACAATACCTAAATATTAGACTTGTTCTTTGCTGTTTGTTTTTTATTTTATTTTTTTATTTTTTAGTTTCAGTTTCCGAAATATTAGCAAACTTGTGTGCATTGCCTAACTAGGGAACTAAATATGTCCAAAATGTGTCCCTATCAGTTTGTCAATAAAGCATAGTTTTCTTTTACAGCCTTCAAAAAGTTTGTTTTTGACTTATTAAAGTTGTAATAGTCATCCCATATAAAACTGTCAACTGTTGCAAACTGTCAAAATTCTGCATGCATTTTATAACCTCACAATTTAGTTAGATTTGTTTTGCTGTTCAAAATATATTGTGTATAAACCGTTGATAAATAGTCTGCAATTAGCGGAGTTATTTGTATCAAGTAGATCGTGAAAAAGCTGCACATTGTCTTGTACAGGAACAATTGACCTCAGAATAACATTAAGACAAATTTCCAAAATCTGTTATCTTTGTCCCCAACAAGCTTTTGTATTTATGAATTTAAAGGGGTCATATCTTAAGTCAATTATACTCTTATTTGTCATGCTATGAAAACATGCATAACATTCAGTGCTTTCATGTGAAAGTACACTAACTGATGCTATTCGGTAAGGCAACTGGGACAAACCACAGTGAAGTATCTGCCTGTTTTTGTTGCAAAAACAAGTGGATTGATATGACCTCTTTAACCAGAGTCTGAATCTATTCAACATTAACAATGATTTATACACAATAAGGAAATCCTGGAAATGTGTTTATACCTGTTTTAAAAGCGATAACCCTGTTGCAATCTCGCATCAGAGTCACTAAATCCTTCTGATGTCACAGACTCTACATGTTTGTCTCCTATTGAAAAGGATCTTGAGGTAAGACCTGCAGAGTCACCTCTAAAAGCACAGATAGATTCCCCTTTTTAAAAGGTAAAGTATACATGCACAAAACAATTTAGATGTTTGGTGCTCATATGGTAATTTTGCATGCAAAACAACCAAAAAAGCAAAAGAAACGGCATGAGATGTATTGTCCAACCAGATCACTCAACACAAAGGCTTTTGTAGCCCAGGGTGAAAGTTTTGACCGTGAAGATGATTCAAATGTTCAGTCTTACCTGACTTTCGCCGGCTTAAACGACAAAATTGGGAAAGATGGCGTAAAGTGTAATGCAAGCTTCAAAAAGGTAATATCAACCCTAAACTTCTCTCTTAGCACAACTGTTCATTCACTCATTTGTACACAATCATTGCAAATTCAAATTCCGTTGTTTGCAAATTCAAAAGTCAATATTCCTAAACCTGGCTAACACATCATAAAACATTCAACTTTCTAAAAAGCTTTTAGTCTGTTATTTTATATGCAACTTGTTTTAAAAACTAATAGACTCTAGTTTTGTCAAAATTACACTGTTAAAATTCTGGTAGCTGTACAAAATTAGACAAAAATATCCTCAAATTTTACAAGCATTAGATTTGTGTATAGCTAGTCTTGTCTTTTGTGATTTTTGTCGCTCTTTGTGAGGGCTTGTGTACTAACTCCTCTCTTGTGTTGCTCAGTGACTGATGGCGAGAGCTTCTCTCCAGACTGGCTCTACCAGGCAGCTGCTGCAGGTGAAGTGTAAATATTTAATGACTTGTCAGCGGTAGTTTAAATGTGTAAAATCAAGAGATGCTTCCTAAATTGTGCACTTTTATAACAACTTTAGTTAATTGGATTTGGTGGCTATTAGGTTAACTGTGTACTATTAATCATTTGACTTTTAAAGTGCTCTAATTTTGTATGTTTTAAAGGGACCTGCATCTAATATCTGTCTTAATTTGAATATGACCGCACAAATTGACTAACTCTTACACTTTTTTTTTTCTAGTTCACTTTTAGTTTGGCAAGTTTACTGACGTAACTTACAAGTTAGAGTAACATTTTTCTAATTTGTTTAGTGTAAGTGGAAAAGTGTGTATGCTTTTTGGATGTTCATCTTGCATGCCAAAGTGTCTGAAAACGCATCTCTTAAAACTGGCTTCAAAAGTTTTTGAATGATAGTTTTCTCTGTAAAGCATGACACTGGGTGGGGTAGTGTTACATCCGGTTTCCTATGGTGTAGCAAGCTGTCATGTTTTCTCTTGACTGGGTGGCCATGGGAAAGTTTAAACCCATTGGACCAAAAAGTATTATTCTCAGAATGTAGAGACATTTCTTTTTTTCTTTTTCCATCTGGTGTCCATTTTGAACAGCTTTTGACTTCGCTTTCTATGCAAGGCATGTCAGTACAGATCCTTGAGAGAGTTCACTTAATCTTTTGCTGATTTACCCACCTCCTTGTAATCCAAGATGTCTGTCTTCAAAGAAATTAAGGTGTTTGACATTCCAGGTTTCTTTTTTTCTCCATATGATGGACTTCCAATGGGCCCCAAACAGTTCAAGGTCCAAATGACGGCTTCAGGGCTTTAAATGATACCAGACAATGAATGAGGGTCTTATCTAGCAAAAAAGGTCGGCCATTTAAAATAAGAGGGTTTAAGCACAAATGCTCATCTTGCTCGGTTCTGTGACGCCTGTTTGACGTCACGTAATGCACAACTGTTAAATAGAGATGGCTAAATTGTAAATGTAACTCGGCAAATATTTAAGTGAACTCTTAAGAGTCTTGCAGGCCTGTTCTTTCCACACTTAAAGGTTGTATGACTCATTTTGTATGTGTTTCTGTTGCAGGCTTTTGGTGCCCTTTTGTACTGAAGAGGAAGTGTCACTTTTTTTTATACAATCTTTTCACTGGGAATTGACTTCAGCGCACATGTCTTTTTTTTTTAATGTGTTTTTAAGATGTGTTACTTTTTATACTTTTTGAATTCCAATAAACTATTTTATACGGTGTCATTTTACCTTTCAGTTAAATTTTGGTGTTCATGTCAAGTATTAAGTCAGTTTCCACTTTGGAAAAGTGGTTACAAATGACCAAGGTTTTTTTGTGGGGGTACAAGCAGTTAGAAAACTGGTTACCTGTTGAACTAATTTTCTTTGTCAGTGTTAAACCACTTATTGCTGCATGACAATCAGAACAATGGATGTTGCATCTGTACCAGCAGAACTTTCATGTAGGGCAAACTTGCCCCAGATTTCTTAATATAAAACTAACTTTCGAGGTCTCAACTGATTATACTTGAGCTCTCGCAGTGAACGACTCTAGCCTGAGAAACCAGCATGCAGCCATCTTTAGGATGTTGTCTTGGCACTCTTTTGGGCTGTATCTATTGACTATAGGGCTGTTTGACATTAATCAAATGATATCTGGGATTATCTGATAATTGGGTTGACTTTTACAAAGCCTTTTTTCCTAACCTAAAGACATGCCTAACCAAAATTAAACTCAAATTGTCTTTGCATTGGAGAAATGAGTGGCATTTAGATATCTGCAGTCAGTTTAATTCGAACCTCTGTCCGGCAAAGTATTTCCAACCTGCTTCAGCACACCTGCCTGTGTAATTTCACTAGGTGATCTTGATTTAGTCTCACCTGTCTTTAGTGTTGGAGCTAAACTCTGCAGGACAGTGGGTCCCCAGGAGCAGGGGTGAAGACCTCTGATTTAAAATAAGATGGTCTACTTTATATGCAATAAAAGTCAGTAGATGGCGGCAAATCACTGAATCATTCATTCAAACGACTCATTGATTCAGTAACGAAACACCCGCTGTGCACAACAGAACTGGCTTTGTTTTGAACTTTTTTGGCAAAACTGCAAAAACAGGCTATATTGACTAACTCCCATTTAGCAGAAGCTTTATCCAAAGTGACTTACAGCTGAGAGCAATAGAAGCAACTGGGCAACAATTTGCAAGTGCTGTAACAAGTCTGTTAATCTAGCACAACACATGACTTTTTTTTTTTTTTAAATGGACAAACAGAAAACTAATAAGTGATAAGTTCTATTCATTATTGGTCAGGTTCTGCTGGAAAAGATGTTTTTTGAAAATGGCTATAGACTAGACAGGCAGATCATTCCACCTAACTTGATCTCTGGCTTAGTGGGCTTATCGAAGTGCTTTCAAAATGTCAGCGATTAAGTGCACGCACTGAAACGAGAGAGGTATGCATCAACTCATATGCAAAACGGTGGAGTATCCCTTTAATGGTTGAAAGCAGTTGTGTATGACAAGCGTGCATTGTGTGATAAATCTTTTTCGAATTTTCGAGATTTTGAATTTAGCAGCTGATGACGTGAAGCACTGAACATTCTAAAAAAAAACCCACCGGCGCAGGACTAATCTCTTCGAATGCAAGAATCTTCAACCCACTGCCTAGAAAAACTACCCGCGGCAACAATCATGCCTCTCATGGATACGTCGGTTCCTCCCCCTCTTTGAAAAGGTCTTTATACAGTGCCTTCATCTCCATTAAGCCAGAGCTGTTTACATGGATTCCACTCACATGGATTCTTTGGCGCGTTTTCTTCTGTTATGGGTCTTACTGCGCGGTGCAGGTTGGTACAAAGATTTGCTCTACGTTCAGGTACAGAAACGTCTCGTTCTTGAGGAGATATCCCTCCATTTTCTTTGTGGATACGGGATGAAGTCTAAAGAAGCAAACTCTGGCTTAAAAAAAGGGAAAATGCGAGAGTAACCTCTTGCTCTGAATATTATGGGGGGAAAAAAGTAGAAACCAGGTGTTCTAATAAAATGTTAATGTTAGTTGACAGTGCATTAGCTAATGTTAACAGAAACAACTTTTGATCTTGCAAATATATATTAGTAAATGTTGATATTAACATTACCTGATTAATAAAACATACGTAGTTAACCAAACCTTATTGTTAAATGTAACCCTTTATTCTTCAAGGACATAAAGTTTCTTATAATTACATATTTATACTTATCCTTTTATATATTCAGTTTAATATACATTTGAGTCTGTTTGAAGTATGTGGATGGTATTTATTTACATTTATGCATTTGGCATAGCCAAAGCGACTTACATTGCATTCAAGGTAGACATTTTTACATTTTGTCAGTTCTTGCTTTCCCTGGGAATCGAACCCATGACGCTCTTATTGTTTGAGCTACAGGAAAGTTGAGGAAGCATTTATATGGTCTGAGGACAGACAAATTTTATTGAAAATGTTGTGATCATTTTTTTTAATATTCAAGAGTTTATTTATCGTGCACAATATGGAATACAGTTTGCTGTGAAAGACTTTGACAATGACAGCAGTTTGGTGTTAAGCAACTTGTGTCTGGCCAGTCCCGGTGAGTTAATAAAGAGGATGTAGGGATGTAGATATTATTACATTTAGGCTATATGTTTGGCAGACAGTCTTTTCCAAAGCGACTTACAGTGTGTTCAAAGTTTTCCATTTTTTTTCAGTACTTGCATTCCTGGGAATCAAGCCACTGAGTTACAACCAGAGCTGCAAAAATGGCTAGTTTTTGATTGTTAAATATATAAGCAGCAAGCTAAAAATAAGACTGAATGTTTAATGTTACTTGTGGGAAATAACCAATATTTTGTGGAATGTGTACTTAGGTTCTCCAGGGGCAGTTAAAGTTTCTGCGGCTGGCTATTTACTTTATCTTGTTTTGTGGTTCAGAATATATTGTCTTTGCTCATCCGTCTGGCACAAACATAAATGTCCCAGTGGTTCACAGCACGGTGCCACCGTACAAGACGTTACAGAAACATTTCTTTCTGAAAAGTTTGAAGAGAAAACAGTCTTAGCCCTGGAAAATGATAGCTGAATAACACTGATGTAGACACTGACCTATCCGCAGTTGTAAACTTGACATAAACTGTAAACCTGTCCCTCAAATCTAATTTGTTGATTGGAATGTTCTTCCAGGATAAATAAAGATGTCGATCCAGGAACATTTTCTACTTAAAAAAAGATAGAGAGAAATATTCCATTCCATAGTTGGAAGTACAAACACTCCCGATGAGTTTTTTTGCCAACTCAAATGTTGTCAGAATTGACATAACATAAGACATCCTGTTTGTGTGGAATAGACTGGCAATGTGCTCAGGGTTCCCTTGTGTAAGGCCCGCCTAAATCGTTCCAATGAGGAACGATCCGCGGTCGAAGGTCACTGCGTGTTCTGTGTTTTCAGCTGGGCAAAAGGATTTCATTCCAATTTATCTTTATCTGACTCCATTTAATCATAATTTCGAATTTAGGTTAAAATGCCAAATGGTTATTTGGTCGTTACGGGCTGACCAATATAAGAGTTCAAGCCCTGACCCTTTCTGAAACATCTCCTTAAATATCAGACCAAGATGTAAAACTCTTTGCAAACATGTGTTAACAATGGGAATTTAAATTGAATCACTCTCGCATATGCCTGTATTATTAGAAGACCAAATGGCCGACAGCCACACCCACTATTTTTAGCAAAATGTCTCTAAACTTCTTAAAACCTTTATTATATTCTTGTTTACCTCAGTGGGGATGAGATCTTTGTACCAATTGCAGTGAGACATTTCAAACGATATCAAACATGTATAATATTGTATTATGAGAATTCACATTAAACCATATAGATTTTGATGGTGAAATCTGGAGGAATTGGTCGAAGAGGCAGTGAAAAGGCAGTGACGTCGCCTCTGATGGGGATGTTAAATGATTGAGTGAGTTTAGATGCTAATTTCCTTTATTTTCTCAGATAGTTTTTGTTCCTCAACCAGACATTCTGGCATTATGCAAGTTTTCCTAGTCTTACACTTGAAAAGGCTAAACTTTAGTCAGTTATTTATTTCACTTATTTTAAGGCACAGTCTCATTCCATTCTAACATTGCATGTAGATGTGACTTATGTCACGTATGCTGGATGTTTGAGCCGTGCGTGACCACTGCATCTGTATCCTGCAGTTCTTTGCAGACTGCCTGTAGTGTCGTTTTTGTTACCTTCTTTTGTGTCTTTTGTGTACGTCATGCCTGTTGACAAAGAAAACCAGCTACTGTTGTACAGTCCAAACTGCTCTCTAATGATAGTCATCTGCTCCTGGTTCGATGCCTGTTATTTTGCCGTTTGGTGCAATAGTGCACTTAGACTAGCTTTTCCACCCAAAGAAAAATAAATACAAATTTTGTCAGTCCCTGGTGGTCAATTGAACAGGGTATCTTGTATCTAGATGTAAACTACTGTTCAGTTCGGGGTCAGTAAGTTTTCATTTTGTTTTTAAGAAAGAAATGATTTTATTCAGCAAGAACACATTACATTGATCAAAACATTAAGAATGTTACAAAAGATTTCAAATAATTTCTGTTCTTTTGAACTGTATTCATTAAGAAATTCTGAAAATACTATCACGGTTTCCACAAAAAGCAGCACATCTGTTTTAAACATTGATCTTAATCATAAATGTTTCTTGAGCAGCAGATCAGCATATTAGAATGATTTCTGAAGGATCATGTGACACTGAAGACTGGAGTCATGAAAATTCAGCTTTGCAGGACAGGAATAAATCACATGTTAAGATATATTCAGACTGAAATTGTAATAATATTGTAATAAAATTGTAATATTTCTATTTTTTATTTTTGATCAAATAAATGTAATGCAGCCTTGGTGAGCATAAGAGACTTCTTTCAAAGGCATTAAAAATATCTTTCCGACTCCAAACTTAAACAGTTGTATATCAAATGGTTTACAGGGGTTCACCAACATGGACATGGAAAATGTGGAATTATCAGTGCATTTTAAAAATGTTATATATTATCCTGGGAAAGTCATGTAAATTCATAAAATCTTAAAAAGTTTTGGAAAAGTTATCAGCTCTAAAATCATCAAGTGTTTATATGCATTTGACTGCAGTATAACCAGTATAATATATTCTGATATATTGTTGATATGTGCAACAAACTTCCATATTCTTTAAAACGCTTCCGGTTTCAAACTTGGGACCCTAACCCTACCCTTAAACTTACCCACACCACCACACCTGTCCCTAACTTTACCCTTAAACTGACCCATACCACCACACCTGTCCCTAACTTTACCCTTAAACTTACCCATACCACCACACCTGTCCCTAACCCTACCCTTAAACTTACCCACACCACCACACCTGTCCCTAACCCTACCCTTAAACTTACCCATACCACCACACCTGTCCCTAACCCTACCCTTAAACTTACCCACACCACCACACCTGTCCCTAACTTTACCCTTAAACTTACCCATACCACCACACCTGTCCCTAACCCTACCCTTAAACTTACCCATACCACCACACCTGTCCCTAACCCTACCCTTAAACTTACCCATACCACCACACCTGTCCCTAACCCTACCCTTAAACTTACCCACACCACCACACCTGTCCCTAACTTTACCCTTAAACTTACCCACACCAACACACCTGTCCCTAACTTTACCCTTAAACTTACCCACACCAACACACCTGTCCCTAACTTTACCCTTAAACTTACCCACACCAACACACCTGTCCCTAACTTTACCCTTAAACTTACCCACACCACCACACCTGTCCCTAACTTTACCCATATCCCACCTCAGTATCAGCAAGTGTTTTGCAATACATTATGAACACAATACATTGTAAAAGTACAATGTACTTATGTTTTAATGTAAGTACATAGTAATTCAGGCTGCCTAATATAAAGTTGGGCCGACTCAAAATTTAGGTTAAAAAGTTAACATGTAATGCAAGTATTTTATAAGAGTAGTAACTGTAAAGGGATAACAGCTTCTAATTGAATATAAATGCAAGACTTTTCTTATAACCTATTTAGGAAAAGGGGTTCAATCTTCAACTGGCTGGCTGGAGCTTCCACTGAGTGATCGCCCACCTAGTCGCAATCATGTTCATTTGACTCCTTTAATAGTTAGAAACCCCCCTAGAACGTCTATCATACAAAATAATAGATTCCTAAGATTATATTCACAATAATAAAATTATGTACAAACCTGATTCCAAAAAAGTTGGGACACTGTACAAATTGTGACTAAAAACAGAATGCAACGATGTGGAAGTTTCAAATTTCAATATTTTATTCAGAATACAACATAGATGACATATCAAATGTTTAAACTGAGAACATTTATAATTTTAAGGGAAAATAAGTTGATTTTAAATTTCATGGCATCAACACATCTCAAAAAAGTTGGGACAAGGCCATGTTTCCCACTGTGTGGCATCCCCTCTTCTTTTTTTAACAGTCTGCAAACATCTGGGGACTGAGGAGACAAGTTGCTCAAGTTTAGGAATAGGAATGTTGCCCCATTCTTGTCTAATACAGGCTTCTAGTTGCTCAACTGTCTTAGGTCTTCTTTGTCACATCTTCCTCTTTATGATGCTCCAAATGTTTTCTATGGGTGAAAGATCTGGACTGCAGGCTGGCCATTTCAGTACCCGGATCCTTCTTCTACACAGCCATGATGTTGTAATTGATGCAGTATGTGGTCTGGTATTGTCATGTTGGAAAATGCAAGGTCTTCCCTGAAAGAGACGACGTCTGGATGGGAGCATATGTTGTTCTAGAACTTGGATATACCTTTCAGCATTGATGGTGCCTTTCCAGATGTGTAAGCTGCCCATGCCACACGCACTCATGCAACCCCATCCCATCAGAGATGCAGGCTTCTGAACTGAGCGCTGAGAACAACTTGGGTTGTCCTTGTCCTCTTTAGTCCGGATGACATGGCATCCCAGTTTTCCAAAAAGAACTTCAAATTTTGATTGGTCTGACCACAGAACAGTTTTCCACTTTGCCACAGTCCATTTTAAATGAGCCTTGGCCCGGAGAAAACGCCTGCGCTTCTGGATCATGTTTAGATATGGCTTCTTTTTTGACCTATAGAGTTTTAGCCGGCAACGGCAAATGGCACGGTGGATTATCTTCACTGACAATGTTTTCTGGAAGTATTCCTGAGCCCATGTTGTGATTTCCATTACAGTAGCATTCCTGTATGTGATGCAGTGCCGTCTAAGGGCCGAAGATCACGGGCATCCAGTATGGTTTTCCGGCCTTGACCCTTACGCAGAGATTGTTCCAGATTCTCTGAATCTTTGGATGATATTATGCACTGTAGATGATGATGACTTCAAACTCTTTGCAGTGTTTCTCTGAGAAACTC
Source organism: Paracanthobrama guichenoti (assembly GCA_018749465.1). NCBI lineage: Eukaryota > Metazoa > Chordata > Actinopteri > Cypriniformes > Gobionidae > Paracanthobrama > Paracanthobrama guichenoti. The sequence continues at coordinate 23,100,915 of CM031957.1, forward strand.
CTTTCTGATATTGCTCCAGTATTTTTGGCCGCAGCATTGGGGGAATTGGTGATCCTCTGCCCATCTTGACTTCTGAGAGACACTGCTACTCTGAGAGGCTCTTTTTATACCCAATCATGTTGCCAATTGACCTAATAAGTTGCAAATTGGTCCTCCAGCTGTTCCTTATATGTACATTTAACTTTTCCGGCCTCTTATTGCTACCTGTCCCAACTTTTTTGGAATGTGTAGCTCTCATGAAATCCAAAATGAGCCAATATTTGGCATGCCATTTCAAAATGTCTCACTTTCAACATTTGATATGTTATTTATATTCTATTGTGAATAAAATATAAGTTTATGAGATTTGTAAATTATTGCATTGCTTTTTTATTCACAATTTGTACAGTGTCCCAACTTTTTTGGAATCGGGTTTGTATTTCCTTGCAGATTCAGTGATAGAGAACGCATTATACTCGTAGCTCAACAACGGATGGTTGGACTAAGCGGCTAGCCAAGTGTCAGTAAGCACCCAGTCGTGATCGCCCACCGGCCACTGACAGGTCACGTGACCAGCCAGAATCAGACTGGCAGCTGCCACCACCCACTGACAGGCCACATGATCTGTCAGTGGCGGCTCCTGCCAGCCAGTTGAAGATTGAACCCCTACTGCTATTTAGGCTACAGGATAAAGAAATGACGGGAAATAATGGGCTACTTTGTTTATAGGGTGTGTGTGTTCCTGCAGAACATTCCTCTCTGTAACACTGAGTTTGTGTTTTTTGTGTTTTTGTTTTTCTTTAATATAATTTTTATGTAGGAATTTAAACTGACCTTTTGCTTAGTAACTTTTTTGCACATGATGTTTAGCACAGATATGCCCTTTACGAAAAATGAATCATGGTTTTATTTTAGTAAAGCCATGTTTGTTGGTGTATTGATGACCATTTTTATAATCACACGAATACCATATAGTTAAACTATGGATCTGAAGCAAAGCATGGCTAATTGGTGGTTATCATGAAAAACATTACAATAACCCTGTTTAATTTTTTTATTTGTTGTAAAACTGATATATTTACTATGTATGTTTTCATAGCACTCATCTGACATTTGTTTGAAGGACAGCATTGGGCAGGATGTGGAATAGTGTGTTTTGTCAATAAAAATAAAAATAAAATTGGGGCTTTTATCCGATTAATCGAAAAAATAATCGGCCAACTAATCGATTATCTAAATAAACGTTAGTTATTTTGGGCGAACTAGCCTATCCCTTTAATGATTTCTCGAACGTCACAACAGGGAACTAATGAAAAGTCACAGTCAGCTGCGCCTGGGGAAATTCAGGAGGCTTAATTAGATCTCAAAATGAACAACGGTTTGCTGTGCCGGTGTGTTAACAGTACACAGAGAAGGCTTTGAGGTTTCAGACAAGTAAACAAGGCTGCTCAGAAATGGCAGCTTTCTGTGAAATCCAGGTTGTGTGTGTAGCGTTGTTTTTGGGAATGCTCTTAAATTAGTAGTTCTTTTTCAAATATTGGGTTGAAATGATTCAGATTGAATGAATGATCAGATTTTTTTATTTTTATGTATGCATGTTTACACTACTACACACACACACACAAACCAGTGACAGGGTGTTGGACGGCCAAGGCTCATAACTGCACGAGGGCAACAAAGCCTATATTTTGTCTGGTCTGAAGATCTACTGTGGCACAAGTCACACAAATATTTAATGGAGGAATGCTGAATGTTCTGCAGTGTTTAGCTCTAACTTGTCTCAACACACCCACTTGGAAGTTTCTATGCCTAGTAATACCTTTATTAGCTGGTTCTGGTGTGTTTAATTGGGGTTGGAGTTAAACTTTGTAGGACAGTGGCCTACAAATACCCTGATCTAAAGGGTGGTATGGCCACCCTGAAATATGATTACTGCCCCCACTGTTTCCACCCAAGTCCATTGAGCACTGTCAATCTGCAATGCCTATATGCCATTGGATAAGAGCGCTGTCGGGTACTGCCTGATTGTTGCATGTAAAGTTTGTATTTGCAACACTCAACAACACCATTAGATCAAATGGTTCTGTCAATGCTTTGGCAAGGTAGCATTTTTTTAACTTTATTTATTTATTTTTTTACCATGCAATAAAGCTTCAAAGGCCAATTTAAAAAAAAAAGAAAAAAGGTACTATTAAAAAGTGCACAAAATCTGTATTTTGTGGCAGAATATGGATTTCGCCATGGGGGTCAAAATAACTAGAAATGGCCCTGGCTGTAGTTCCCAGCCGTCTAGTTGGTGGCGAGTGCACTCCAGTGCGCTCTAAAATCAAAACTGCCATGAGAAGTTGTCTGTAGTGTAAAACTAGAATATCCCTTACAATAAAAAGTATACTTCAAGTTCATTTTATGAAGTAGTATACTTAAGTAATGTTCAAGTATATTTTTAAATATACTTTATGTAGTAAGTATACTAACCAGTCACTCCTTAGAGACCAAATACAACATTTATAAAACATATGTGAAGAAACAATAAACCATCAGTGGTTCTATTAAGTAACATAACTGGACAGAATCATTAAAAATCATTATAATAATATAGGAGGATAAATATTGATTACTGCACTGATATATATAGGTATATTGAAGCGGCAGTGGAAAAGTTCAGAATCCACACCCTCCAGTACTATTTCTATCTAGCTCATTCCTGACTGTGTTTTATTTATGGGTGGCACTTCCATTTGGGGAAGTTCCATCCAGAATAACTGGAAAAAGTCATTTAAAATCATAAGGATGCTAATAAATAAAGCTTAACTGCTAGTTTGACTGAATGAGCTATCAGTTTCCCTTTGTTTTATTTTCAGACATCATGAGAATAACGTAACGCTTGCTAATTTAACGTGACATGCTATAACGAGATAATCTATGACGAGCTCTTTTCAGTCGCTACATGATTATTTTCTCATGATTTTTCTTTTTTCCCCTTTGCATTCCGCTGTAATAGTGTAAAAAAGGACAACATATACTGCACATTTGTGGTCTGTTCTCCTGATTTCATTTACAGTATATCCTATTAATAATTCTCTGGAATGCACAAAAATCTTTTTTTTTGATTGTTTTGTTTTTCACCTCAAATTCTCACGATTCTTTCTTGGTTTGTTTTTACAGGTAAATACAATTATCTGTCAAAATGATGGAAAACAGTATGAAATAGTATCACGATTAAGGCAACGTATGTTACATAATACAAATATATTTACTATAGTGATATTTAACCCGTCTGTTATTGTTGTGGAAAGAATTGCGCTTTTGGGGTTATTCGTGGTCTATTGGAAGTACCTTGTTGATGATTTTACACTTTTAAATGGCCTTTTAATGTTTGATGGTTAAGGGTGAGTAGAATAATGTCATCACATTGTACCCAAACATATTATTGTATTCATAGAGCGAGCCTTTCACTGATTGTTTACAGCTTAGCAGAAATTACACCCATAATTGTATAATTAAATCATGCGAAGCGTCATGGGGCGTGGGAATAAGGTGGATACTGCACTCTAAAAAATCCTGGGTTAAAAAAAAAAAACAAGTTGGGTTGAAAATGGACTAACCCAGCAATTAGGTTGTTTTAACCCAGTGAATGGGTCGTTTTAACCCAGCGGTTGGGTTAAATGTTTGCTTAAGACAACCCAATCACTAGGTTAAAACAACCCAACTGGGTTAAAACGCTCCAATTGCTGGATTAGTCAATTTTCAACCCAATTTGGGTTGTTTTTAACCCAGCATTTTTAGAGTGTGCTTAGGACTAAATTGGCCCACTTTTACTATATATAAAAAGTATAAATGTAAGTATACTGTAAGTGTAACAACAGTAAACTTTAAGTGCATAATTAGTTCACAACTACGTTTCTCATTTGTTCTGCATCTGTACTACAAGTATACAAGTAGATTACTGTTTTAATACTAGTAGTAGATTATTATAATTTTTTTAGTTTATGATAGTACTTAGAAAAACACTCTCATTAAACTACTAGTTTAGTTTATACTTAGGTTTCTTTAGGTGAATATATCATACTTATAGTTTACTATTTATATATTATTTTTGCACTTTAAGTATACTCCTGTTAAGTGGGTTGTTCACTGTCACACAAGATAAATATGAATATAATTAGTATTGTCATCATTTAAAATGCAGTAAATGGTTAAACATGTCTGTCTTACATGGACCTGTTGTTATAAAAACTGCTTTGTCTTTAGATTTTTACAAATTTTGAGCCAGACCTCAAAATTGTCTTATGGTGTGACTGTCTCAAGCATGGTTCAATAAATTACAACTTTTATAAATTAAAAAGAAAAGCATACACGAATGTTAATAAATACCTCAGGTATAATTTTACAAGTGTCTATTTTAGTAAATGACAATCAGTTTTTCATCCATAGTACATTTCTAAAAGCGTAGGAACTTGATACATTTTGTCACTGAAAACCATGTCCTCTGGTGTGACACCCTATCCTGATTTAAAATTTTTAAATTGATGGTTTTCGGGCAATTCCACTGTCAAGTTTCATTAGTCGAAGGATCCCATTCAAGGTCATGTTACTGTGAAGCCCATGACGTGCACGTAGTAAGATTTTGTCTCAGAATTGTTCAAATATTTAACTTTTTTTGGAACCACTATTAAAAGTGTCCTTTGGTGTGACACCCCTATATTCTTAATTCTTTCTGTCACACCATAGGACACATTTCAGTAAAAAAAAAAACAAACAAAAAAAAACAGTCCAGTCAAAGAATTTACAAAGTTAATGACCCCTTATATTTTCTCAAACATCAGACTTCACGCTACATAAGATGTAATTTTTCTTCAAAAGTTTTACCAAAAAATGTTCAACATTTTTTGATCCTTATTCCAAAATGGATTGGTGCACAGCCATTTTCAGATCTCTCCAGAGTTGCTCAATTGGAGCTCAGAGTTGTTCAAAAGTCTGGGCTCTGGCTGGGCCGCTCGAGGATATTCAAAGAGTTGTCCTGTAGCCACTCCTTTGTTATCTTGGCTGTGTGCTTAGGGTCGTTGTCCTGTTGGAAGAGGACCAGAGCGCTCTGGAGCAGGTTTTCATCAAGGATGTTTCCTTTCTCCACAAAGAAATGCTGGAGCTCTGTCAGAGTGACCATTGGGTTCTTGGTCACCTCCCTGACTTAAGGGCCTTCTTTACAGATGGAGGCCACTGTGTTCATTGGGACCTTCAATACTGCAGACATTTTTCTGTACTCTTCCCCAGATCTGTGCCTTGATACAATCCTGTCTTGGAGGTCTACAGACAATTCCTTAGACTTCATGGCTTGGTTTGCACTCTGACATGCACTGTTAACTGTGGGACCTTTTATAGACAGGTGTGTGCCTTTCCAAATCATGTCCAATCAACTGAATTTACCACAGGTCGACTCTAGTTGTAGTCCAAGTTGTAGAAACATCTCAAGGATGATCAGTGGAAACAGGATGCACCTGAGCTCAATTTTGAGTGTCATGGCAAAGGCTGTGAATATTTATGTTTGTAAGGGTGGATCCTCTACAGCGGTTCTGACTGCAGGGTTGCCGAATGACTAAAGAAACGTTATCAGCAAGATGATAGAAAACTGTACATTTCTTGTCTTTACCACCCACTGCAGCTTATACCAATGACGGAAATAAGCGCAGTTACAATAGCTAAACATGTGGGAGAGCGTGGCTATAATGTGACTATATTGTATTGCAATAGGTAACACTTCAAAGTCAATACCAAATCAAAACTAGTTAGCACATCATTTGTAATTGAAAGAATTTAATGACAAAATCTAGTTACGGTTACACTTAAAATAGTTACAAAATAAATGTATGAGATGATGAAAACTTATACCATTAATCGTACCCAGCATGAATTTTACCTGAGAGAGAGAGAGAGAGAGAGAGACAAAGAAGAGAAGAGAGCAAAGGAGAGAAGAGCAAAGAGAAGGCCCCAAGAAGAGAGAGCCAGAGAATAAAAGACCCAGAGCAACAGTTACAATCTTCTTTTATCTATTCCTTGACCATGTGACTGAAACCCTAATGTGAGACATTCAAACTGACCAATCAGACCAAACTTCCCCCACGGTGTTACAGGTGTGACACACATTTGGCCTACAGGCCTTCAGCATTTCTTTGTCTTTAGGAATTCCAAATGGCCCTCCTGGAGAGAGATGGGGGTTGAAAACAGTAAAGCAAATATCTTTGATTATTTTCAATTCTTTCATGTTCATCTTTTATTTTTAATACATTTGCAAGGCAGGTACCTATTAGACACAGCCTTGAGTTCAGTGCCAGTATAACGAATGGTCAGCTTCTGGTCGGTTGGTTGGTTGGCAACACTGGGCGGAAGACACAGGCGGGGAGGTTGAAGGATTTAAAAAAAAGTAAATGGAACTTAGTAGAGAATCGGAAAAGGAAAAAGTCCTTTTGAATCCTTTAAAACTGTCCAAAGCATTAAAAGAAACCATAGGAAACATAGAAAGAGCTATGATGCTGCAGGATGGTGAAATGCTGCTGTTTTGTAAGGATAGCAATCAACAAAAGAAAGCGCTTGAGCTAAAATCTCTGTTGGGACAAAAAGTCACTTGTTCAATAATAGAAGATAAAAAATGGATGAGAGGTGTAATCACAGGAATCCTCACTAATGTTTCTGTAGAGGTAATTAAGAAAAGCATAACAGGTGCATCTGTAATTGAAGCTAAAAGAATTAAATATACAAATAACAAGGAGAGAATGGACAGTCTATCTGTGATGTTGCATTATGATGAGGATAAAATGCCAGAAAGAGTGTTTCTAGGATTCATGAGTTATTCAGTAAGACCTTATATCCCCCCTCCATTGAGATGCTACAAGTGTCAAAAATATGGACATGTGGCGTCGGTGTGTAAAGGAAAGCAACGGTGCGCAAGATGTAGTGGCAATCATGCGTATGGAAAATGTGAAGAGGTAGTGAAACCGAAGTGCTGCAACTGTGGAGAGGAGCATAGTGCGGCATTTAAATGTGAAAATAACGGAAGGATTAAGTTATGCTGTAGCCATAAAGAGAGTGAAAGGAACAGAACAGAGAAATGTACAAGAGAATGAAGGTGAACAAAGGAGGCAGAGGCAGAATCAAGGCACAGTAAATACTAACACCATTACTGTAGACAAACTGGCGTTCACCAGCTTTGTGGCTGAAGTAATCAATTGTTCGGCTCAAACTGAAAGTAGAACAGAAAAAATAAGAATAATAATTAGAGCAGCAGAAAAGTACCGTATATATACCTGAATATAAGACTAGGTTTGTGTCCTAAAAATAATAGGGGGGGTCGTCTTATATTCGCGATATAGACAAAATCATGGGAGGAAAGGGAGAAAGCAGGGGGAAACAGTAGAGGGCGCCAACACGATAGGCTACGTAATTAGTGACAGTGTTATGAATTAAATAAACAGTAAAGTGCCGCCATGGAGAAGTCAAGAGATCATTTTGAGAAAAGAGCTTCAGAAGTTGGTCAAATAAACCAACACGTTTGAAACAGTTATGACACTAACTTTAAACTTATGGTCGTGAATGAGGCATAATCATTTAATAATTGCAAAGCTGCCAAAAAATTTAGGGTCAGAGTATGAAGTGTTCGGAGGTGGCGAGCAACTTTTTTCCCAAAATCAAGTCTGGAAAATGGGAGGGGTCGTCTTATATTCAGGGTCGTCTTATATTCGGGTATATACGGTACTTGAATGCAGATGGAATAACAGTTGAACAGGTAAACGATAAACTAAAGATGCAGATAACAAACTCGCAGGCTGTATGTGGAGGACCATAATGGTACTGATAATCTTGCAATGGAATGCAAGAAGCCTAATAGCAAATGGGCAAGAATTTAAAAAATGTATAGATGAATATAAAGAAAAAACACATATTATATGCATTCAAGAATCTTGGTTAAAACCTCACTTAAACTTTGCTGTTCCTCAATATGTAATAGTGCGTAAAGATAGAAAATTAACTAATGGTGGTGGAGTAGTATTAAACCAGGGATAGAGTTCAGGGAGATAGATGTGAATGGGGAACTTGAATCAATAGCGGTGGAGGTATGTACAGGAAATCAGAATATAAGAATAATCAACTTTTATAATCCATGTGATAGGATTAAAGAGGAATTAATACAAAAAATTGGTGGTGAGGGAAGTTTCAAATTGGTGTGGTGTGGGGACTTCAACGCACATAGTACGATGTGGGGTAATGAATGTAATGATCATAATGGAAATATTGTGGAAAGTATGTTAGATAATAATGATCTAGTGTGTTTAAATGACGGAAGAGCAACAAGGATAGATGTAGCATGATGTAGCATGGTGTCATCAGTCAGCAATAGACTTAACAATAGTATCTCAAAGTCTGGCAAGGCAATGCAAATGGGAAGTACACAATCAAACAACAATAGGTAGTGGTCATTACCCCATCAGATGTGTAGTAGGCATAGAAGTGGAACAAAACATAAAAGATAAAATTCCCAGGTGGAAATTTAAAACAGCAGATTGGGAAAAGTTTAAGGATTCAAGATTCAAGAGTTTTATTTGTCACATACACAGTTATATACAGAATATACAACCGGCAGTGAAATGTAAACAGGTCTGCTCCATGGACAGTGCAAATTCACAGTTAAAAACACAAGGAAGAAATTATAATAGAAATAGAATAAAAAAGTACTATATATATATATATATATATATATATATATATATATATATATATATATATATATATATATATATATCTGTAGAATTTTATAAATAATCAAGTCAAGTAGAAGAAAAAAAAGTAAAAAATAAGAATAAAGAAGTGGGATAAAATAAGTGAAGTAAACTGTGCAGTGAGTAAACTGTAGACTTATAAATATGTGGTTAACAAATGTATAAGTATAAAGTATAATGTGCAAACAGGTTTATAACAGGTTGTTACACAGTAACGAGAACAGAAAGTGCAGTGCAATGTCAGTATGTATATCCTGAAGTGAAGTCACGTGATGTTAAGTGACTGAGTTCAGGAGTCTGATGGCCTGGGGAAGAAGCTCCTCCTGAGTCTCTCAGTTTTGGCCATCAGGCTTTGGAAGCTTACCAGATGGCAGCAGCGTGAAATGAGGGTTTGCAGGGTGATTAGAGTCCTTGATGATCTTAGTAGCTCTACCTTTGCAGCGTTTGGTGTAGACGTCCTGCAGAGACGGGAGAGCTGACCCTGAGATACGCTCGGATAAGCGCACTACTCTTTGCAGGGCTTTGCGGTCATGACTGGTGCTGTTCCCATACCACGCTGTGATGCACTGAGTTAATACACTTTCTATTGCCCCTAAATAGAAAGTTTTCAGGATAGCTGGTGAAACCCTGAATTTCCTCAGCTGGCGCAGGTGGTACAGTCTTTGCCTGGCTTTTTTCACCTGTGTCTGAATGTGAGCAGTCCAGGTCAGGTCCTCAGAGATGTTTACACCCAGGTACTTGAAGCTGCTCACTCTCTACTGGTGACCCGCTGATCATGAGGGGGGAGTATGTCCGTTGCTGTCTCTTCCTGAAGTCCACAATCAGTTCTTTGGTCTTGCCAACATTCAGAGAGAGACAGTTGTCCTGGCACCATGATGTTAGTTGCTCCACCTCGTCCAAGTATGCCGTCTCGTTGTTGGAAATGAGTATCATCAGCAAATTTGATGATAGAGGTGGAGCTGTGTGTGGACAAACAGTCATGCGTGTAGAGAAAGTAGAGCAGGGGACTTTAGTGGAAGTTAGCAAGGAAGTTAGTGAATCTAAATTGTTAGGAATGATAAATGACATACAGGAAACTGAGGAGTTAAACAATAAAATACATGAGATCCTTCGTAGTGCAGCTGAGGAGGTCACTGGAAAAAGTTCAGGGGAAAGGAGAGGAAGAAGTGTACCATGGTGGACAGAGAAATGTAGTGAGGTAATCTCAATTAGAAATAGAGCATTTTGAAGGGTAAAGAAAACCTATTCCTTTGAAGATGTAATAGTATACAAAAGATCTCAGGCAGTGGTAAGAAAAGTAATTAAAACTGCTAAAAGAGACTATTGGAGACATTTCTGTGATGAAAAAGGTGAGAGAATAGATATACACTCACCTAAAGGATTATTAGGAACCCCATACTAATACTGTGTTTGACCCCCTTTCACCTTCAGAACTGCCTTAATTCTACATGGCATTGATTCAACAAGGTGCTGAAAGCATTCTTTAGAAATGTTGGCCCATATTGATAGGATAGCATCTTGCATTTGATGGAGATTTGAGGGATGCACATCCAGGGCACGAAGCTCCCATTCCACCACATCCCAAAGTATCCACATCCCATTTTAGGACAGTGAACTCATTGTCATGTTCAAGAAACCAATTTGAAATGATTCAAGCTTTGTGACATGGTGCATTATCCTGCTGGAAGTAGCCATCAGAGAATGGGTACATGGTGGTCATAAAGGGATGGACATGGTCAGAAACAATGCTCAGGTAGGCCGTGGCATTTAAACGATGCCCAATTGGCACTAAGGGGCCTAAAGTGTGCCAAGAAAACATCCCCCACACCATATATATCCTGCCTGGATGTTGATTTTCCACTGCTTAAACTCATTAAAACTGAATATGAATCGGAGCAAATCACTACATCCATAGGATGAACTTCTTCCACCCACTGAAGTGCCATTAAAATTCCAATGATTTCTGTAATTCTGTAAGATCTGTAATTCTCTTTCCAATGCAGTATTTAAAATGGGGAATGTAAACCGCTGCTGCTGTATGTCCAGATTCTGGATTCTTTGATCTATCTGTGAATATTTGAATACTATCATAATATTCCTGGCTTAGGTGCTGCTTATACTACTATATCTTTTGATATGATTATATCCTTTGTTTGTATCTTGTTTTGTATCGTCAGATCTACTTCTGGTTTAGGGAAAAGCCAAGGAGGTACTGATGGTATTACCACTGTAGGACTAATATTTATATTATTTATTTCTATATCCTGGGCTTCTTTTTCTACATTCCATCCAAAACTATTTATTCCTTCTTTCCCTTGTTCCCAACATTTTTCTAGGACCTTTTTCACTGGGTGACTCTCCTTGTGTCCCTTTATTGTGCTCCAGTATGTCACTTTTAATTGTAACCTCTTAACTTCCGGGGCATTTCTGCCATTTCTACCTGTATTGCTGGAATAGGGGATGTTCTGAATGCCCCTGACAATTTGAAACCCCAGTTATTTGCCCATTTTTCCACTTCCTCTACTGCTTTCTGCATACTTCTTTCCACAAATTTAACATTCCATCCTCTTTTCCGCAGAGCTCCATCACCTGCGTATAGGGATTTTCCTATTCCTTTTTCTACCTTAGAAAAGATGTCATTAATCATTATGTTGAACAAAATTGGGCTACAAACACTGCCTTGAGGAGTGCCGTTAACTATTGTGTATATATAGATATTAATATCTCATTGAGTAAAACTGAAGTTAAAGTAATAATAAAATCTGGTCTAAATAGGATGTGGCAAGAGAAATGGGAGAAGGAGATAAAAGGTAGACATCTGTATAGTATTAAAAATAAAGCTGGGGTTGAGAGAAATAAATACGGAAGCAGGAAGGAAGATTCCATAATATCTAGGCTTGAATAGGGCACACATCCCTTAATTACTCCCTGTTTGTCATAAGGAAAAGAAAATCTGAAAACTGTGTGCAATGTGATGTGTCAGAAACAGTTGAGCATGTGTTGATTCATTGCACAGAATATAACAAAGAAAGAATCAATTTGTCTGATTTTTTTCAGGAAAAGAAATTGTCAGTAAATAACATTTTCGTAACGCACAGAAAGATACAAGGGTTTATAGTGCTCTGTTGAGGTAACAGGAAACAGGACTGTTAACAGTTAACAGATATATATATATATATATATATATATATATATATATATATATATATTTTTTTTTTTTTTTTTTTTTTTCATATACTCTTTGTCAACGCTTCATACTCCTGTCCAGTTGGTGGCGGTAAATGCACCTTTAGCTGGTTTGCCAACCGCCATAAAACACCAAAAAGAAGAAGAAGAATACCTTTGCAAAGATTTCAAACAAACTTCTTTCACGTTGTCATTAGGGGTATTGTTTGTAGAATTGAGAGGAAAAAATCAATTTAGGAATAAAGCTGTAACATAAAATGTGGAAAAAGTGAAACGCTGTGAATACTTTTCAGGTGTGCTGTAACTCCCTAGCAACCCCCTCAGAACATTATTTTCCAATAAATGTCAAATAAATACCACTTCAGCAAAAAGGAAGTGGTTAAAACACTGTGATCTCTACCTGGAAAGTGCTGTGTGAAAGCTTACTGGAAAACAGTAACACCGCAGCAGGGAGTTTTGCACAGGTATGCTGTTTTTTTTTGTTTATGGTGACTCTCTCCAGAGTTGTAGGAATCTATCTATCTATCTATCTATCTATCTATCTATCTATCTATCTATCTATCTATCTATCTATCTATCTATCTATCTATCTATCTATCTATATATATATATATATATATATATATATATATATATATATATATATATATATGGTAGTTAACAATTTGTGAATGTCTGTAAAAGATGATATGGCCACATCACATTTGTAAATGTAAATGTTGAATGTGTCCTGATGCAACCTAAACAACAGCATTTAGTCTGTGTTTTTAGGCAAACAGAGACAAGAATTAGGCCTTCCTGAAGTTTATCAGATCTCTCTTTATCTTTTTTTACATCTGAATTGTGAGGTTGAAATCATGGGCAGGGTCCAATGTTTATATGTGAATAAAAGCTCTTCAGAAAATGTTGACTAAATCGCTTAGTTTTACAATCTCTTTATGACCTTTTTTAAGCATCAAAGTGTTAGTTGTGTAGCTGTCAACAGAGAGTATGGAACTGGTTCAGATTTTATTAAAAAAAATCTTAATTTGAATGAATGAAAGTCAGTTTGGAACGTCATTGATCTGTTTATCAAAAGTCAAAACAATCAAAAGTAGCACCTAAGTTTCTAGCATGTGTGAAGTCAAGTCGTCAATTCAAAATGTATTTCTATAGCACATTTAAAAGCAACAGAGTTGCACCAAAATGCTGTACACTAAAACAGTGAGCATATAAAAGAAAGCATAAAAAGAAACCAGGCAGATTAGGGAAGAAACAAGGCATAACAAATAAGATTTAAGAGCTGATTTAAAGCTGGCTAATGAAGGAGCAGACCTCACAGGGCAGACTGTTCCAAAGTTTAGGTGCTGCAGCAGAGAAGGCTCGGCAACCCTTATTTTTACAATGAAAACATGGGACAGTTAAGAGAAGCTGATTACAAGACCTAAGAATCAGAAGCTCACTAATGTATTTTGGTGCAGCACCAGATAAAGCCTTGTACACAAAAACAGCCATTTTAAAATCAATTCTAAACTTTATGGGAGAAATGAGATTATCTTTTTTGTGAGAAGTCTCGCTGCAGCATTTTGGACAATTTGAAGGCGAGAGTTCAGGCAGGCCACACTCTCAGTAAAAAAGGTACAGTGCTGTCACTGGGGAGGCACCAGTAAGGTACAAAAGTGAAAAGGTACATCTTTGTACCTTACTCGCCCCTAAATGGTACATATTAGTACCTTAAAAGGTACATATCAGTACTTTAAGAGTGTGTATTAGTACCTTAAAGGTGCATATTAGTACCTCAGGGTACCGCCCCAGTGACAGCAGTGTACCTTTTTTTTCACAAACTGTTTTAATATCACAATCGATGAAAGAAGCTGCCCTTTACCACTGTACTGATTTATTTCTCAAAATTTAATGACGAATCAAATGTAACCCCAAGATTCCTTACATCTTAAACACTGGCAGAAATAGAACATAAATTAAAAAGAGACGAAGAACTGGATGGGCCTAAAATCTAAATTTTATATTAGCCATCCAACATTTGATCTCCTCAAAAAAGCAAAAGCACGTCCAAGGGATAAGAACTGTAAGTTTTACCTGGTAGATTAAACTGTGTATCGTCAGCATAGCAGTGGTAAGAGATCTTATATTTCTTAAAAATGGCACCCAATGGTAGCATATAAAGTGAAAAGAGAAGAGGGCCTAAAATGGACCCTTGGGGCACACCACATAATAGGGGAATGGACAAAGAAAAAAACCTCCCCATGCTCACTGAGAAGGTTCTGTCTTTGAGGTAAGAGCCCAACTACTGAAAAGCTTGAATTCCCACCTTTTCCAACTGATGTAACAAGATACTGTGGTCGAATTGTATCAAAAGCAGTGCTTAAAGCCAACAAGACAAGCACACCTGCGTGAAGTTGGCCCCCCACCCAACGCAAAACGTCAGCAAATTAGTCTCAGTCGTTTGTGCTCCGTTTGTGATGGTTTGTGCCGGTAAAAGTTTCGTTTGTGCTGCTTTGGTTTTTAAGATATTAAAAGAACATTTATAGGTCATTCTGAGGTCACTCAGTCCCCCACATTCTCCAAATTCATCAGAAATAGTCTCAATCGTTTGTGCTTCGTTTGTGCTGGTTTGTGCCGATAAAAGTTTCGTTTGTGCTGCTTCCGTTTTTAAAATATTATACATTGAATTATAGACGATGACGTCACCAGCCCCCCGACCTGCTCCAAATTCACCCAAAATAGTCTCAATCGTTTGTGCTTCGTTTGTGCCGATAAAAGTTTTGCTTGTGCTGCTTCCGTTTTTAAAATATTATACATTGAATTATAAATGATGTCGTCACCAGCCCCCCGACCTGCTCCAAATTCACCTTAAAGCACAATTCTCCTCGGTGTGAACACTTTTTAGGAATCGAATTGCAAAAGACTTAATAATCATCACATCATTTGTTCAATAAACAATTATTTTTACTTCATTCACTGGTCTCTTCTGATTTAACGTTTTATTTATTTGCAAGGGGTTTCACATATAAAATATGTAAACTGTAGATGACATTTGAGTCAGGATTATTTCAGTGGGTAATTATGTTTGTTTATGCCAGATGCCCAAGAAACCAGCAGTTGACAGAGATTCCATTTTCACAGTCTTGTGCTCATCAAAAGAGGCCATAGTACAAAATGACAATATAGCTACTCCTAATCAGAGCATCTGGACAGAGCTTAGTAAGCAGCTAGAAAACAAGATCACTGCAAAGGCTCTATACACTTTTGTTAAACTAAACAGACACAACATCTGCACTGCTTTAGGATTTACTCGTGAAAGTGATCATGAAACAAGTGGCAGTAGTGATGACACTGATTTTGAGCCAGGGTCCCTTTCCCCCAGACCAAAAGATGCCTGGACTTTTGATCTTGAAGTTCCATTTCAGAAATGGATTGAATTCATGCCTGAAACAGTTACGTACAAAAACAAGTTATCCAAAACACAAAAAAGGGAATACACAATTTTGAAGTCGGGCATCTGGACGCATGTGATAAATCATCACATTTGGCAAGAAGTGAAATGCCCCTGCACAGTTGTCTTTAAAAGAGCCAAGGTCTATCCATCAGCCACAGATAAATATATAGAAATCAGAGGCAACTGTAAGGAGTGTCGTGGCCACATTCACATAAAATGTGACCGAGAGCCTGAAATGAACAGCCCAATGGTGTTCAAGTGTTTAATTAAAAACACTGATGACTCCTGCACACTGGCTGTTCCAAACGTGCGATGTCTGGTAACTTGCGTTTGCAGATATCCAAAGAACTGTGTGAGGGTAGAATGGAGCCGCATGTGTGGAGGGCATCAGAGGCAACAAAGCTGATGGAGTTTGGAGATCCTGAGCCGAGCCATCTGCCTAATTTGGCCACCCTGCGCAAAGCAAAGCAAGAGAGAAATGACATAGAATTAGGTGACAAGGACCCTATTTTGTCACTGCAGATGCTAAAATACTTTGCACCTCACAGTGGTAGCATTAAAGACATTGGACTGGACAAGTTTTTCTGTCACTATTGGAGTCAAACACAAATGTATATGTACAAGTCATTATCAAAGACATCTACTAACCCCACTGTGAGTTTTGATGCAACTGGCTCAGTCGTGAGGAAACTACAGAGACCAAGTGGTAAATCTGGCCATATATTTTTATATCAGGGCATTCTGGCAGGAGATGAGAACTCAAGTGTCCCAGTGGTGCAAATGCTGTCAGAGAGACATGATGTTAATGCCATAACACATTGGCTGAGAGAATGGATACGCTGCAGAGGTGCACCAACTCCAAAGGAGGTTGTCAGTGACTTTTCTCTGGCTTTGCTCGGAGCTCTGGTCAAGGCTTTTACTCCTCATCCTGATCTAAAGACCTACGTCAATGAGTGTTGTGGTGTCTTACTCTGCAAACAGTCAGCAAAAGTGCCATCTTGTTTTGTTCGGGTTGATGTTGCTCACTGCATCACGATGATCTGCCAGTGGGACTGCTTAAAGAAGAAACCACATCGCATCAAAGATTTTTGTGAGGTCAATGGCACAGCTTCTCATGTCACAATCCATGGACGATGCAAGAGAGCTACTACGCAGCATTACTGTTGTGGCTCTCAGCGAAGCAGAGGGCAATGACAGCTCTGGAGCCCCCCTCATATCAGAGAGGTGCAAGAAACACCTGAAAGCCAGAATTGCTGAAGAGTGTGTCATCATTCCAGATGTGGAGGGTGAGGACCTGGAAGAAGTGGATCCATGTGACCAAACACAGACAGACCTACGGCAGTGGGTGACAGACATATGTGAGGAGAGCAGGTCACTTGCTGTGTCTAATGGTGATCATGACAACATGCACTTTCTCCCTGAGATTATTCCCAATATAATCTGGCTTGCAAGTTACTTGCCACTCTGGACAGGAGTAATGATCCTCACTTCCGAAGCACCCATATCACCGCAAGTTCACCCAATGTTGAAGCAGAGTTCAAAAACATCAAACATGGCCTTTTCAAGCATGAAAACCTGCCTATTCGGGTGGATCGATTCATTGCTCGACATCTGTCCTTCATTGAAGGCAACATGCAAATTTGTTCTGCAAGACAAAAAGCTGAGGAAAAAGGTGAAGAGGAGACAACTGTTTCAGCAGTGATCACAACAGACACCAATCCACTACCCACCACAACCTGTAGTGATGGAAAGACAGAAATGGGCACTTACTGTTCCGGGAAGTCTGACACCATCACAAACATCCATCCAACAGATGAAGACGCTGTTGAAAAGTGGAGAGGCCTAGCGGTTCCACCCAAAAAGAGGAAGAGGAACAAATACCTCTCTCCTTGTCCTGAATGGCTCCATGCAGATCCATCTGTGAGGGGAAAGAAACTGAAAGTAGATCTGCTGAAAAATGGAAACAATCAACAGCCTGTTAAACTCAGGAAATCAAGAATCTCTGTGCTGAACACATGTGCATTTGATGCTTTTTGTCAATGCTTATGTGGTGTGCTTTTTGCGATAGTGTCACTGTTGAAAATATTGTTTGTAACTAAATAACCTGTAAATAACCTCCTCCAGCTAGTGAAATCCATCACCACAAAGGGTCTGAATGCACAGGCCTACATACAGAGGGCAGAGCTGGTGAGTGGAATATTCAAAGCTGTCCGACTGAAATCTGGTGCTCTTCAAATTGATGCACAGTGCCACATCTCCACTATAATTGAAAAGTCAATGACAAAACATGCGTGTGTTTCCTTCACAAAACAGTGCTCCTCACAGTATTGTGGTCTCAGCAAACAAGTCACAAGGGAAATTCCATTAGTTTGTACTTCTGTTGCTGTACTGCAGGCTTCTGGCATGGCTCATCTTCAGACCGCGGTAGAAGAAGGCCTTAACCTTCGGAATCCCCTGCCTCAGGCCAATCCAGAGTCCATCACGGTGTCCCTCTACATTCCAGACAGGTACCTCAGGGAAAGTGCACTGTGCAGGAAAAGTTTCTCACAGTTACAGTCTGGGAGAACTTCTGTGGGTTGACACTGACCTGGGAAGTAACTCAGAATTTGCTTTGCATGAATTTCCCTCCAATTTGATGCTCCAAGGAGAGAGATTTACTTTAAGGGCAGTCATTGCTTTCAGAGGAGGCTTAACCCAGGATGCTCTTGGACATTATGTGGCCTACTGCAGGAGGTCTCCATGTGTCTGGGAGATGTATGACGACCTGAGAAGTGGAGTGACAGGAGCGTCAGAAAAAACTAAATATGCCCACATGCTGTATTATACACAAAAGACTAATTTCATTATTTAAAATTACTTTCACAAGTACAAGTGTTTTTGTTGTATGCCACACAACCTTGTTTTCCGATTCCTGTTTGTAGAAGTAGTATCTGCTTTTCTGGAAGTCAGGTTTGAAGTTGTTTGCACTCAAGTCTATTATTATGTGTGGCATTTTTGGTTTGAAGACAGTAGCATGTCAGTATTAAGTGTTTTTAAGTTTAAGTTTTAAAGGTCCATTATTTGTGTTAACGGATGTTCGATAGTACACAGCATTTCAAAAGTAAAATCACTTTGGCTTAATTTCTAATTCATTGAGTCATGAGTTTCCACATACATTATAGTTGGAAAACATTAGGCTTTAATGTTTCTGAAAGAAGTCTCTTCTGCTCACCAAGGCTGTATTCATTAGATTAAACAGTAACATTATGAAATATTATTCCAGTGTTAGTCAGCTGTGAATATATAGTAAAGTGTAATTTATTCCTGTGATCAGAGCTGAATTTATCATCATTACTCCAGTCTTCAGTGTCACATAATTCTAATGATTTGTTGCTTAAGAAACATAATTTTTTTGTGGAAACCATGATACACAATCATTTAAAGGTTGTGTTTATATAAATGGATATTTTTATTCAGCAAGGACACAATAAATCAATCAAAAGAGACAGCAAAGACAATTATATTGTTAAAAATATTTATATTTAAAATAAATTCTGTTCTTTGTATCTTTGATTTATAGAAAGGTAAAAAACACAAAAATGTATCACGGTAAAAAAAAAAATCAAGCATGCAAATTTTTTTTTAACATTGATAAAAATAAGCACCATTTTTAATAATTAAGCATCAATAATAATTGAGCACAAAATCAGCATTTTACTATGATTTCTGAAGGATCATGTGATATTAAAGACTGAAGTAATGATGCAGAAATTTGAGAGTTGACATCACATAAATAATAATAATGAATTTAAAGTGTAATATTTCACAAACACTGCCTTTGGTGAAGTTAAGAGACTTGTTTCAAAAACATAAAAAATCTTAATGTTTCCAAACCTTTGACCGGTTACTTTACTGTATAGGTCTGTACAAACGCACATATTTAGCCTATTGTATAAACACATTAACAAACTAATTATATGGTGCGTGCATGAATGAAAATGTTAATTTTACCACTGTTATTCGCGTAACAACCATAGGTAACAACATACATTAACAAGTAAAACACACTTACCTTGGAGTTTGTTTTACATCCACATCCTATGATCCGCTGTGTCCGTTAAAAGTTGAAAAATGCACAGTAACAGTAATAGTGAATGCTACGGTTTAATGCAAGTTAACTTGGTTTGCCGTTTGAATCTTACCGGCTAACTTACTTGAATGACCTATAAATGTTCTTTTAATATCTTAAAAACCAAAGCAGCACAAACTAACATTTTTATGGCACAAACCAGCACAAACGATTGAGACTAATTTGGAGCAGGTCGGGGGGCTGGTGACGTCATCGTCTATAATGCAATGTATAATATTTTAAAAACGGAAGCAGCACAAACAAAGTTTTTACCGGCACAAACGAAGCACAAACGATTGAGGCTATTTCTGATGAATTTGGAGAATGTGGGGGGCTGAGTGACCTCAGAATGACCTATAAATGTTCTTTTAATATCTTAAAAACCAAAGCAGCACAAACGAAACTTTTACCAGCACAAACCAGCACAAACGACTGAGACTAATTTGCTGACGTTTTGCGTTGGGTGGGGGGCCAACTTCACGCAGGTGACAAGCACTGTATGCGAACCGGTATCGAGAATTTGCAACAGGTCATTGCTGACCTTCAACAGTGCAGTTTCCGTAGATTACAAGATAGAGGTCATAGTTTGCTGGCAGCCGTCTCTGTAGAAGCAGATTATAAAATTAAGACTTCCGTCTTTTCTTTGTTTAACTGAAGGAAGATGACATCCATGTTTCACATCTCTCAGAAGATCAAATAAATAAAAAAACACTGTAGATTTGAAACATCCTTTGGATGTAAGGGAACGTAACACTGAGTATCATCAGTGGAATAAAAAAATTGCATTGAGGGGTTCTCACTGTAGCATGACTCGAGCCGTGTCCTTTTCAGTGAAGAAAACATTTATCTAGAAAAAGGCACACCAATGTCTTTGTAGCACACTGTGCAGGATAGTGCTTTTGTTTCTGTACACTTTTATTTTTCTGTTTTTATGTCTCAGTGATGGCTGAGTTTGACGCCTTCTGCTTTTTTATTGCTGACATTAGAATTGAAGACAATATATTTGCATTTGGTAACGATTTTTGTGCGTGGTTTATTGTGTGACTAATTCTATAGTGGTAATCGCATGGAGCATTCTCATGGAAAACATCAGGGAATTGAATGGACTTGAATGAGCTCATTGTTTCAGTCTTACATATTCAGTTAGCTAACAATGCATTTATTTATGTACATTTCTGAAATGCATTACTTGGACACAGTCACCTCTGATAACAGATCGCTCTAAATTGGGCTACAACAGCAGAAGACCCCACCGGGTACCACTCATCTCCACTACAAATAGGAAAAAGAGGCTACAATTTGCGCGAGCTCACCAAAATTGGACAGTTGAAGACTGGAAAAATGTTGCCTGGTCTGATGAGTCTCGATTTCTGTTGAGACATTCAGATGGTAGAGTCAGAATTTGGCGTAAACAGAATGAGAACATGGATCCATCATGCCTTGTTACCACTGTGCAGGCTGGTGGTGGTGTAATGGTGTGGGGGATGTTTTCTTGGCACACTTTAGGCCCCTTTGTGCCAAATGGGCATTGTTTAAATGCCACGGCCTACCTGAGCATTGTTTCTGACCATGTCCATCCCTTTATGACCACCATGTACCCATTCTCTGATGGCTACTTCCAGCAGGATAATGCACCATGTCACAAAGCTCGAATCATTTCAAATTGGTTTCTTGAACATGACAATGAGTTCACTGTACTAAAATGGCCCCCACAGTCACCAGATCTCAACCCAATAGAGCATCTAAAATGGATGTGGTGGAACGGGAGCTTCGTGCAAGGTACCGCATTTTTCAGCACCTTGTTGAATCAATGCCACGTAGAATTAAGGCAGTTCTGAAGGCGAAAGGGGGTCAAACACAGTATTAGTATGGTGTTCCTAATAATCCTTTAGGTGAGTGTATATTGAGAAAAGCAAATAAATGTGAATTTAATTAAATCAATTTATATTGGGTTTTTTTTTTTCATGTCTGAAAAACGTGGGAATTAATACATTTAGTATTATGATAAGTTATTTGTTATAGTTGTAGTTATAGTTGGCTTCAAAATATATTTGACTAGAAAGACTGCATTTATCACATACACCGGCAAAATGAATGGAAATTCATTTCAAAGTTGTAGCCAGCTTGTGGGCTGAATGTGGTCAATCGCTTGCCTTGCCTTTGTGGAAAAAACACCTCACAGAGGTTTTTATGCTGACCTAATGCTGACAGGAAACATTCTGCATTTTTACATTTTCAAAAAACATCACTTAGTATGATTTATAAGATGTTTTCCTCATGGGGACCAACAAATGTCCCCACAAGGACAAGGATTTCGGATATTGCCATCTTTGTGGGGGCATTTTTTTCCCCATTAGGTAGGGTTTACCAGGCCACAGTAATCTTTGTGTTGACAAAGACATCCAGTCTCATTTTCTGTCTCAAGGCCGTTGAGTTTGCCTGGTAATCTACTCTTGTTACCAAACATGCATGTGTAGATGTACACCAAACAGAGAGTTCTAGCAGCATTCATTTTACAAGAGAACTTTTGGACAATTAGTGAACATATGATGGATAAAGGATTCACAAAAGGCATTACTACAATTTCAGCGAAAACATCTGTTGAAAGTGGCAGAGAAATGTTGATATCATTCAGTATTTATTACAAGTACTTTTTTATTTGTATTTTTTCTCTAAAATGTGTCACTTTGTGTTCAGTGGCACGTTGTAATATTTGGGTAGTACACAAGTAAGCAGTAAAAATTTTTTTTTAAATGTTGTTATTGTAAAACACCACTTTTGAAGAAAAATGTAGTGTCTGATGTTTGAGAAAATATAAGGGGTCATTAACTTTGTAAATTCTTTGACTGTTGTTTTTAAAAACAAAAAACAAAACACATTTTACTGAAATGTGTCCTATGTCGTGGCAGAAAGAATTAAGAATACAGGGGATAATGTATTATGACATTGAAGCCCCATGAAGAACCAACTTGTCTCTAGGAACAATTGGAACAGACTTGTTCCAGTTCAGTGACCAAGATTACATGGTCACAGTGGACTGTCTGTCACAATGGTGGCCAAAGGCAACAGTGATAAGATTGGAACAAAGATAGGATTAAATTAAGATGGAAAATGGACACGTTCTGAGGAGGAGAATGAGATCTGAGAATGAGAAAAGAACTCTGTGATGACTTTACGGAAGTGGATAAGATCGGAAAAGATTAAATAAATGCAGATACTGCTGGACCCACTGACCTGGGAGAGTCTGAGAAGGAAATTGGAACAGCCCCAACCACAAACCAGACTCCCTGTTCAAGAAGTTGTAGGCCTTTTGGGCCTAATGGGTTCCAGCTGTGCTCTTTACCTGGTGGCTTTTATCTGCAACACTTGACCTACTTACACACCGCTCATCTTCTACCTCTCTTTTCTGTTACAGACCTTGCTGAGCCACGCCCCCCTGTGATTTTTGGGTGGGTGCTGTGGACATGTTTAGCTAAAAAGGCTGCCACTCCAGTTTAGCGTTTATTGTTGTCTCTGCAATTAAAAAGGCAAAGTTGACAATTCTGGCTATACTTTCACACGAGAACTCTGGTCTGACCCACGTGTGATCTTGCGTTGTTTCCTTGTCACATCTCACGTGTGTTTGGTAGTGAAACGTAGTTTGCATACGAGACCTCTTGAAAAGTCACGCAGTGTGAAACCCCCTGTCGCCGATACATTGTGCAGTGTGCACACAGCAGCAACTGAATGCTACCCCAGATAGTCATGCAGTGTGAATAGAACTGTGATCTGACTACTTTGAAAATCGAAAAGGACTTAAAGGATCTGCTGCTAACATCTTTGTGCCAGATACCACAGCACATAGTGGAGTCCATGCCTCGACGGGTCAGGGCTGTTTTGGCAGCAAAGGGGGACCAACACAATATTAGGAAGGTGGTCATTATGTTATGCCTCGTGTGTGTGTGTGTGTGTGTGTGTGTGTGTGTGTGTGTGTGTGTGTGTGTGTGTGTGTGTGTGTGTTAGTGCTGTCAATCGATTAAAATTAATTAAAAATATTTAAAAAATATTCCAAAAATAAATAAAATGCTCTAATATTTTGCCCAATATTTATGTGCAGTATGTTTTCTTACGACCCTATGGCCAGCTTCGACTTATCACTGTTTATCACTTTAAAGCTGCTGAAAACCATCTGTATTGTATAATGTGCTATACAAATAAAGGTGACTTGAGTTGTGCTTAGAGTATTGCATCACACTGCAAAATAATAATTTTTAATTTCAATGTGCTGTGTTTAATATGAAGGAATTTTCCATATTGATCTTTCACAGGTGTTTTACCCATATTTTGTATTACACATTGCATTGTGTTTCAGGGTTAAAGGAAATGTCTGTCAACTTAACAGATAATATTCTGTTAATTTACCAGTACCTTTACTGTTTTTCTACAGTTTTTTTCTTACTTACCCTGTAAAAATACTTAAAGATAGATAGATAGATAGATAGATAGATAGATAGATAGATAGATAGATAGATAGATAGATAGATAGATAGATAGATAGATAGATAGATTTTACTTGAAGCAATGTTGCATAAGATTTTTAGACTTTTGAACGATTTGATCTGTGTATTAAAGATCGGTCATCATATTAAAGATGAAACCTATGAAAACAAGTCTTTAGGTCTTATGCAATGTTGCTTCTCAAGTAAATTTATCTTGAATTTCTAGATCTTTTTAGACTGGAAAGCTTAGCAGCACATTAACATCAAACTGAAATCAGTTTCTTGTGATCAGTATAAGTAAACATGCTTTGAATGTCTTTGAGTTAAATATACTATGTTGTCTAAACATACTCTCTCAATATAATCTTTTTCATTGCTAGACTCCTTTTACGTCACAGTTCCATCCGGTCCTGTCCTTGCGGTCCGTGGAGCAACGGCTTTTCTTCCCTGTGAATTCGAGCCAGACTTAAACCTCTCCAATCTGGTGATCACTTGGCAACGGGAAGAAGATACACGAGTGGTTCACAGCTTCTACTACCTCAAGGACCAGCTCGAACGACAAAGCTCAGATTATTTCAACCGTACAAAGTTAAACCCCACGGAACTTCCTAAAGGAAATGCGTCTCTGAGTATAGAAAATTTTGGACTGAAGGATGCAGGGAACTACCTGTGCACAGTGAGCAACAACAAGGGAAATGGCAAAGGGGTGCTACGGCTGGTCTACTCAGGTACGCCAAACGCCAGTGTTATTTTAGTGTCTTTTATATTAGTTCTTAGTTTTTATATTTTGCTTTCATTTTAAGTTTGGATAAAGTTTTAGTGATTTTTGTTGCGTTTTTGTAATTTGTTATTAATTCTATGAAAAAAAACCTTTAAGACAGATCATTTTACTCGGCGGCCATCTTTGAAATACCTCTCATGCAAGTGCAGCTCCTATCTCTTTGAAAGGGGAAACATCAAATTCTCCAAAACTATTCGTCAAGATTATTAAATTTCATATTCCACACCATTGAAATCTGTCAGCATGAATCATGACAAAAATCATGACAAAAAAAAAGAATTTTTTAGCCTGGAGGAAGCTAATGCACTTGCGCAATCCTAAACGCGCATCTCACAACACTGCCTGTTCCGATAGCAACCGGATATTCTAACGGCAGCTGCAGTGACGCAATGACTTTACTAATCAACGATTGGCTCAGCCAGTGCAGACTGATGAAGAGAGGCGTGACGTGTGCTCTCTTCGGCTCATTAAAGACCACTCTCACTGCTGCATTCTGGATCAGTTGCAAGGGTTTGATAGTGCATGCTGAAAGGCCCGCTAGAAGAGCATTACAGTAGTCCAGTCTGGAGAGAGCAAGAGCTTGTACCAGGAGTTGTGTGGCCTGATCTGATAGGAAGGGTCTAATCTTCCTAATGTTGCATAAAGCAAATCGGCAGGACCGGGTTGTTGCAGTGATGTGGTCAATGAATTTTAGCTGATCATCAGTCACAACTCCAAGGTTCCTGGCTGTCCTGGACGGAGTTATGGTTGATGAACCGAGCTGAATGGAGAGAGTATGGTGAAGTGCTGGGTTGGTTGAAACCACAAGGAGTTCTGTCTTTTCCAGATTGAGTTGAAGGTGTTGTTCCTTCATCCAGGCAAAAATATCTGTCAGGCAGGCAGCGATACGAACACTAACTGTGGGATCATCTGGTTGAAATGAGAAGTAGAGTTGAGTGTCATCAGCATAGCAGTGATAGGAAAAGCCATGTTTCTGGATGACAGATCCCAGTGATGACATGTAGATGGAGAAGAGAAGTGGTCCAAGCACTGAGCCCTGGGGAACTCCAGTAGCTAGATGATGTGACTTAGACACTTCACCTCTCCATGACACCCTGAATGACCTACCTGAGAGATAAGACTTGATCCACTGAAGAGCATTTCCTGAGATGCCCATCGTCACGAGAGTTGACAGGAGGATCTGGTGGTTAACTGTGTCAAAAGCTGCAGACAAATCCAGTAGGATGAGTACTGTGAATTTGGAAGCTGCCCTTGCCTGTCTCAGTGCTTCAGTAACCAAGAGCAGGGCAGTCTCAGTTGAGTAGCCGCTTTTGAAGCCGGATTGGTTGTTGTCCAGGAGGTTGTTCTGTTCAAGAAACATAGAGAGTTGGTTGAACACAACTCGCTCGAGTGTTTTTGCAATAAAAGCAAGAAGGGATACCGGTCTGTAGTTTTCTATAAGTGCTGGATTCAGAGAGGGTTTCTTAAGCAGTGGGATTACCTGAGCTTGCTTAATTGCTGTGGGAAAGGTCCCGGTGTGAAAAGAGGTATTGACAATGTGAGTGCAGGAGTAATTGAAGAAGAAATGGCCTGAAGCAGGTGAGTGGGGATAGGATCAAGCAGACAGGAAGTGGAGTGGTTGGAAAGGATGAGTTGGGAGATTTCTGCTTCAGAGGGCATAGAGAAGGAGGGGAGCATGTGTGTGTTGGTTGTTGAGATGTGTGTGTCAGTTTGTGGTGTGGCTGCTGATGGATGAGGTTTTGTTTGTGAAGAATGATGCAAAGTCATCAGCTGTAAAAGTTGATGACTGAGTTGGGGGAGGAGGACAAAGAAGAGAGGAGAATGTTTTGAAAAATGTGCGAGAGTCAGAGCAGTTGTTGATTTTGTTGTGATAGTATGTAGTTTTGGCAGTGGAGACATTTGCAGATAAAGAAGCGAGAAGAGACTGATATAAGATAAGGTCAGTAGAGTTCTTCGATTTGCGCCAGTTCTTCTCTGCCGCCCTGAGTCCAGAGCAATGTTCACGGAGAACATCAGACAGCCAGGGGACAGAGGGGGA
The DNA here is from genome assembly GCA_018749465.1 of Paracanthobrama guichenoti. NCBI lineage: Eukaryota > Metazoa > Chordata > Actinopteri > Cypriniformes > Gobionidae > Paracanthobrama > Paracanthobrama guichenoti. The sequence continues at coordinate 23,127,689 of CM031957.1, forward strand.
GGTGCGGACTGGTCTGGATGAAAGGGGGCAAAAGCTGTCTAAGCAAGATGTTAGAATGGAGCAAAGAATGTCAGTAGCACTGTTAGTGTCCAGTGCTGAGAACTGAGACAGTGGAGGAAGTGAGGATGAAACAATAGTGGATAGGCGAGAGGGGGAGAGCGAACGTAGATTACGCCGAAAGGTGATCTGCAGATTAGTGTGTGTTGTCAGGAGTCAGTATGAGGTTAAGAGTGATGAGGAAGTGGCTGGAGGTGTGCAATGGAGTAACTAAAGTGTTTAGTTTAGTTTAGTGTAAAGTGGAGCAGTAGCGTGTGTAGATAAGGTTCAAATGGTTACCTGATTTGTGAGTAGCTGTAGTAGATACTCACTTAAGGTCAAATGAGGTGAGTAGAGAGGTGAAATCTGCAGCTTGGTGTTTCTCAAGGTGGATGTTGAAGTCACCAAGTAGTACCAGGGGAGTGCCATCTTCAGGAAAGTTGGAGAGTAACATATCCAACTCCTCCAGGAAGTTACCCAGTTGACCTGGCGGGTGATAAACAACTACAACATGGATTTTAGCAGGGTGAGTGGTAGTGATTGAGTGTGATTCAAATGAACTGTTGCCAGATAGAGATGGTATGGACTCAAATGATTGCAAATTTGAGATGAGCAAACCAGTACCTCCACCCCTCCCAATCGGGCGAGGGGTGTGAGAAAAAGTGAAATTATTTGAGAGGGCCGCAGGAGTGGCCGTGTCCTCTGGTTTGATCCAGGTCTCAGTTAGGGCCATGAGACTGAGATTTGAATGAGTGGAGATAGAGAAATAAAGTCTGCTTTGTTTACAGCAGACTGGCAATTCCAGAGACCAATTGGAACAGACAGTAAAGTGGCAGAGGAAATCAGTACCATAAGCAGATTGATGATGTATTGACTTCATCAAATTGTGTTAAATTTTGAACCAAAAAAGTTACATGGTGTACCTTTAACTAATATCTCTGCCAAACACTAGTCACCGTTTAAATTAAAGCAATAGTTCTGTAATTATTTACTCATCCTCATGTTATTCCAAACCCTTATGTTGAAATGTTTTAGGTGCAACACAGAATAAGAAATTGGAACTGATGAGTAAATAATGACAGGAGTTTCTTTTTTAGTGTGAGCATGAACTGTCCCACTTTGTAATATTACAATTTGCATTGAAACTCTTTATTCTGTGCTAATGTATGTATCAAGTCAAATAGATTTTGACTTCTAATGCTAAGATGTGAGTGAATGTATTTGATTTGCTAAATCGTTGCATGTTTGCTTTGTGTCTTCAAGCCTTCTATTCCGAGCCGAGGTTAAGCATCCATCTCAGATCCTCCGATGTGACGGTCCAATATGAGATGGAGGGCTACCCGAGGCCGGAGATCGTGTGGCTGGGGTCGGGGGGTCAGAATCTCACTGACCACCAGGAGGTCTTGTCTGCATCAGATGGAGGGCTGTACTACTTAAAAAGCAGCTACGTAACCCAGAATCCAGCGCTCAATGTCACGTTTACTCTAAAAAACCCTGATGCGCATCAGGAGCTACAGAGGCATGTTATCCTCAGCTATGGTAAGCATTTTTTATTGCATGGCTCTCTGGAATACTTGTTTATATTTGATTTTATTGTGTTCCCAACCGTTGTTACGGAAAATATATAATAAGGATTTTTAGAAAAAGTCTGGGCTCAGTACGATTGTGAAATATCATTACAATTTAAAATAAATCTTTTTATATATATATATATATATATATATATATATATATATATATATATATATATATATATATATATATATATATATATATATATATATATATATATATATATATATATATATATATATAGTCTTCAGTGTCACATGATCCTTCAGAAATCATTCTAATATGATTTGCTCAAGAAACATTTCTTATTATTATCAATGTTAAATCAGACAAGTATCAGCTGGGATTCAGCAACAGCATATCTTGGTTCTGTGAAACATCGCAAAACCAATGTCACTTGCGTATCTGAGCAGAAACAACACAACTTTGGCGACTCTTCATAGGCCTTCCCGTTCTTTAATGTCTCTCCAGCAGTTGAAAGCTTCTCCGATATTAGTGTGAATTCTAAAGCTCTTGCCTGATCGTAACCCTTCTTTTTCCAATTATATTCCATTGACCTGATTACATAGAAATCGGTTATTGCAAGATTAATATTTTTGTGGAAAGCGTGGTACTTGTTTTTGTTTTTTTTCAGGATTTTTTTTGATGAATAGAAAGTTGAAAAGTACATTTACTTGAAATGGAAATCTTTTGTAACATTATAAATCTCTTTTACTGTAAAGGCCCGTTCACACTATGAACAATAATGTAAAGATTATTATATTAGCATCCACACCAGTTGACGTTATCATTCTGTTTATTCTAAGCGCCACTTTAAATGCTTGAGCTTGTTACAGACATTTTTTAAAAGTCAATGTGGAATAAACATCATTGCCGTGGTATGCCAAGAAGCTGATTAAATGGTAGTAGGCCTACTTCAAAACATTCCCACTGTATTATATAACTGTAACGAGGAGTCAGCCGATTGAGAATCCATCTGCAGCTTTATTTCAATGGGTAACCAGAGTACAGATAAGAGGCAAAACAGAATCATGAACAGGGACAGGCTTGGGTCGAGGCAGGCAGCAAACATACACAAATCCAGATAAACAGCCAAGGTAGAGGCAGGCAGCAAAAGGGTCAAAGTAGAGATAAACAGTCCAAGGTCAGAAACAGAATAACAATCCAGGAATAAATGCTCAGAAATGATCACCACAGCAAATCAAGACTTCACAATGGTGGTGTGTGTGTGTGTGGTGTGCTAATATAGTGTATGGGATGAGATGCAGGTGTGTACGTAATCAGTCTCAGGTATGAGTGTCAGTGGGAATTGTAGTCCGAATGAGAGTCAATATTCTGGTGAGGGCTCCCTCTGGTGATCCGGAGGAAGTATCTATAACTCTATAAGTCTGTTTTTGATTGTCTAAACACTCTGTCTGTAATTTCTCATGTCAATCAGAAACCCCCATGGCATTGTTATTTCAGGGAGATGTTGTTTTCCAGACAAAGTAATTAAATGTGGTCTGTCAAATTAAATGGTTGGTTATTTCATGCATTCTAATTTGTTTACACTGTTAAAGAGTTGGATTTTCAAAAAACGAGTTGGGTGTATGACGGAGTATTTCTGTGCCAAATACACAAGTTTTTTTTTTTTTTTCAAGTATGGCCCTAGTATGACGTCATAAAGGGTGGAATTCCTTGTATGGACACTTCTCCCGGATGAGTGTTAAGGAAACAGTGGATGATGTTTGTTTTTCCGGAGCAGCAACAGAGTTCCGCAAGTGTGTTTGTTTGTTCCCGGTCACGAGTCAAACAACTATGCACCCTATGAGAGTTCCCAAAATTAAGAAGAATATCTCAGTAGGTTGCCTTGTGTTATGTCTTTCAGGATAATGCTTCCACGTGCTTTTTTTTTTTTTATTGTGAGTGACATGAAAGCTGATGTTTCTGATTGTAGCTCTTTATTTGCCAATCATTTAATGCAGTTTTGCTCTGATAATGGTTTGATTCTCTCCAGTAAATTGCATTTATATGATAATCAGTGAGGTGTGGCACAAAACTTCATGGTTAGATCACTTCATCTGCACAAACGATGCACATGACTCCTTAGAGGCCATGGGAATTAATTATGAATTTGCCACTATCACTATCAGCACACTGATCATGTGCCTTTTTCTTTATCTATAAATCTGGGCAATTTACCTGCTGTCCGTGAACAACGATATGCGTGTAGGGAAAATGGACTGGTCTAACTTGACTGAGGATGATCTTAAAGTAAACTGTGTTCAGTCTGACACATTGTTGAGTAATCTCGATTTACCAAAAGACAGAGCTGCTTGCTGTAAGAACTCGCAACTGTAAGAACGCAACTGTAATGACCTGTAAGAACCCATAACATGGTATTGAGTTGTGTTCCATGTATGATAATATTGTAGATTCCCTTCTTGCCTCAAGCAGGCCTCTGTACAGGACCAAGACATACAAAACCAAGCCAGGCTGGAATGAATACGTTGTAAATCTCTGCCAACGAATATTGATGGTGTAAGTGGTTCAGAGGAAATTACTTGGTTGTGGCAATAACATTATTATGAGCTGTTTAATGGTGTTAAAAGTAACTCCTTTGCTGTAGGCAACATTGATAATGAAGATGTGACTGTCTCCCCACAAGTAGTCTATGATGCAGTTATGATGTTAAAAGATAATAAAGCATGTGGTATGGAAAAGATATCTGCTGAACATTTAAAATTTGTGAGTAGAAAACTGTCCTCTGCTTGCCATTTTTTACTGCGTTTTTATTTCATGGTATTTTACCTGATTCTATCTCATCTGTTATGTTAGTGGCTATTATTAAAGACAGCTGGCAAGTTAAATGGCATGGATAATTACCGAGCTATAGCTCTGGCCAGTATTTTATCCAAGGTCATTGAGAGGACATTTCTGAATAAGTTGGAATAGTTTGTCACATACACAGTTATATACAGAATATACAACCGGTTACAACAATATGTAAACAGGTCCGCTCCATGGACAGTGCAAATTCACAGTTAAAAACACAAGGGGGAAATTATAATAGAAATAGAATAAAAAAGTACTATATATATATATCTGTAGAATTATAAATACATGGAGTCACGTGATGGCGAAATGGCAGCACTTTAGAGCACAGCTCCGCATACCCACCATTAATTAGACCAATTTGTATATTGGCTTTGCAAAACAAAGTAATCTTTGATAGATAACTTGCATGCAACTTGAAACATCCGATAGATGTCAAAATGACTTCTTCCAAATCATCAATTCAAGGGATACAAACACGCCTGAAAACAACGAGCCCAGAAGCTAACGATACCACGCCGCCAGAATCAAGTAATCAAAACCCGAACTTGAAAGATCTTTTTGCTGAAATTAGTCAAATGAATACTACTCTGCAGGGAGTAGCAAGTGATGTGACGACTATTAAAGAGACTACTACAGAACTAAGAGAGGCTATTAGCTCGGTACAGGCCAGACTCGACGAAGCCGAAAATTTGTGCATTTCACACTTAGAAGATGCATCAAATCGCCTGGCCGGGGACACGGAAAAGATGGCGAAACGTGTGGATGAAACCTGGAATAAAGTTGAAGATCTGGAGAATCGCAGCAGACGGAATAACATAAAAATAATCGGACTCAAGGAAGGGAAAGAAGCTGGATATAAAATGAATGAGTATGTACAAAAGATCCTGTCGGAGGGGCTCGCGCTGACGGGGCCGGAGTTCGAGATTGAACGCAGTCATCGGAGCCTTGGGCCTAGGCCTAATGGTGACCAACCTCCCCGGGTCATGCTGGTGAAATTTCTACGTTATACCGCGAGAGAGAAAGTCCTGGCAGCAGCGAAAAAGAGCAGGGGATTTGAACGGGAGGAATGTAAGATTTCTATATTCGAGGATATGTCGAGGGAGAGAGCAATGATGAGGAAAAAATTCTCTGCAGCGAAGAAGTTACTCTGGGACTGCGAAGTTCGACATACTCTGGCTCACCCCGCAACATTGAGGTTCACCTGGCAGGGGAAAAGGATGAGTTTTACTGACCACCTGGCAGCGGAAAGGTACATAAAAGAACACATCTAACTACAAAGAAGTGAGAAGTAAATCACCAGGACTACTGGCAATATAATATGTAAGTCGAAGCATTATGAAACTTGATGTGGTGGGGGCGGGGGACGCTTTGGGGTCTGTCTTCCCGAGTCAAGGTTTGACCCAGAAGTAGGATCGCTGCCCCTTATGGGCAGTGTTTTGAGTTTGTTTTGTTTTTCTTTTCCTTTATTTGTTTTGCTCTCAGTAAGTTTTTCAAGATTTTTTTTTTTGTTGTTCAAAAAATTTTGGAAATTAAATGTTGGTTTTCTATCAGTAAGAGCGGCGAGTATAATACCAGTTTATATGGCAAAGTTTCATTTATCTATTTTCTTTCAGTATGGAGCAAAGAAGCTTCATCAGAGCACAACAGGTGCAAAGAGTTACATTCTACTAGTGTGTGATGGATAGACAATGGAATATTATATCTTGGAATATTAACGGCTGTGGGTCACCTGTTAAAAGGAAAAAAATACTGGCTTATCTTAAAATCAGAAAAGCTGACATTGCCTTTTTACAAGAAACACACTTTAAAGATGAAAAGGAAGCCCTGAAACTTCGATGCGAAGTGAGGAAGAAAATACATTTTATTTTGTTGAATCAACATAAAGACAAGGAAGGTCGATTATTATGCATAGAAGCAATATTATTCAGATAACATTCTCTTTATTAACCATCTGGTTCTATTCCAAGTGCACCACACCTGAAGTGATCATCATGGTGTAAATGTAAAACAAATGACTTATTTGTTATATATATCTTTGCAGAAAATATGCATGAAATATGAAGGCAAATATTGTACAAACGTATCTTAAACATATCCTATATACTCAGAAATAATATAAAATAAAAAAATGCTAAATATTTCTTAGCCAAAAAGTAATAGCAATAAATAACAGCATTATTAACAGCAAATGCTTTGTAAAAGACAGAAAATAACAGCACCTTTCAGCCTGTCATTCAAACATGAAATATCAAACATATAGTAGTTCTATTTTTCCTGTTGCTTTTATGTTTGGCTGTTGCACTCGTGTCTTTAGCAGCGTCTCATCTGTGAAATGGCATTCTAAAAACGTGCCGCTGAAGTTAGAAAAAAATTTAACTCCTGTCTAATAGCTTTGCTTTTTTCCCATTCCCACTGCTTCATCGTTTTCAACACAATATCGCATTCTGTGTGAACAGCCGCTTAAAGGATTTCAAAATGAAAATTTCCTGATAATTTACTCACCCCCATGCCATCCAAGAAGTTCATGCCTTTCTTTCTTCAGTCGAAGTTTTTTGAGGAAAACATTCAAGGTTTTTTCTCCACATAATAGACTTTGATGGCAACCAACTGGAAGGAATAGGATCTTATCTAGGGAAACCATCTGTCATTTAAAAAAAAAAAAAAATTAACATTTATATGCTTTTTAACCTAAATTGCTCATCTTGCGCTGCTCTGCGACCCACCACGGATTGCGTTATCACGTTGGAAAGGTCACGCTAGACGTAGGTGGAAGTACCGCCCCAAACGAACATGTGAGGACTAATACAAATGCTCTTTACCAAAAAAACACTCCATCTCCAACTCCAACAGCGCTTTGTAAACACGGGGGCAGTACTTCTGCCTATGTCTAGCGTGACCTTTCTGACATGATTACGCAATCCATGGCGAGCCGCAGAGCAGCGCCAGATGAGCAATTTAGGTTAAAAATTATATACATGACTGATGTAAGTATATGAAAGAATAGAAAATGACTGATGGTTTGGCTAGGTAAGACCCTATTCCTTGTTTGGGATCGTGCAGAGCCTCTGAGACCCTTTGAAACTGCATTGATTTTGACCTTCAACATTTTGGTTGCCATTGAAATCCTGAAATGTTTTCCTCAAAAAAGTTAAACTTCTTTTCCTATGGAGTGAATTTTGTGCCATAATTAAACAAACAAATCCAGCATTTTGCAAACAAACACGATCTGCTTTGCAAAGGAAAACACAACTCGCAAAAAAAAAAAAAAGAAAGCGATGTGCAAATACAATGGTCAGTTTCAGCGAAAATTTCATTATTTTTCATATATTTGACCTTTATTCTACACTACTCTGTCCCTCCTTGTAAAAACGGTCTGATGGTTTCCGGATTCTATGAAGCCGGTCCCTCAAAAATACAATGGGCTCAGATTGGTTAGCTGGCCCAGTGTGCTGTGATTCGCTAACCGCCTAGTGCACGTTTTTCGGAAACGTCACGCCCCTTACCTTTACCGGTAGTCTGTGCTTTGGTAGTATTAGAAACAATGTTGATTCTAGCGATTATAGGCAAATATCTGTCGCAAGAACTATTAGCCCAAAACGAACACTAAACATTGGCTTTACTATAGCAGCCAAATCAAACACAGAACCATGTTCAGCATGCCTGTAGATAAACAATACATAAAAGCTCTAATCAAAGAATCATTTACACTAATTCCAAGTTCGCTGTTGAGATTTAAAAAAGTTTGTAATGTTAGGTGTTTGTCGGATAATGTTACGTATGAATGAGCATTTAACAAACTGCTTTGCAGAGCCGAACAGCGTTGTTAATGTGTAGCACAGAGAGCGAGATCTGGGTAATAATTATGAGGGACCGAGTTAAAAATGAAATTTAACCATTGATCCCTAACTCCCCCATTCCTAGGAAGGATGAACAAAGTGGACCGGCAATCCGGATGAAAATAACAGCGTTTCATTGGCATTGCGGCAACAACACTCCAGCCTACTGACTATACCACAACAACTCTTCTCCACAGCAATTAAAAATGGCCTCGCCCCCCTTATTTAATATTCTCGGAAGAGGGGTTTATGTAAATATTGGGGTTGGTGATGTCAGCAACCCTGGAGGAATGTCTGTAGTCCCTACCGGCTTTCTTTAAAAGCAAATATCTCCCTTTGCTTTAAACTTTGAACATTGTAACTTTGCAGATGTTGTTTATGCTCAAACAGCAACATTACAAGCTAGCTAAAGTTAGAAAAGTGAAATCGTGTTTTACCACCCCTTTAATGCACTATACATATAAGAATAAACCATCTAAAATGCTTTGAATAATCATACTACCAAAACTAAATGTGATCTGATGATTTAAATGATGTTTGCGCTTTTACTAAGCAGTGCCGCTTTAAATAATGTTTGCGCTTTCACTTTGCAGAGTGCCGTTCCAGAAAGTGTGTCAAAATGACCGCTCTCAAACTGTAAATGTTTAGCTCATCCAAGAATTTTTCTTTTGCATTTACTCACTCTCATGTTGTTTTCACGTGCCACGCAATCATTTGAACGTCCGTGTTTACTACAGTATGCGCGTTGTGGTAAATCGGTTCATCATAAACCATCGTTCGTGTCTCTTCAGAAGACTTGGATTTGTATTATACCACTCGATTATTTCTTTTTACGATGCCTTTATGACATTTTTTGGATCTTTTAAGTTTGAGAGGAATGGACTATAAACAGAGGGATCCCTCAGGTTTCATAAAGAATATCTTAATTTGTGTTTGGAAGTTAAACGAAAAATGACTTGGTGAGTACGTGATGTCAGAATTTACATTTGTGGTACATTTGTAAATTTGTGTTTGGGTGAATTATTCCTTATAAATAGGCCTACTTACAGCAAGTTGAGCCTTGGATAAAACCACTCTATATCACAAATCATATCTTTTCCATCAATGATACATATCGTGATATATCATTTAGCGATATATTGTTACACCCCTAATACTGCCCATTTGTGGCGGCGCTACAGACAGAGCAGGCAGAAACTGAACACGGATGTGTGTCAGTGTTGGCGGGCCCACCTGCGCTGCATGTACAGATGTATGCATACTGTATGTGTAGGCTAACTGATTCTGCAAATAGTATAATTTTTCACACTGACGAACCCGACACTAAGTCCAGTCAGGTTCTTCTCCAGTATGTGGAACCACTGGCGTTGTGTGTCCTGATTAAAGCTTTGATTGATTGATTGATTGATTGATTGATATAAATCACTCATTCGATATCAACACATTCTCACACCCAACTCGTCACATATGGACGCTTGGTCAGGATCCTTCGGGTTCACTTTTTAAAGCACAGGCCTACCCCTTCAGCGTAATTTTTCAACGCACTTGATTTCAATGAGAAACCTTTGGCATCATACACAGACGTGTTGGGCATGTGAATGTTATAGGCATAATGAAATTATATATTGGGTTATGATTTAGCCATTATGACATTGGAGTGTGATTTTCAATTTAATCAGCCAGCATAATTTAATTTACATGTTTTTTTATTTATGCTTTTTAGACACGTTTGAACACGCAACCCAACCCCATCCCTAAACCTACCCATTTGTGTATTATTTGATATAAAACACAGGATATAACGGGCAGATACGACTGCAGGCACCATTCATTCAAAAAGTAAAAATATTCCAAGTGTTTCTGAAGGCCAAATGATCGATTTATGTGAAAAAAATTCCCAAAAGCGATCAGCGTCTCCATCCGCCGAATATCATGCACACATTTAAAAATTGCCGTCCGGAGAAACGTTATGTCTGCTTTGGTAGTGAAATTGCATTGGATCTTGTATGTCTCGTGACCAATTGCGTCATGCTCAAGAGTCAGGTTTATCTTTTGAATGAGATATGACTGAGTGTGTGCATTCACGATCATCATTTCAGCAATTAAAATGTTAAGATCAACTGTTCTTTTCATGAAGATATCGTATGACGTCCGAAGACTTGGACAAAGTTGACAAACTACGAGTTAATACTTTTATACTATTTTTGGTCAATTTTTTTAAATAAATACCTGTGACTGTACTTTTTTATTGCCTGTTAACATTATGTGTTTTTTATATATATATATATATATAGGGCGAACTGAAGTCAATCAAAAAATGACGCCAAAAGGGTACCCTGTGTCATGACCAAGCGACAATATGTGACGATGAGAGAGAGAACGTGTTGTAGATGTACATTGAAGCGGCTGTGGAATCCTTTATCCACCCCCTTCAGGACAATTTCAGACACAGCCTTCATCTCCCTGTGCTAGACATGGTCTGGTCCACAGATTTAATTTTACTCAAAACTAGCTAAGGATATCCCATTGTTATTATTATGCGTAGGTGTTGTAAAAGTCCAAAATGACACACAAATGGGGAATATGTGACAGAAAAGTCTACAAAGACAGACACAGGAAGCCGGAAAAATCTCTTTTCTACACCAGTCACATCATTATTGGCAGTTAATGTGCTGATGTGAAGTATTAACAAGCTCTGTTTTGGCCTGTAGCTCTGGGGGAATTTTGCTGTTAGGTCATTTCTGTGTGTGTTGTAGTTGTAGCACAACACTGTCTAGGGAGACAGTATAACACACTCTCACATGCTTATTTTTGTGGAGGAGAAAGATTTACTTATCTTTCCTTTATACTTGTTTTTTTTTATACTTGTGTCTCAAACCACCATATGAAGTGAAATTTGTATTTAAAGTTTTGTATTTAAAGGTGTGGTTGATTTGCATGTGACGTTTTAGCTCAAAATACCCCACAGATAATTTTTTTATAGCATGTTAAAATTGTCACTTTTTTGTGTCCCTTTCAATGCACATGAGCTGCTGCTCATGGGGCGGAGCTTCAAGAGCTCCAGTTAGCAGCTCTGATTAGCTCATGCAGACAATAAAACTGTTCAGCCTTTTATGTTCAAACCGGAGTTGGACAATGATGGAGAGACTCAAGAAGAAGTGACAACATGTAGAATGCAACAGGACTTTTCTGAATGGTTAGTTGATGAATTTATGTAGCTGATGTGGAGTTAACTATCTTCAAGTCATTGATCAGCATATTCTGTCATGATAATCTCACCCCCTTTGTTGTGTGTTCCCAGGGGCAGGGTTTATGTAAATTTCAGGGTTAGTGACACCACTAACCCGGGAGGAAGCTTGTGTAGTACCTACCAGTTGTTTGTTGTAGTCCTTAAAAAGCAATTTCTTTAAAAGGCAATATCTCCCTTTGCTTTGAACTTTGAGCATCGTAAATTTGCAGATATTATTTATGATCAAACAGCAACATTACACACTAACTAAAGTTTAAAAAGTGAAATCATAATCAACCAGCCCTTTAAATGTGTCTTGAAAGCATTTCAGAGGGAATTTACACCTGGTCTTTTCACAACCGGATCTAATCAGAGAAAATGCATGAAGTGACAATGTGTAAATATGGCCCTACATACACAAAATGTCCCCACAAAGATGGCAATATCCGAAAAAAAAATGTTGGTCCCTTTGAGGAAAACAGCTTATAAATCATACTAAGTGATGTTTTTTTTTTTGTTTGTTTGTTTTTTTCTTTTTTCTGTGATGTTTTAAGGGTAGGGGACAGAATATACAATTTAAAAATCATTATGTCTATGGAAAGTCTCCATAAAACATGAGTGTGTGAGTGGGTTCTGATTCAAGATTCTGTAATATCTATTGTTTGTCCGAAACATGGCTCACGCCCGCGGTCCCGGACACAGCTGTGACGCCGTCGGAGAACTTCTCTGTTTTTCGGATGGACAGAACAGCCGAGGCCGGTAAATCCAAAGGCGGTGGAGTGTGTTTCATGATCAACAAGAAATGGTGCGATCCCAGGAACATCACCATTCTCTCGCGGTCCTGCTCACCTCATCTGGAACATTTAACAATCATCTGCCGCCCATTCTATCTGCCTAGGGAGTTTTCTGCGGTTGTCGCGACCGCCGTTTACATCCCACCGCAGGCAGACACAGCGCTGGCTTTATCTGGCCTTCATGATGTTGCCAGCGGCGTCATAAACCAACATCCCGACGCGGCATTCATTGTGTCGCGGCGATTTTAACAAAGCAAACCTAAAGAAAGTCCTGCCAAACTTTCATCAGCACGTCTCCTGCCCCACACGAGGAGCAAACACACTGGATCACTGCTACTCTCCGTTTAAGAACGCCTATAAAGCGCGGTCACTTCCAGCGTTTGGCAAATCGGATCATGCCGCCATTTTCCTCACTCCCGAATACAAACAAAAGCTCCTCCAGGAACCCCCGGTGAGGCGGGAAGTTAAGCGTTGGTCACCCCACTCAGAGACCGCGCTACAGGCAGCTCTGGGCGATGTGGATTGGGACATGTTCGGCGAGTTCAGCTGACGTAAGCGAGTTCACAGACGTGGCGCTTTGCTTCATCAACACGCTTACAGAGCAAGCCACGCAAACAATAACAATAACGTCCTTCTCAAATCAGAAACCGTGGGTGGACAATTCAATCCGCGCGGCAGTGAACGCACGCACTGCTGCTTACAACGCCGGTCTCCATTCAGGGAATATGACTGAATATAGGTCGTCCTGCTATGCTCTCAGACGAGCAGTTAAAGCCGCAAAACTCCGTTATAAAGACCGAGTGGAGTCTCATTTCCAACTCAACGACTCGCGGCGCATGTGGCAGGGTCTGAGGTCCATCTGCTCCTTTGGATCTAAATCCTCTGCAGAGGCAAGCGCTGATCCGTTGCTCGTGAACGAGTTAAACTCTTTCTATGCTCGCTTTGACTGTAACCGCGGCAACGCGACTCCGCCAAGTGGCGCGTTAGAGGAAATTACTCAGAGCAGCAACAATCACGTGATCTCTGTCTCGGAGGATGAAGTTCGGAGAGCACTCAAGCGTGTGGACGTCAGGAAAGCTGCTGGGCCGGATGGTATTTCAGGTCGTGTTCTGCGGTCCTGTGCTGATCAGCTCACCGGGTTGTTTACATCTATCTTTAATGAGTCCCTCGCTACATCTGTGGTCCCCACCTCCTTCAAAAAATCCACCATCATCCCTGTCCCTAAGAACAGTAAACCCTCTTGCCTAAATGACTATCGTCCAGTGGCTCTCACGTCTATAGTCATGAAGGTCTTTGAGAGACTCATTAAAAACACCATTTGCGCCTTCATTCCTGACACTTTGGACCCTCTTCAGTTTGCCTATCGTCCCAATAGATCGACTGAAGATGCCATCTCTCATGTCCTCCACTCCTCCCTCACTCACATCGACAGCAAAAGTGGGAACTACGTAAGACTGCTATTTATTGACTATAGCTCAGCCTTTAACACCATAGTTCCCACCAAGCTAACCTCCAAACTCCTGGATCTCGGCCTGAATCCTTCTCTCTGCCACTGGATTGAGGACTTCCTCACTGGCAGGCCTCAGGTGGTGAGAATAGGCCAGTCCACCTCCACCTCCATCACCCTGAGTGTGGGAGCTCCACAGGGCTGTGTCCTGAGCCCCCTGCTCTACTCTTTACATTTCACTGCCGGTTGTATATTCTGTATATAACTGTGTATCTGACAAATAAAACTCTTGAATCTTGAATCTTGAATCTTGAAGATTCAAGAGTTTCATTTGTCACATACACAGTTATATACAGAATATACAACCGGCAGTGAAATGTAAACAGGTCCGCTCCATGGACAGTGCAAATTCACAGTTAAAAACACAAGGAGGAAATTATAATAGAAATAGAATAAAAAAAGTACTATATATATATATATATATATATCAAGTAGAAAAAATGGAATAAAAGTGGAATAAAATAAGTGAAATAAACTGTGCAGTGAGTAAACTGTAGACTTATAAATATGCGGTTAACAGAAATGTACATGTGCAAGAGTATAATGAGTATAATGTGCAAACAGGTTTATAACAGGTTGTTACACAGTAACAACGAGAACAGAAAGTGCAGTGCAATGTCAGTGTATCGATGTTTATCCTGAAGTGATGTTAAGTGACTGAATTCAGGAGTCTGATGGCCTGGGGGAAGAAGCTCCTCCTGAGTCTCAGTTTTGGCCATCAGGCTTCGGAAGCGCTTACCAGATGGCAGCAGCGTGAAATGAGGGTTTGCAGGGTGATTAGAGTCCTTGATGATCTTAGTAGCTCTACCTTTGCAGTGTTTGGTGTAGACGTCCTGCAGAGACGGGAGAGCTGACCCTGAGATGTGCTCGGCACAGGTGGTAGTCTTTGCCTGGCTTTTTTCACCTGTCTGAATGTGAGCAGTCCAGGTCAGGTCCTCGGAGATGTTTACACCCAGGTACTTGAAGCTGCTCACTCTCTCTACTGGTGACCCACTGATCATGAGAGGGGAGTATGTCCGTTGCTGTCTCTTCCTGAAGTCCACAATCAGTTCTTTGGTCTTGCCAGCATTCAGAGAGAGACAGTTGTCCTGGCACCATGATGTTAGTTGCTCCACCTCGTCCAAGTATGCCGTCTCATTGTTGTTGGAAATGAGGCCCAGAACAACAGTATCATCAGCAAATTTGATGATAGAGGTGGAGCTGTGTGTGGACAAAGAGGAGTGGAGGACATGAGAGATGGCATCTTCAGTCGATCTATTGGGACGATAGGCAAACTAAAGAGGGTCCAAAGTGTCAGGAATGAAGGAGCAAATGGTGTTTTTAATGAGTCTCTCAAAGACCTTCATGACTATAGACGTAAGAGCCACTGGACGATAGTCATTTAGACAAGAGGGTTTACTGTTCTTAGGGACAGGGATGATGGTGGATTTTTTGAAGGAGGTGGGGACACAGATGTAGCGAGGGACTCATTAAAAATAGATGTAAACAACCCGGTGAGCTGATCAGCACAGGACCGCAGAACATGACCTGAAATACCATCCGGCCCGGCAGCTTTCCTGACACGCTTGAGTGCCCTCCGAACTTCATCCTCCGAGACAGAGATCACGTGGTTGTTGCTGGACGTTATTGTTATTGTTTGTGTGGCTTGCTCTGTAAGCGTGTTGATGAAGCAAAGCACCACATCCGTGAACTCGCTGACGTCAGATGAACTCGCCCAGAACATGTCCCAGTCGACGTCATCAAGAGCTGCCTGTAGCGCGGTCTCTGAATGGGGTGACCAGCGTTTAACTTCCCGCCTCACCGGGGGTTCCTGAACGAGCTTTTGTTTGTATTCGGGTGTGAGGAAAATGGCGGCATGATCCGATTTGCCAAACGCTGGAAGTGACCGAGCTTTATAGGCGTTCTTAAACGGAGAGTAGCAATGATCCAGTGTGTTTGCTCCTCGTGTAGGACAGGAGACGTGCTGGTGAAAGTTTGGCAAGACTTTCTTTAAGTTTGCTTTGTTAAAATCGCCCGCGACGATGAAAGCAGCATCGGGGTGTTTGTTTATGAAGCCGCAGATAACATCATGAAGGCCAGATAAAGCCAGCGCTGTGTCTGCCTGTGGTGGAATGTAAACGGCAGTGGCGATGACCGAGGAAAACTCCCTCGGCAGATAGAATGTTCCAGATGCTCCATATGTTTCAATCTTTCTACCAGTGACTTCAGTGATGTTGAGACCATTTTACCAATCGCACTATGACCTTTAAAAAGACACCAGACATGAAAGGGATAAAACAATAGATTCACAAGATAAATCATATGTAGTATATCTGCATTCTGGGACTTGAATCAGGGGGAAAGGGGAACGGGAGGTAGAGAGGGGGAGAGGGTTTTGGTCAGGGCGGTGTCCTACAGTTTCTCTGTGAGATCTTCTCTTCAGATTGAGTTTTATTGTTTTAATGAAGGGCGCTGGATCTCAGCTTTTGTCTTAGCAGTAAAACCGCTCCTTACAGACGGCCCCTGGCCCCTTGGGACAAATTCATATGAGTTTCCAAGGGGACATATTTGGATATTCCCTGTTTCCATATTTTGGATGTTGTTTCCGGAATGTTCATGGTGCTGATCCTTGTTAACAGCACAAGTCCATGGGTGCAGGAATCAAGTAGTCACCTGAAATAACAACATTAAGGCTGAACATGAAGATGAAAACACTGCAAAACACACCTCTGGCACAGTCCCTTTAGGTGTAGGCATACTGCGCTGACTGGATGCTGTCGCAATTGGACAGGATATCTATGATCCTGTTGGTCAGGTTTGCTTCCACCTGCACTTGATTGCGATAGTTTTCAGTCTGTAGAATGACTTGTTGTCCCAAGTCTGTTGTGTCCATCAGCATGAGCAGAAAGTGTCAGTGGAAAGTGTCTTTACACTTTGAGGAAGCATCTGTGTCCTGTCCTCCCCAGGATTCTTAGATAGCTGACCCTTTGAGAAGTCCTCGGTCACCTTCAAGCAGAAGGTTTGGTTTGCCGGGCAGGTCGGATCTCCATGGGTGAAGGAATCATTTCACTGATGATGCTCCATTGTGTATGAGACACCTGAACAACTTCTGAATAACCATGCAATAATTGAACACTGATGACTTTCTGGTTATTGTGAGATGGGAAAAGAGAGTTGTTGGATAAACACAAGAACATAAGAATAACAACACATGATAAACTCATGTCAGAAGTGCGAGTGGTAAATACGGTCTCATTTCTCAGGGTCAAATATTTAGTAAGTAGGTCTCATTTGATAGCCAGATTCTTCACTGCCACTGACATGGAAGTGGAATTTAAACGTGGTCTGGATGAATTAAAGGAAGGGTAACAAAACATCAATATAACAAGTATATTTACCAGAAGTATGCATAATTAAAATATATCACATAATTACACATGGAATTACACAATTTAATAATTGTTATTATAAAAGTGTCTATATCAGTTGGTTTTTACTTTCAAATCATTACTGAAAGCTAATATTTCAATCAAATCACTTAGAGAATGAGATTTACAGAAACAGAGATTTAAAATCTCTAGTTTAGCTTTTGCACTCATCTTCTGTGCATTTGATGTACAGGCTAAGACACACTCAATAAGGTAAGGCAGGTCTGACTGAGAATTGTTTTATTAATTGATAGAAATGCCTGCACTCTGCATCTAACTCTTTTAGATATATGTTCATTGTCATTAGTCATATGTTGGAAACTAGGGGGCCCTCCCAGTTTACAACAATACCAATGACTGGACATAATAAAGATTTTGTCCATCAATTTACTGATCAATTAATTGCCAATCAATTGATGTGTGTCGATAGCCATGCACATGTTTTATGCACCTTACATGGAATACATATAGGAAGTTGACATGGCTGTAAGCCATAAACTTGTTCAACCTAACTGAAAAGGAATTATGAAAATAATTGCCCTTGTCCTATATGTATGAAGGTGAATAATGTATGATAGATTTGCATTATATTAATGATTTTGGCCTGGATAGTCCTATGATCTATTCCAGGTAGAGATGTTGTACGATTTTAAAGTTAAAGGTGTGTGTCGTGTATGTTGTGTATAGGAGATGGGTGGTGTCTATCCTACCATAATCTGTGTTGTAGAATTTAGTTCCAGTTTTTACACTGGGAAGCCATGTAGCTATGTGTGCTGTGGGGTGTGAATGGCTTCATGAAGTATCTTCACTCCCATCTCCTATGTTAAGTTGTGTGTGTGTATCTTGGCTGATGCCGGCCAGCCCAGACCCTTGTGGAGTCTGGGTCTGAAGAGTGGCAGCCATCAGCCTGAAAGGAAAACAAACACAGAGAGAGAAACAGTCTAATATTGGACCTTTACACAAATTTCACTAAGATAGATGGTGCTATCTTATTTTTTCTTTAATGGTCTTAGCCAGACAGTTGTTACAGATGGCTTTAACCTGTTAAGGTTTTATGCCATTATGAGAGAATTTGTTTTAGTTTACAAAAACATGGATCATCATCATGATCATGTTTCTGTAAAGAAAAAGGTCAAATAAACTGATTTATAATGGTCAGATCTGACTGCTGGTGTGTAAATGCAGTCAGACCCGTTACACCTTAAGCTGTTGTTGCAGTTGTGTTTACACAATCTGCTGTATTGTGATCATTATCACACTCAGGTCCCCTGGGGGGATCTCTTTGAATGATGCTGTTTATACAAGCTAGATCTGGGTTTAGAGCAACAGGTTCTTTGGTATTTATGGTGTCTTTCAAACTCTTGACCATTTGGATCTCTGTGGTGTGTAAACCCTGTGGAGGTAATGCCTGAGATTAACATACACACAGTTTTCATTACATTCACGGTAAATAACTTGCCCATGCAATCTAACGCTCCCAGTGAGGAGTTTGCTAAAACTTGCGCCCCTTTGTTTGTCATTGCATCACAATGGAAAGCTCGCACCTCCTCTCTCTCCCTGGGTTTGAGATTGGAATGTAAATGATTAGGTCTTGAATGAATTCAGCCTATTCAAGTTACAGCAATCAGGTTAATCATTTAACTGGGCATTGTCATTTTCCCATTAAAGATTCTTGCACAAATAGAAGGTAAAGAAGTTCTTTCTCTTTAGGTTTTTCACTTCAGTTTTCTTTCTTAACATTTAGTTTCTTTAACCATCTATGTTCTCATTTCCATTATTTCAACCTTCGAATCCTTCAACAATCTTTCATCCTCTAAATAATTCTGAATCATCATGAGATCAAAAACCATTTCTGGCCATTATCATATAATTTACATTATAATCATAATATAAATCATATTATATTAAAATAGTATGAATTGAAAAAGAATTTTATTTGCTGGTCTCAAGAGGGTCTCTGCTGAGTCATGTGTCCAGAATCATTTGTTATAATCTCTGTTGTGCTGGCGTGATCATTGTGTGACACAGCAACAAGACCAAACTGGAAACCAGTCATCAACTTAGATGCTGTGGATGTTCAATAAACTGCAAACGCTGAACGCACGGGTCAAATCATTGCTCAATCTAAAGATTTTTGTGACTACACAATATAGAATTGGGCACAATTTTCTTATTTTTAGATATTATCAATTGCATTCTTTGGAGAATCTATTTGCATATGAAAAGAAAGGTTTGACAAAGACAGGTCTGATGGAGAAAGACAAAGTTCATCTTTGTTCTGTTAATTTTCCCAGTCTCTTTTGAGACACTAATGAAGACACAAAAGTGCAGCGATTCCAATGTCTGAAATAAGACCATAGTAAAACGCTATATTTCACAGCACATTTATAATTGTGACATCAGTCCTGAATCAGTTTTGTCCACCTTCACATTTTACACACAAAGGATTGTAGTGAGATCTTTTCCAGTAAGATTTTGTTCACACGTTAACGTGGCCATTTGTTCTTTTTCTTTGCTGTGTTGTAGCAGCAAAGCAAATAAACAAATGTAACTGGACCTTTAATTTACAGCCTTCTTTTGAGTACCGAAATAAAATTTCCTCTCTTGCTGCGTATGCAAACAAGGAGAATTTTAAAGCAAGGGATATCATTTCTACTCTACGCTGTTGCTTTCATGTTCCTGATAAGCACTTTGGTTGTCTAATTCTCAAGCCTTGATCGGATTTATACAGTATTCAATATATTCCCAACATTTCTAAAAGGCAAATAAGAATGGACTTACCATGACAGCTGAAGAAAGAGAAGGAAATCACCTCTTGCTTGTTGTAATCCCAATACTTTCGCTGAAAAGACACTCGCATCCTGGAGATCACGTCAGGGTCACCATTTTGTAAGGTCCATCCGTTAGCCCAAGGACGGAATCTAACGGCCTGGTCGAAGGACTTCTGCGTGTCTGCCTTTTCAGAACTTCTGTTGGATTCACTTAATTTATGACCATCGAATTTGAAATCTGACTACATTTGTTACATTTGTAACTTAACAGCTGATCATAAGTTTAGTTGTGATTTTCACTCTCATATGTTTGCTATGAATGGGAATTTAGTACAATAGCAAAAGCAGTTTTAAATTACTTTTATGCTTTTCTGAGGTCAAAAAGTCTTGTTTGGGGGCCCTGGATTATTTCATCATAGGGAGTATAGGGAGGCCTTGGAGGCAAAATGTTAAGGAAATACACTGTATTTTAATGTTGTTTTAATACTTTCCCCAACTAAACTAGCTTAATGGGTTCTTTATATGGTAACAGTGCTGTATAGCACCTCAACCCCAAAAAAAAAACGCTTAAGAACCACTATCTAACTTGTTTGTAAACCATCATCCATTATAAGAATAAAAACCACAGTCTCTGCAAGTGATTAAGTGATTGAGACACAAAAGGCTTTGTCAGTCTTGAGCCAATGGGAATCAGGAATCAGGCACTGCAGCCAACTCTCTTTTGTACAGACTTTTGCAATGTCAGATTTAATTTTTTGCTGATTTGTTTACGAGGAGTTTTGCAAGTTCTTAAACAAACAAGCTGATTTGTTTCAGTAAACATAGAAGAATAATCACTTGAATAGCAAATTATACAATCCTCCCGTAGACGTTTGGTCATTGCAAGTGTTAAGGGTTAACAGTTTATGACCCAAGACCATTAGTGAAAAATGAAGACCAAGAATCAGGAGTGCAATTAATTAAAGAAAAATTTACTGAAGAATAGTTTGCAGTTTTATCAGCAGAAGCCAGCTTCAAGTCTCACAAGGAGTTTGTTCCCTCTCTACCAGTCTCGTCGTACCGTACATACAATTGTTCCAACTGTTTTCAAGGTCTAGCCACGTCATTACTGCAAGGTGGATGATTCTGACTGGCTCAGAGAAAATGAACAGTCATGGTAAATTTCCACACATTGTCAGTAAATCAGATGCACGCGTCCGTAGATCACTTGTTGACGCTTTCACCCCGGAATTAGGTACTTGGTGACCTTCCAGATCTGGAGCAGGTGCCAGCTTGCTTTCTCTCAGTGAGAGGTACAGACAGTAGTACAGGCAATATTCATCGTTTCAGTAAAAGGACATATAAAATGAATAAAATATAAGACAAATTCATATTTCATATCTGGAAGCCGGGCTAAGTGAGCAAGCACTGTTACTGCACTCCTGGCATGTTAGGGGTGTGTGATGCCTCCAAAATCCAAACACACATCAACATGTTGCTATCAAGTGTTTAGCGACACATCACAGACCCTCAGTCACCACTCAGAGACCAAATACACACACAAGAAACAATGAGCTGCTCTCTTGATTAAATCAATTCTGAAAATAATCATTAAAAATCATTATAATAATAAAGGAGGACACATATTGATTAAGGCTTTGATTATGAATTTAATTAGGATATATATATATATCCATTCCAAAAAAGTTGGGACACTGTACAAATTGTGACTAAAAGCAGAATGCAATGATGTGGAAGTTTCAAATTTCAATATTTTATTCAGAATACAACATAGATGACATATCAAATGTTTAAACTGAGAAAATGTATCATTTTAAGGGAAAATAAGTTGATTTTGAATTTCATGGCATCAACACATCTCAAAAAAGTTGGGACAAGGCCATGTTTCCCACTGTGTGGCATCCCCTCTTCTTTTTCAGTCTGCAAACGTCTGGGGACTGAGGAGACAAGTTGCTCAAGTTTAGGAATAGGAATGTTGCCCCATTCTTGTCTAATACAGGCTTCTAGTTGCTCAACTGTCTTAGGTCTTCTTTGTGGCATCTTCCTCTTTATGATGCGCCAAATGTTTTCTATGGGTGAAAGATCTGGACTGCAGGCTGGCCATTTCAGTACCCGGATCCTTCTTCTACACAGCCATATATATAGCCATATATCTTTAGTCTGGATGACATGGCATCCCAGTTTTCCAAAAAGAACTTCAAATTTTGATTGGTCTGACCACAGAACAGTTTTCCACTTTGCCACAGTCCATTTTAAATGAGCCTTGGCCCGGAGAAAACGCCTGCGCTTCTGGATCATGTTTAGATATGGCTTCTTTTTTGACCTATAGAGTTTTTAGCTGGCAGCGGCGAATGGCACGGTGGATTGTGTTCACCGACAATGTTTTCTGGAAGTATTCCTGAGCCCATGTTGTGATTTCCATTACAGTAGCATTCCTGTATGTGATGCAGTGCCGTCTAAGGGCCGAAGATCACGGGCATCCAGTATGGTTTTCCGGCCTTGACCCTTACGCAGAGATTGTTCCAGATTCTCTGAATCTTTGGATGATATTATGCACTGTAGATGATGAGAACTTCAAACTCTTTGCAGTGTTTCTCTGAGAAACTCCTTTCTGATATTGCTCCAGTATGTTTGGCCGCAGCATTGGGGGAATTGGTGATCCTCTGCCCATCTTGACTTCTGAGAGACACTGCCACTCTGAGAGGCTCTTTTTATACCCAATCATGTTGCCAATTGACCTAATAAGTTGCAAATTGGTCCTCCAGCTGTTCCTTATATGTACATTTAACTTTTCCGGCCTCTTATTGCTCCCTGTCCCAACTTTTTTGGAATGTGTAGCTCTCATGAAATCCAAAATGACATTTCAAAATGTCTCACTTTCAACATTTGATATGTTATCTATATTCTATTGTGAATAAAATGTAAGTTTATGAGATTTGTAAATTATTGCATTCCTTTTTTATTCACAATTTATACAGTGTCCCTTTGTACTTTTTTGGAATCGGGTTTGTACAGCTATTGAAGCGGCTGTGGATTTTAGAATCCACCTTTCACAAGGGAAGAGTTGCACAAAGCTTGAGAATTTGCCATGCTTTGATTATCAGTCAAAGTCAAAGTCAGCTTTATTGTCAATTCTGCCATACGTACAGTACATACATACATACAGAGAATTGAAATTCTATGACTCTCAGACCCTAGGTGCCTAACAACAAAACAATAACAATAACAACAAAAGTTTAACAGTAACAACAACAGAAGAAAGATTAAAAAAAGATGGATAAAGTGAATTATAGAGGTAAAGTGGCGATGGCAAATAGTGCAAACAATGGTAACAATAGTGCAATTTCAGATTTAAGTCAGTGCAGGTATAAAATTATAAGAGTGTGTGCAAAAAGAGTCTTCACAGAGGGGTTCACAGGTCAGGTGCGTGGGGCAGAAGAGGGGAGATTATAATAGGAGATATGAATGTAAATAGGGATATGAAGTTTGGGGTATAGTTTTTTTTTTCAAAGATGCATTAAATTGATCAAAAGTGGCAATAAAAACATTTACATTGATAATAATCAAAATGATAATAATACAACATTGATAATCATAAATGTGTCTTGAGCAGCAAATCCTCATGAGAATGATTTCTGAAGGATCATGTGACACTGAAGACTGGAGTCATTTGAAATTGTAATATTTCACAATATTACTGTTTTTACTATATTTTTGATCAAATAAATACAGCCTTTATGAGCACAAGACACTTGAATAAACATTACAAACTCCACTGACCAAGTTTCCTGAATTTCCTGTTTGATGCGTCATTATAGAAGTAAAATTGCTTGCAGTTATGTTTATTGTAAGATGGTTATAATTTAAGTCATGTCAGTGACGTGTTCCTATTGTCTTTTATTGCAGATGGGAACATGAACTCCAGAACATCTGTGGTGGTTCTGTCTATATTATGTGTTTTCCTCCTGTGTTCAACAAGCCTTCTGTTGTGGTTGTACTGTCGTAACAACTAGAGATGACTTATGTTACAGGACTCCTCATTCCAATGAATAGCTTGAAATTTATATACACACTGTATCACAACTTTTTTCTTTTAAAGGAACGTTCCACTTTTTCCAACTCCCCTAGAGTTAAACAGTTGAGTTTTACCGTTTTCGAATCCATTCAGCCGATCTCCAGGTCTGACGGTAGAACTTTTAGCATAGCTTAGCATAGATCATTGAATCTGATTAGACCGTTAGCATCTCGCTGAAATATGACCAGACTTTTGATATTTTCCTATTTAAAAATTGACTCTTCTGTAGTTACTTTTTATTTTTTTAGTTTATCTTTTATTTTCAAAAAAGTGGAGTGTTCCTTTAAAGTAATTAAACTAATCTCCATTGTATGAACTAATTTCAATTAACTCAAAGGCAACCAGGTAACTTAAGCCAAAAATATTTTTTTACAGTGATGTGCTGAACACTACCTACTACTACTACTTGCCTTTTATTCTTGTATTTAAAGAAGTTATGCTGCTCAAATAGACTTTATGTAAACCAGATTTGGTAGCGAAGAAACAGTAAAAGTTGACGTGTGTGATTTTTGTTGCAATTGCAATCCATTTGTTTCACTTGCAGTCCCAAATCCTTAACTTTAGTGACTGTACAACCTGAAAAAAAGTACATTTCAGGCTTTTTAGCCTTTATAAAAAGAATCAAAAATTATATTTTACAGAATTCACGATTACTTTTGAATGGCCGTCAATGGAAAAAGATGTCCCTAAAGTGATGATGTCATTACAATAGCAATAACTGAACATTAGCTCAACACATTGCATGAGTTTGAGGCAGGACCATCAAGCATCATTAGCTTTGGAGCCACAGAAATGACACACTTCAGCTTTAAAACTGACAGATTATTGAAGACTGATATTTAAAAACGGACTATTCAAATGTTTGTTTCTGTATAAAGATGACACTGAAAGTCATTGTAGCTGCTGATGTCAGAGGGTTTCACACACAATCATCACTGAGAGATTTACTTTCACCGTAGCTGAAAAATGAACAGAATATAAGATTGAGATGCATTTTATTTTTTCATAAACTTTAGTACAAAAATAATCTTGATTATGCACAGCCTTGACCAAACATTTGTAATGTGTGTTTTTTTGGGGGGGGTTTTTAGGACCGTATTTTGGGTCAAGAGTATTTATTGGAGTTATGTGTGTGTTTCTAGATCACAAAATGAAAGCATTTTTAATATCCTTATTAATCATGAAAATGTCAAATTATATAGCATTCCAGCCATGTATTCCACATAACACCTCTCACATGTCCATTCCAAATATAATCTTTTAAAATGAAGTCCGTTAAAAAGAGGTAGTTGTGAATTTAAATATCGATGATGACGAAGATCTCTGGCTTTTCTGTGTCGTGTACCTGCATAGCAGAGTATGTGATTGCTTTCACTTCTGTACCCTGCAAAACAAGAGCATAAAACAACATTACAATCTTTGGAATCTGATGTCTGTTTAAATGAAAGTGTTATTTATGCACCATGAGGAATTCAAATGTTTGAGTAACCCCAATCAGACATAACCGGGTTTGGCTCAACCAATGTTTTCTTGTACATTCACCGCTGTTTCTTAAGAATTTAGTTTAGTCAAAGTAAAAGGATCTGCTCCAATGAATATAGCACATGTTCACAAACACATGCAGAACACCTGTATTACTTGTAGGAGCTTTATTATGTTTGAAAACAAGGTGGACTGAAAGGTCAGACTGCTCTGTAAAAAAATGTTAAACATCTGTACTTGCCAAACCATCTAAAAAATTGGTTTAATTTTAAGAGTACTTTAAATGCTGTGCTGCATAGAAAATATAAAAGGGATGCGTTTCAAAGACACATTATAGTACAAGATTACAACTTGTGGTAATTTTGTAAGTACAATCATACAGTGAAATAAACATTATATACAGGGGCGCACATAACTTTTTTTGGTCTGGTTCTCGAGGGAACACATGGAGATGCTGCTTTGTGCTCACACTTGTCCTACAAGCTTCCTAAATGTAAAATAACACCATTTGTTCACTGTAGAAATGTTTAGGTTCATCTCTGTTAAAGCTGTATTTTATTTTATTAACTTTAATGACACAGACAACATCAGGAATAGTAGCCTGCTGTCACTTGTAGACTGAATATACTGACACACATCCGGTTTCTTTCTGAACTGTTCATACCGAGAGAATGCTTGCTGAGATGGGTATTTTTGACATAATTTTGTGTGCATGTGTCCATTCAAGCACAAGTTAATGACATCGAGGAATCAATTCGGTGTTTGAGTGCTGCCTGAAACACACAGACGCGCGAGTGTCACGATTTTCGCCTCTTCCTCCGGATTTAAAATTGTTTGAATGTGTAAATTGGCAAGACAAAATACGTCCAAATGATAAACTCACTATGATGGTTAAATGTAGCAGTCCGCGAATCACATGTGTGCCACACCGCAGGGCCTGGTACGTACGCATCACAGATCAACTGCGATCCGTTGCACAATAATTAAAGGTGCTGTATTCTAAGTTTTTGACTGTACTAAAGCATAAAAATACCATCATATGTTTGCAGATATTTAGGAAACATGCCAAGTTCACAAATCCCCTTTTCTTTGAAAAACAATTCCAGTTAATGCTACAGCCAGTTACTCTACTTTGAAATGTGTGTTACGTGACGGAATGCAGTGAAAACACAACATATTGCTGCAAACAAACTGGGTCAGAGATCGCAGATTCTACCAGACCTAAAAAGCCATCCATCTAAATATCCCTATGAAAGGAAGCACATTAAAAATGCGGATAAACTATATTTTTAATTTGGACTGCAGTACCCATTTCAACCACTAGCTGTCATTCCTACATACAGCACCTTTAATAAACACACTTGTCATCGTGATTGCTATCTTACCAGAGATGGAGAAAAATCCTACTCCGTTAGTAAACGTGTTCTGGTGCTCATTTTATTTTTACCACACATGCACACCAGTGATGATTGCTGTACATCCTGTCACATGGCAGCTTTTAGACATTGTTTTGTTTTTGTGTTATAAATCAGAAATGACAAGGAGGCAGCTTTACGCAATACAAAGTCAAGGGAGAGGGTTGGACTGATGGATTTCAGATTATGATGCATATTTCAAATCAGTATATCAGTACATTTTTTCAGACTGGTCCAGCTAATAGACTGACTCGCCCCATTATATTGTCAATTGTGTACAATTCAGTGCTGTAGAAATGTAATCAATTAAAATAAAATAAAGTTGTTATGCATGCATTTTCTACATTAACTACATTTGTGGTCATTTTCATGTGTATTTATCCATCTTGAACTGAGCAGCTTGCAAAAGGCTACTTTTTAATTCCCATGAGTGGATTATCAGCAAATCAGTGAACCATTCAATCAAATAGCGGCCTCTGAGGTGTTCTCTTTATAGGATTAGCAAAGAAAAATCATAACGACAACATGAGCTACTGTTAGAATGCGTAATAAACCACATGTGATTTTATTTTCCAGATCACAGACAGAAGGGAAAAGTACCTGTGGGTGCTTATTAATGCTGAATTCTTCACCCCACCTACAAAAATAAAATAAAAGATTATTCATTATCACCAAGTAATGATGATTCACACCTGTTCCCAGAAAGCTGGCTCTGAAATTCCATGGCAGGAAATGTGAGGCCTCTTTCAGGACAAGAGGAAATCAAGCAGAGAAAGAGATTTGATGCTTGGTCAAGTAGGTCAGTTTGAGTCACAATTGAAAGCCCTATGTAACGGCCCACACATTTCACAACACGGCCACTTTCCCCACCTTTTTTTTTTTTTGTAAGCACAGAACTGAAAGTCATTTTATTTTAGAAATGTCTCTTTCTCTGGGACATGCAAGCCATAATACTTTTGACCACTACAATGGCTTCCATAGTATTGTGAAAAGTGATATATAAATACATTTGATGACTATTTGAAGACTATTTTGTAAGCAGAATATAGAAATCAAATATTTCATTATATTTTAGCAGATGTATTGCCAGTCTGTTTTTGTCCCACATTTGAGAGCCAGATGTGGGTTACACATTTACACAAAAAAGAGACTCGCACCATTTGACCACTTCCAATGAAAATCCTACTTTTGACTACAAATATGATTTCATCAATGAAGCATGTATGGTGATTACATGACTTGGAATTTTTTCTGAATCTTTCCAAAGCTTTCTGTCTGACTATGTAGATGGGAATGGCATGGGGATATGACTTAAATTAATATTTTTCCAGCCACAAAATGACTCTAATTTGCTTTGTTGCATTGGAATTCTCTATTTTACTACACTGATTGTAATATAAATAAAGAAAAGGATTAGTAATAAGTAAGGATTACCTGAGGGCTAAATACAAGAAAAAACATTAATGTTAACAATGTTGCATCTCCATCACTCTCCATAATAAAATGATACTGTAAATGTGGTTGACGTAATAAATCAATGCACACCATGATATACTGTTTACCAAAAATTACTGTAATAATAGCTATTCAAATGTAAAGTGCTGTAAAGTTGGGCAATTTAACATGGGGCTCAATGAGATTCTGCTCCCGCCTGGAGACAGCCAGTTAATGAAT
>CM031957.1:23164809-23204809 GCA_018749465.1 Paracanthobrama guichenoti
ACAAGAATATATTCAAAAGGATCAAAAATATGATGTCAGTTTATTATTATTAGCCTGGTTGAAAACCACAGGTCTTGCAAAGTAGCAATTCAAAAACAAGCAATTTATGAGGTTATTAGTAAAAATAGTTTATTTTGCTGCATAAAAGTTCAATAGAATAATTGAGCACTTTAGGTGTGGTTGTCTCATGAAATGTTTTGGTCATTTGAAGTCATATAATAGCTTTAAACGTCATTTCTGTCTCTGCCCACTTTGAGAACCTCTAGACTAGACTAATTAATATTCTCCTCTGCAGTAAAAATGGTTTAATTACGCTTTTAAGAATTTAATTTCTGTAATTACATTATTTATTGACTGTGCAGTCACCACTTTATCTTTAAAATTAGGTCTGGCCTCTCCTCTGACTCTGGCTGGATAAACCACAAAATTCCAGTAAAGCTTCGCCTCACTGTAGGGCTAGGTGCTGCCCTGCACCTCATATGACGACACACATTGACATATTAATATTTCACAATCATGAGTGAATCTTGACTCAAGAGAAAGAGACATAACGTTACTATAAGATAAAATATGATCCAAAGCCTGATTAAACAAGAAAAGTGCACACATTCTTTCTAAACCAGCACTATTTGCACAATACAGTTAGTCTGTGATAGAATGTTGAATAAAGCGTGTCAAGGAACTATGCAAGCACGCACACACACACACACGTTTCCATGTTTTATGGAGACTTCCCATAGATGTTTTTAATACTCTACAATTTGAATATTCTTTCCCTTACATTAACCCTACCCCTAAACCCATTTATCACACAAAACTTTCTGCATTTTTACATTTTCAAAACATTTCATTTAGTATTATTTATAAGCCGTTTTCCAAAAAATGTCCCCATTAAAATGTACTGGTATTACGATCCCTTTTGACTTCCATCAGCCAAAATAATTTTCCACATTTTATGTGGTTTTCAATCAGTAAATTGGAGATAATACAGGTTTAGTTTTCCATTATTTGTGTTATTTATGGTTTACTATAGCGGAATCTTGTAATTCCAGGTGTTCTGAAAAGAAAAGGTTGAATATTGTGTCACACCTTCTGATTCTACTTCTATGGTGTCAATGGGTTCCACGGTCTCTGTATCAGTCATGTAGCCAAACATTCCCATTGCACACTGCTCAAAGGCCTCTTCCAAAGAGTCGCCCCAGGAATGAATCCTACAATAACAGAAGTTAATTAGTTACGACACATGGGAATGTCACTATGAAAAATATTTAAGGGTGGGTTGTTTGTAAATCGTGCTGCAAACCTACAGCACTGAGCCAATGTTGAACAACCCATTACATTACTGGTGATGCAGAAATTACGCACTTTCCCTTAAAAAACATTAAGTTTTCCTTCCAGTGTTTACTATTGGTGGAATTTCAGACATTTCCAGTTATCTTACAGTACACAGGCAAATACTTACTGACATCTGCAGTATGATCAAGATCTGAAACAGAAGATCAAATATTGCTTTGATGATGACATGACTTAGATTTAAAAAAAAAAAAAAAAAGATTAGAAGAACCATTTAGTAAAACATTCCATGTTTTTCTTATTAAAAAACAGTTGAATATTCTAAAGAACCTTTTTCCACTATCCGTATAGGTTCTTCATGGAACCCACTAAAGAACCTTTATTTTTAAGAGTGTATATAAATATAAATGTGTGATTAAACTAACTATTTGCATTGTCATCGACTGTTTGATTACCGACCATCTTCAAAATATCTTCGCTCGTGGTTCAGCAGAAAGAAGGTTTGGAACAACTTGAGGGTGAGTAAACAAAGACAGAATTTTCATTTTTGGGTGAACTATCCCTTTAAGAACCATTATACATAAATATGAAGTTACTTTTTTCCCTCCATCGCTAACGTTACTTCACATGCGTTTTACCATTACTAATCTTAAAATGAGGCGTATATAATTTATTTTATATATATAATTTATTTTATATATATATATATATATATATATATGCTATAATTACGTACATTGTGCGTGGTGACGTAACCCTCTTGGCGAGTCAAGTCACGTGTTCTTAATTTTCATGAACAGTCACAATACACTTGCGTGTTAATATTGCGTTTCTGTAAAGTTCCCGTCAAGTAATGGCCATACATGTACTTATATAGGACCCTTGTGTATGAATGATATACGTTTCAGGACACGTACATTACGTTTAAGTGCGTTTTGTTTGTGTTCGTCACTGGATCAACATGACGCAAGCGGAATACACAGAGAATTTGATTCTACTTACACTCGTACTTCCTGGTGATTGGAGGGTATTTTAACTTTGTTGCTTCTTGCGCTTCCGTGAGATCAAGTTCGCGTTCATTCATGGCTCTGCTCTGAGTGATTTTATTCCTCTATATGGGGTTATTTCCGAGAAAACATGCTAGACGCGTGAAGACAGAAACAGTGAGCTATGTAACGGTTTCTCATAAGATAAGAGTCCGTTGGCTCATTTATTCATTTTCAAAATAAAAGTCCACCGCTTAAAAAACTTGATTCATATTTGCAACTGTCTTGCAGTGCCATCACTTTTTTAAATGTTTCATGTTACAGTCATATGCAAGGCTGTGGTTATGATAATTGTTGGTAATGATTTACTTCAGGAGGAGTGCTAATATGTGATATTAAATGCCCTAATGATTAATTCTCCACTTTGATATTCCAGTAGGCTAATTGGTACTTGCTACTTGGTTATGCAAAGTGGTGTTAAACTGAGGAAAATAAAGGACATTGCACAGGATTTGCTAGATGCAGCCAAAAATCAGTGATGAAACGTTTTATTACTCTGAACTCATGCACTCCCATTGAACAAATAACAAGCAACACAATCTCTCAGCATCTACTGTGTGTAAATCACGGCAGGAATGTAGCTTTGAGCTTTGAGCTAGACACTTCGTTGGCCAGAGATGAAAAAGTTGCACACCACAAGGCAGTATTCCTGTGTTTAATTAAATGGATAGATGCAGCACACTCCACATTTAGGAGGATGAGAGGGGAAAAGTACACAGATAAGCAGTCTACTTCATCACAAAAGTAAAAAATTAAATTCAGCTGTAAGCAGCAGTTTTCAGGGGCCAACCACAAAGAACTTAAGTCATGCCAACATGGCTGGGAGCATCAGACCAAGTTCAACAACGAGCAAGAAAAGACATTTTAAGATGATTTTAAGAAGATGGCTGAAAAATCATAAATATAGTCGCTGGTAAAATTAAGATTCTTTAATAGTTTATCACTTTCAACCAATAGGTGGCGCTGTGACCAAAATTGATGTAGTGTGGTCAGAGTGAGGTGACCAAGGCTGAATCCGAAATGGCCCCCCCTATACCCTTAAATAGGGCACTATTTAAGGGGACAGTCATTTGTAGTGGTGTCCGAAACCATAGTGGACGTTATTGAGTCCTGCTCCTTTGGATCTAAATCCTCTGCAGAGGCAAGCGTTGATCCGTTGCTCGTGAACGAGTTAAACTCTTTCTATGCTCGCTTTGACTGTAACCGCGCAACGCGACTCCGCCAAGTGGCGCGTTAGAGGAAATTACTCAGAGCAGCAACAACCACGTGATCTCTGTCTCGGAGGATGAAGTTCGAGAGCACCTGCCGCGTGGACGTTAGGGAAAGCTGCCGGGCCGGATGGTATTTCAGGTCGTGTTCTGCGGTCCTGTGCTGATCAGCTCACCGGGTTGTTTACATCTATCTTTAATGAGTCCTCGCTACATCTGTGGTCCCCACCTCCTTCAAAAAAATCCACCATCATCCCTGTCCCTAAGAACAGTAAACCCTCTTGCCTAAATGACTATCGCCCAGTGGCTCTCACGCCTATAGTCATGAAGGTCTTTGAGAGACTCATTAAAAACACCATTTGCGCCTTCATTCCTGACACTTTGGACCCTCTTCAGTTTGCCTATCGTCCCAATAGATCGACTGAAGATGCCATCTCTCATGTCCTCCACTCCTCCTCACTCACATCGACAGCAAAAGTGGGAACTACGTAAGACTGCTATTTATTGACTATAGCTCAGCCTTTAACACCATAGTTCCCACCAAGCTAACCTCCAAACTCCTGGATCTCGGCCTGAATCCTTCTCTCTGCCACTGGATTGAGGACTTCCTCACTGGCAGGCCTCAGGTGGTGAGAATAGGCCAGTCCACCTCCACCTCCATCACCCTGAGTGTGTGGGAGCTCCACAGGGCTGTGTCCTGAGCCCCTGCTCTACTCTCTCTACACGCATGACTGTTTGTCCACACACAGCTCCACCTCTATCATCAAATTTGCTGATGATACTGTTGTCCTGGGCCTCATTTCCAACAACAACGAGACGGCATACTTGGACGAGGTGGAGCATCTAACATCATGGTGCCAGGACAACTGTCTCTCTCTGAATGTTGGCAAGACCAAAGAACTGATTGTGGACTTCAGGAAGAGACAGCAACGGACATACTCCCCTCATGATCAGCGGGTCACCAGTAGAGAGAGTGAGCAGCTTCAAGTACCTGGGAGTAAACATCTCCGAGGACCTGACCTGGACTGCTCACATTCAGACACAGGTGAAAAAGCCAGGCAAAGACTGTACCACCTGCGCCAGCTGAGGAAATTCAGGGTTTCACCAGCTATCCTGAAAAACTTTCTATTTAGGGGCGATAGAAAGTGTTTTAACTCAGTGCATCACAGCGTGGTATGGGAACAGCACCAGTCATGACCGCAAAGCCCTGCAAAGAGTCGTGCGCTTATCCGAGCGTGATCTCAGGGTCAGCTCTCCGTCTCTGCAGGACGCCTACACCAAACGCTGCAAAGGTAGAGCTACCAAGATCATCAAGGACTCTAATCACCCTGCAAACCCTCACTTCACGCTGCTACCATCTGGTAAGCGCCAAGCCTGATGGCCAAAACTGAGAGACTCAGGAGGAGCTTCTTCCCCAGGCCATCAGACTCCTGAACTTAACATCACGTGACTTCACGCCAGGATAAACATCGATACACTGACATTGCACTGCACTTTCTGTTCTCGTTGTTACTGTGTAACAACCTGTCATAAACCTGTTTGCACATTATACTCTTATACATTTGTTAACCACATATTTATAAGTCTACAGTTTACTCACTGCAAAGTCTACTTCAATTATTTTATTCCACTTTATCCTTATTTGTTACCTTTTTTTTTTCTCTTGACTTGATTATTTATAATTCTACAGATATAGACATATATATATATATATATATATATATATATATATATATATATATATATATATATATATATATAGTACTTTTTTTAATATCCTATTTCTATTATAATTTCTTTCCTTGTGTTTTTAACTGTGATTTGCACTGTCCATGGAGCGGACCTGTTTACATTTCACTGCCGGTTGTATATTCTGTATATAACTGTGTATGTGACAAATAAAACTCTTGAATCTTGAATCTCTTGAGTGCACTCATTCAGCCCCACAATGCACCGCAATAACTAGCGTAGGCCTACAGCCGATGTACACACAGCGGCTGTCCAAATTTGCTCACTTGTTTTCATTCACTCCTTCAAGTGAACTGTATTAGTGGACTAAAGCAGGGAATAGTGATTGAGGGTTTAGGGGGCAATTTCGGATTCAGCCAATGACACATGCAAAGTTTGGTGTCAGTTTGCCAAAGCATTGCAGAGATACAGCCTCAATAGTCATTTTGGCATCAGGCCTCAAATTTGTTGCTGTGGTATACGAAAACCGTTTTGTCTATCAACACGGAATCCATAATTTTTTGTCGGCACAGTCTGAAGATGATAGGATTCAATATTGGTAAAAATCGGACAAATGGTCAAGGAGGAGTTCGAAAAAGTAGTTTTTGAAAGTGGCGGGCAGGAAGTTTGGCCGACTATGGCAAAATTGGTAATGTTCTCGGCATGACCCAAGGAATCTATTAAGACCAATTTCATTACAATAGGTTAATTAAATCAGACAACAAGGTGGCCCCAAAACTTTTTGAGTACTGTCGGCATGGTGCAGAAGACACATGCCAAGTTTCGTAATGATAAGCCAATGCGTTCGTAAAAAATATAGCATTTTACAGGAAAATTAAAAATGGCTGATATTGGAAAATTGGGTGTCGATCGCCTCGGCATGCTGCACCAAATCTAAAGAGACCAGTTTTGTGATTTTTGGACAAACTGTTCAGAAGTTATGAACAAAAAGAGCCCTTTTTCATATCTTGACCACTAGGTGGCACTGCACTGGGGGTTGTTAGTTCCCAGCATGCTTTGTATATGGCTAAATGAAGAGAGAGTAAATGTTGTTATTTTATGTTTTATGTATTTTTGAGCAAGATGAGAAAGGGGGAGACTTGATTGTGTTTAATATTCAATTATGTTGGAATTATTAGAAGAATTTAAATTACAGTGGGTTACCTTTGTGGAGAAGAGTGGAGCAATTGCTTAGGTTGTGGATTAAAGTGACTGATGTCATTATGGCTTTGTTGAATGAGTTTTTAATGCTTAGCATTTAAGATGCTAGTGTGTGCCTTTTGCTAGCTAAAAATGTGTTAATTAGCTAGTGCAGTATTATAATTATGCTGTGTAACAGTAAAATATGTGAAATTGAAATGAGTGAATGAATATATAAAATTAAAGACTCCTTAATTGGGTCACTTGAAGTTTATTCATCCCATGTATGTTCAGCTTAATTCTTTCATGTGGGACTGATGTACACAAGGGTGATGGATGTGTGTAAATCCAACACACTTTTTTTCAGTGTAGCAAAAGTGGATTCGGACACAAGGAAATTAGTTGAAAAGGTTTACTTTGGTTACTTTATATCTGTCACACACTAAAATCTCGAGTCATATAATTCCCAGAAGAACCTAGACAACAGCAGCAGGTTTATTTAATCCGAACAAAGAATACAATCTAAGAAACAACAAGAGCCAACCTGTCCTGTCCTCAAAAAATCAACAACCACTTCACAGACAGCAGGGACACACGGAGCCTGTGGCAAGCCATTCAGACCATCACTGACTACAAGCCCCTGCCACAGGCCTGTGATGATGATACATCCCTCCCAGAGGCACTCAACCACTTTTATTGCAGTTTATTTAAAATGCAGAATGATACACCTGCACAAAAACAGTTTATTCTAACTGTTTATGTGTCAACCCACACCTCCCAATGACCAGGTTGCTCCGTCTGTCTCCAGCCGACGTAAGGAAGACCCTATCTAGGATTATCTCACGCAAGGCTGTGGGTCCTGACAACATACCTGGCCGTGTACTGAGAGACTGTGCTGCACAGCTGACAGATGTCCTAACAGATATCTTCAACACGTCGCTGAGCCAGGCAGTCATACCGGTACTAAAGAAATCACCTGTGTCCTGTCTAAATGACTACCGTCCCATAGCAC
This sequence comes from Paracanthobrama guichenoti, assembly GCA_018749465.1. Classification (NCBI taxonomy): domain Eukaryota; kingdom Metazoa; phylum Chordata; class Actinopteri; order Cypriniformes; family Gobionidae; genus Paracanthobrama; species Paracanthobrama guichenoti. The sequence goes on from CM031957.1 coordinate 23,172,237, forward strand.
TAACCCCAATCATAATGAGGTGCTTTGAGAGATTAGTCATGCACAACATCAAAATCGGCCTCCCCAACACACTCGATCCACTCCAGTTTGCATACCGTCCAAAGCGCTCTACAGATGATGCAATTTCCTCCGCCCTCCATTTGGCTCTTACCCACCTAGAAACCCTACAGCGGACAGTGAACACAGCTACAAGGATCATCGGTGCCTCTCTCCCCTCCATCCTGGATATTTTCCTTGCACGATGCTCCAGCAAAGCAAACAGTATCGTGAAGGACCCCACCCACCCCTCCCACAGTCTCTTTCAGCTCCTTCCATCAGGAAGACGGTTCAGGAGCATCAGAGCCCGCTCCACCAGACTGCTCAACAGCTTTTTCCCTCAGGCTGTGAGAGCCCTTTACTCAAGGTTTTTGTAAACGATACTGTTATTGTCTCAGTGTAAACTATCTTGTGAAAACGGTGATATCATGCGTATTACCAGTCTATTATTGGGGGATACGAGGATCTGTTGCTCCACCATTGGAGAAAGAGTAACACTACCTTGGATCAGGTGTGCCTTGAAAATCACATTATAGCCCTGACGTCATTGAATTTGTTGTGTGACAGTCAATCACTGTTTGCGGATACCATAATGAATGAGAAGTGCCAAATCATACCTGTCGCGCAATTGTCCGTGACTTCTCTTTCTAAACTACTCTAAAAATAGATAAATCCAAAACGAATGCTTAAGAGCAAACATGTTGAAGGGAAGACTAACATTTTATTATTTAATATTCAATAAATATTCATAATCAGTTGTATTATGCATTTTGTGAAGTTTGAAGTGCTTGAGCTAGAGTGAGCATTAAAACGCGTGTGAGGATTAGGGTCCAACGGGGCTAAAGGCTCCACGGGCTAAAGGCTCCTTTGATTTGATTTTCTTCTAAAGCACTAGATGGCACAAAAACCGGCCTCAGCACTTTCCAAAACATCCGCTTTTCAAGATGCACGTGGAAATTTGTCTGATCCTTGACACGATCACGGGCAGCAGCGCAAAGCTGATTCTGTGCTCTAATATTTGATGTTTTTAAAAATGCTGTAGATTTAAGCAGCAAATAAGAAACGCTAAAATGATTGAATGTATTTTGAAACAAAGGTCTTGTTAATGTTTGTCAGTTTTGCTCAAGGTAATTAAAGCAACAGTTTTACAATAACGGAAGAATATGTAAAGGTACGGTATTTGGGGCTAAAGGCTCCATATTTAACATGATCATAAACAGCGGCTGCCTTTAATTTATCGCTTGTTGACATGACATGATTAGACTCAGATTGTAAGTATCATATATTATGTTGGGTGTCCACTTTAGAGATAATCACCATATTTATAATGAAACCATCAGATTTAAAAATGTGATGTAATCATATCATCTCATTTATTGTCACTACTGTAAATCAGTATTATTATGGGATCTCCTTCAATGCTTTCAGAATCTTTTTTTTTTATGATTTTGTTTCTATATTTTTCAGATATATTTCTATAGTAACATATTTTAATGACAGCATATTTACCGATCAAAGATTAATTCTTTTATTCATTAAAATAAACAGGTCAAACTTAGCTAAAGTGTTAACTTAGACATTATTAAAAACATTATTAATATTATTTCAGCTGAAGTATTTGTATCAATACTGTGAGCCTTTTGCCCCGTGTGTCTCCCCTCAAAAGGCCCCCCTCGGCACCCCATACATTTTTAAGATTTTTAAATAAAAGAAACCACTTTTATGATTAATATTCACACAAAATCTGTTGCTCCATAAATGTTAAATACAAACATATATATTTTCCTGTATATCATACATTATAGGAGTAGTGAAAAGCACATTTTTCTTAAGGTGTGCCTTTAGCCCCGTTGTACCCATGTCAGAGACGTGAAGATTAGTTATTTGAGCTACATAGGCATGTATGCAATGTAGCATATGTTATGCTATGGGAAATGTTCACTGAAGTATTCTCTATAAGGAAGGACTGTGTTAGCATGATGTATACATCTATTTTAAACATAACATGAGTTCCTTTGGTCAGCATATAAACGGCCAAACTTCGTGAAAGCTGGGCATGAAGACACCGTCTCTCCAGTAAATTTTATTTCTCTCCATGTCTTGACAATTAATAATAAATTAGATATCTCTTGGCAAAATAACTGGTGTTTGGTCCCGTGTGCAATGGATGGAAAGTCATTTAAGAAGGGTGAAATATGTAGTTGCACCCTCCCCGCTAGTTATCTGTGATAAACATGTTTGGTGCTTAGCCTTGTACAGTATCTCTGCAGCCATTTTTGTTGCCACAGCTGCAGATAACTAAATATACCACATGAGTATTTGTTTACAGGAAGCCGTCACACACTGACTGAAGGGGATGTGAGGCCTATAAATGTTTGCATGTGTATTCCCTCTTTGAGCTTAATTACAAGTCAAGTCATTTGGGGTCATGAACGAGGATACGCATCTTCAGGCATTTGTCTCAATCAGACAGGTAAGAATTCTTAAATAGCTGTAAGTCTGCCTGATAATAAACAGTGATAAGAACACCAGTTGTACTGCCAATGCATATATATCAGACGTGGTTACATTTAAGTAGTTTCATTTGATTTGGCTTATTTATCAGCCAGTGGATCTCCAAAAATATTCGAACTATGCAGTGGTAAAGTGGATCTTTTTCAGGAAAAAGTGTTCACACTTGTAGTTAGGTTTGCTTGGTTTGTTTGGTCCCAGCCAAAACATTGCTTCTCTTAAAGTGATTTTGGTATTATGTTCAGTGTATAGGTGCATGGTGTTTTATTACAAAGTGACATTGCCAACTACTGGCCTGGCATGCTTAATACAGCATTTAGTCATTTTCACAGATCCATGTGATCATTTTGACAAAATTGTCTTTACACAAAAAACATTTTTAGTACATTGTTGTCGTGTAAAGGTACCCTAAAAGACCATGAACACAAATCTGAAACTCAGGCTGAACATTACAGTCTCACAAATGAATAATACATAAAAATAAATGACTATTTGAGTGCTTTTACTTTATTGATGAGACTTCCAGACCTCTTTCCACTCAGTCTGATTATACATTCCAAAATTAGTTGTTTTAATAATAAAAAAAAGTTGTTAAATGATTTATCTAAAAGTTTCTGCACCATTAACTGTAGAAGAGATAACGCCAGTGTATCCAGGCCACCAATGGCATCATATAGCCTACTTTTGCAAACTCTTTTGCAGTTTATAAAAACAAGACCTTTATCAGAACCTCATTTACATCAAAATTACAATCTCAAAAGAATTCAGAAAAGTCACGGATGACATGTCATATTTTGTCTTTATGCAGCACAAACAGTTCTTTATCCATTTACTAAACGTTCACACTTCTCACAAACTATGAACAAAGCTGTCATAGTAACAACACATGGCCAAACTTTAAATGACCCAAACTAACTGTTGTATAGCTAAATGGTGTTATTCTGACAAGAACAACAGAAAGCCTGGCAAATGAATGTGGCATTCCTCCTAATAGCAGAAGGGGGCAGTACTGTGTTTCTTTAGGCATGCTGCCCAACAGTGAAATAAAGAAGCAGCAGCATGCACAAGAAAGTTGTAAATGGACTCAAGGGTGTTCTACTCATAGAAACCATGAAAAATATTGCTGATTTGTAAGTAAGTGCTTTGTTATTAAGATTTAAAATCGTTTACTAGCAGGTTTCTGATTGAGTCTAACACATTTTAAACATTTAGGGTCTCTCTCTCTCTCTCTCTCTCTCTCTCTCTCTCTCTCTCTCTCTCTCTCTCTCTCTCTCTCTCTCTGAGTATGGGTAGCTGGACAAATAATCAGTAATCAGTTTTTTTTTTTTTTCTTGTAAAACACCACTTTTGAAGAAAAAAATCAATGCATATTGTTATGTAGTGTGAAGTGAAGTCTGATGTTTGAGAAAATATAAGGGGTCATTTGTCAGTTCTTTCACTGTTTTTTTGAACATTTTTACATGGTGTGACAGAAAGAATTAAGAATATAGGGGTGTCACACCAATGGACAACAGAAATGAACACTTTTATAGTGGTTCCAAAAAATTCTGAGACAAAATCTTACCATGTGCACGTCATGTGCTTCACAGTAATGGCCTTAAATGGGGTCCTTGTCCTTCAGCTAATTAAACTTGTCAGCGGAATTGAGGTTTGCAATTTTTATATCAACAGGTCCTGGATTTTAAATGATGACAATACTAATTATATTGACAGTGAAAATGTAAAGAGCTTTCCTGTAGCTCAAACAATAAGAGCGTGGCGCTAGCAACGCCAAGGTCATGGGTTCGATTCTCATTTGACTAAATGTAAAAATGTGTATCTTGAATGCAATGTAAGTCGCTTTGGATAAAAGCGTCTGCCAAATGCATAAATGTAAATGTAAATGAAAATGCCATGTCACGTCAACAACCCAAATATTCCATGTCGTCTCTTTGTCACTCAACAAAATCAAGCAGTTGTCATGTAAATGCTACAAGAGCTGTTTTTCAATTCCTTTAGTTGGTGATTATTAATGAAAAATGTAATAACATCTGAGTCTTTTGTCTCAAAGTTTTCCTTTCCTCAGTTTATTTAAAGTAGTCGGGTGATCTCTTAGCCGAAAACTCCCTTTTTGAACATACACACACAAACTTTATATTCTTGCATCCTGAAACAAGTTCTCTCATTGGTTCACCGACTTCCACCTGTTGATTCTTTCCTGTTGTTAACCTGTTATTGCCTAATAACTTCCTTCTACACTCATGCTCAATTCCTCTTTTTCTTATTGAAGACTACATTTCTTCTTATGCAACAACCTTCTTATTTTAAGTGTGGGGTAATAACATATGAGGTTATTGTATCATTCATTTATGGGAAATTTGGGGTTAATGAGTACAGTTGAGGAATACATCTGAATATTTACATCTTTATTCAATCTGTTTCCCTAGTCGATGGCTTGGCGTCCTGACTGCATCGACATGAATCCTTCAGAGAATTCTCTTGGAGTTTCGAGGTCCGAGTCAACTAAGGAGGGTATGGAAACTTTGGTGCTGAGCAAAATGGAGGGATCAGCTGTGCTTTTTTGCCAACGCCTGCAATATACAGTAAAAAAAAGTATTGAGATGCCAGGTGGAAGTCCTTCAGATGTTAAAACAGAAGCCGAACCATCCATCTCCCACTGTTCAAATGGTGAAAAGACTCCTGGTAAAAAAATAATCTGTAAGCTGTGTGGCATGGAGTATCGCCAGAGCATAAGCCTGGTGCGTCACATGAGAATACACACAGGAGAGGCTCCATACACCTGTGACCTCTGTGGGAGGGGCTTCCGACGTAAAGACTGGCTTAAACTGCACAGTAGCGTCCACACGGGTAACAAACGAAAGAGCGTGAAGCGATTCGGTTGCGATCAGTGTGGGAAGAAGTTTAGTGGCTCCACCGCACTCCAAAGTCATTTGTATAAACACAGAGGCGAGAGGCCGTTCGCCTGTCCGCACTGCGACAAGACGTTCTTCAGTCAGACCAATCTTAAACGCCATCACACCGATTCTCATTCTCATTCTGACAGCAAACAGTTCTGTTGCCCCGTGTGTGGAAGTGGATTCTCACGCCTTTTTTCACTGCAGAAACACATGCGGATTCACACGGGAGAGAGGCCTTTCTCCTGTCCAGACTGTGGAAAGACTTACCGTTATCAGTGTTCCATGAATAAGCATCGTAAACGTCACTCAGCCAAAAGTTGACGTAATGCACATGCATGGCATGTTTGTTTTATTCTATATATCCCATTTAAATTATATTTTTCATCACACCTGTTCACTGCCAATAAAGAGCTTGACTACACATGATGTCCTTTTTAGTTTCGTTTTTCTACATTGTTTACATTTTTCAAGTTATACATACAATATTTTGGGACCAAAATATAAACCCAAAAGTTTTGGGACACTTGCCTTACATGCAGTACATGCACATGAACTTTAATGACATCCCATTCTTGATCCGTGGGGTTTAATATGGAATTGCAGCTATAACAGCTTCAACTCTTCTGGGAAGGCTTTTCACTGATATTGGACGAGAAGGCCTGGCTCACAGTCTCCGCTCTAATTCATCCCAAAGGTGTTCTATCAGGTTGAGGTCAGGACTCTGTGCAGGCCAGTCAAGATCCTCCACACCAAACTCGCTCATCCATGTCTTTATGGACCTTGCTTCGTGCACTGGTGCGCAGTCATGTTGGAACAGGAAGGGGCCATCCCCAAACTGTTCCCACAAAGTTGAGAGCATGAAATTGTCCAAAATGTCTTGTTATGAAGCATTAAGAGTTCCTTTCACTGGAGCTAAGGGTCTAAGCCCAAACCCTGAAAAACAACTGTGGAAGTGATTGGGACACCTGAATTTAATGATGTGGAGGGGTGTCCCAATACTTTTGGTAATATGGTGTATAAGCACTGCTCTATGAATATGACCTATTTCCATTATAACCAGAACTCTGTTAATACACTTTATTTATAAAATTATATTTAGTTTAAAAACGTCCTGTTCATTTTTATTTCCAGATTTCTTTCAAATCAATTTACGGAGCAATACATTCAGCATCTTTTGATGACAAATGGGGGCAGCACTGACTTTCTTTCTTTGGTTCTGCTGCCCAACCCTGAAGTGAAGAAAAGAATGAAGTGTCACTGTGTCAAAAGTTGGAGTTGCTTATTTCTGGTTCAGACGCAGAGGATGTTCCTTTGAACAAGAATATTGCAAGTAAGTGCTTTATGATTAAGATCATTGACCAGTGTTTTTCAGATTGAGCTTGTGAACTTTAAAGTGAAAATTAGTTCAAATGATATAGGCATTTAAGTTAAAATCTATATACATGTATAGGGGAAAATAGGGCTGGGTGGACAATATTGAATAAAAGATTTTAATCAATCTTCAGTGAATTAAATAGATCTTGTCCGTGCTGTTTTGTTCTGTTTTTAACTTCATTAAACATTTATTTGTAGCAAGCCTGCCATCCATAATTGCAATAAGCTGTTACTTTTGATGTGAAACAAAGTCTTAGCTTTCATATTTTGTCACTTTTATCACAAAATTCAAGAAACAAATGATTGAACAAAATGAAGCATTGCTTGGTCATTGGTTGACCTGAATTGGTATTATAGTGAATAAACTTTGATTGTGTGAGAAAATGTTGAAGGTGTCTGAATAAATTTTGGTTTAAAGTCCTCATGAAATCAAAATTGACCCGATTTACTTTGTTAGCACATATTACAGGTCTTAGGGTGAACAGTTAATCTGTGCAAGTTAATACACAGAAAAAATTTGCTTGTCGCGGTAATCTTTAATGAAAATCTGAAAAGTAACTTCCGGTCTGGAAACGGCGTTCCTTCTCAGATGATGTCAGTTTGACGGCTTAGGTTTGAAAATGCTTAACCACTCCCCTCCAGCCGTTAGTCTGCTGTGAGCTGAGAGATGGATTCAATATTCTCTATTCATGATTCCCTTTCACTTGGAAATATATCACAGCACTGAAGAAAACTCACTTCCTACTTCCGGTTCACTGGGACTTTAAGAAATATTTGCATATAGCCTACTGTGTATATATATATATTTATATAATTTATATCTAATTATAAATGTTTCATATATAAATATAACAATTGTTTCTTAAATATATACATACATGTGTGTGTATTTATATATTCACACATATATTATGTAAACACTTTTCCTGAGAATTGTTTCGCCCTCTGCAGGAAGGAAAGGGAAACTACAGCATCTCAGTTATTTCATCGCTCCGCCCACTGACACGTCACGCCGCCGACGTTCTGCGTAATGCCACGCCCCCTGCCGCGATCTTTCCGCCGGACTGTCAGCTGTCTAGTCACCAGCCATGAACCCTCAAGCCGAAGCACACCTAAAAATGACCGGCGGCGGGCTAACGAACGAAGCAGCTACCGCTGCGTGTAAAGAAGGAAACCCCATCACTAAAGTAAGACGCTGCATTTGAGTCTAGAGCTAGAGACATTTCAATCAAACATGAAGATCAGTTCGCTCATTTCCCTGTTCTCTTCCTTAACGCAAAGCACTGCAGGAAAACAGTGCGGTTCGTTACATATTTTTGATGTTGTTTCATAGTGATTTATCCGTCTCTGGTAGTTATTTGATTAAGTTTATATCCGTAAGTGCTTTATTGCTTAGTCACGTGGAAATAAAATTAAAATAGATGTGATTCTGTAATGCATATTGATATGTTAAGTTTACATACAGAATCAAGTCTGTAGTGATTCATTTACTATGTTGCTATAGTAAGTTACTATGATGACCTTTGACATTTTACACTGATAAAATGTTGACCTGTGGCTCCTACAGAGGCAAATATTACCATAACGACTCTCAAACTTATCAGGGAACCGGTCTATCAGGGAATTGTATTGTAACACTTTGACATTTAATTCTTTGTCATGTCATCATCATCATCATAACCAAAGTGATGCTATCGATGAGTCATAATTCATAACCGCACATCCATAGTGCAAACATTTACCAGAGATTTGATGTTGTTTTATGCATTTGCAGCTGATTATTTTCAACTCTAAAATCACTACTGAGTAATTTGAATGGACCCTTTTCACATTTCCAGGTTTCTCAGAAGCGGAAGTCATAGTTGGGTAAACTTCTATAGTGGTGAATGAGAGACTACATTAAATATATATATTTTGTGTGTGTTTCCATTTGTTTCCTAAATAGCGAGATAAAAACTCTATATTAGTGTTTTGACAACTTAAAAAGAGAGCGATTGCGGGCTGTCAGAAGAGAGAAAGATGTCAATTTGACCATCACTCACAGCTGCTGTATTAGAAACACCATCACGGCAGCTTTTTTTTTTTGTAATTTGATGCAAAGGTAATATAATGCAAAGTATAATGTTATATACACTCACCTAAAGGATTATTAGGAACACCTGTTCAATTTCTCATTAATGCAATTATCTAATCAACCAATCACATGGCAGTTGCTTCAGTGCATTTAGGGGTGTGGTCCTGGTCAAGACAATCTCCTGAACTCCAAACTGAATGTCCGAATGGGAAAGAAAGGTGATTTAAGCAATTTTGAGCGTGGCATGGTTGTTGGTGTCAGACGGGCCGGTCTGAGTATTTCACAATCTGCTCAGTTACTGGGATTTTCACACATAACCATTTCTAGGGTTTACAAAGAATGGTGTGAAAAGGGAAAAACATCCCGTATGCGGCAGTCCTGTGGGCGAAAATGCCTTGTTGATGCTAGAGGTCAGAGGAGAATGGGCCGACTGATTCAAGCTGATAGAAGAGCAACTTTGACTGAAATAACCACTCGTTACAACCGAGGTATGCAGCAAAGCATTTGTGAAGCCACAACACGCACAACCTTGAGGTGGATGGGCTACAACAGCAGAAGACCCCACCGGGTACCACTCATCTCCACTACAAATAGGAAAAAGAGGCTACAATTTGCACGAGCTCACCAAAATTGGACAGTTGAAGACTGGAAAAATGTTGCCTGGTCTGATGAGTCTCGATTTCTGTTGAGACATTCAGATGGTAGAGTCAGAATTTGGCGTAAACAGAATGAGAACATGGATCCATCATGCCTTGTTACCACTCTGCAGGCTGGTGGTGGTGGTGTAATGGTGTGGGGGATGTTTTCTTGGCACACTTTAGGCCCCTTAGTGCCAATTGGGCATTGTTTAAATGCCACGGCCTACCTGAGCATTGTTTCTGACCATGTCCATCCCTTTATGACCACCATGTACCCATTCTCTGATCGCTACTTCCAGCAGGATAATGCACCATGTCACAAAGCTCGAATCATTTCAAATTGGTTTCTTGAACATGACAATGAGTTCACTGTACTAAAATGGCCCCCACAGTCACCAGATCTCAACCCAATAGAGCATCTTTGGGATGTGGTGGAACGGGAGCTTCGTGCCCTGGATGTGCATTCCACACATCACCATCAACTGCAAGATGCTATCCTATCAATATGGGCCAACATTTCTAAAGAATGCTTTCAGCACCTTGTTGAATCATTGCCACGTAGAATTAAGGCAGTTCTGAAGGCGAAAAGGGGGTCAAACACAGTATTAATATGGTGTTCCTAATAATCCTTTAGGTGTGTGTACATAAAAAAAAAAAAGATGAAAATATAAAATTTTTTGCAGGTTTTACGATGCTGATGACTGTTAAACACGTCTTGTGAATAAGTGCATGACATAAATGTGTTTTTTATTTTTTATGTTGTTGATACAGTGTTATTCAAATGGCTGAGACCACTAATACATTACTTTTCCCCCAATATGGTCTTTTAAATTATGTTCTGACCAAAAGTTATTTATGCCACTGCTGTAGGACTTCATGATGCAGCAGACAATGCTGCGGGTTAAGGATCCAGTTAAATCCCTGGATTTCTACACACGCATCCTGGGAATGACGTGAGTGTACTAGTGTAAAAGACTGCATCTCTCAGCACTGAACTCTTCACTCTAATAGGAATGTGAATTCAGTCTTGATCTGATTTACTTTAGTTTTCATTTGCCTGGTTTCACAGACAAGGCTTAAAGGGATAGTTCACCCAAAAATGAAAATTCAATCATCATTTACTCGCCCTCGTGTCGTTCCAAACCCGTGAGACTTTTGTTCATCTTCGGAACACAAATGAAGATCTTTTTGATGAAATTTGAAAGCTTTCTGTCCCTCCAAGAGATCATAAAACGAATCCATATGAATTGAGCGGTTTAGTCCAAATCTTCTGAAGAGACTTGATCGCTTTATATGATGAACAGATTGAATTTAGGCTTTTATTCACATGTAAACATTCATCAACTCACACATCAGTTGTGGTAAAGGGAAGCTCAAACATGTTCACTTGTTGTGTTAGAACCACGATCTCTTTATGAACGTTTTGAAGCGTCAAAATGGTAGTTGTGTAGCTGTCAATGGGGGACAGAAAGCTCTCAGATTTCATCAATGTGATGTCCAGTGATTCAATGACGATGTCCTGGCTCTTCCAAGCTTTATAATAGCAGTGAATGGCTGTTTTCTGTCCAGAAAAGTGCATCCAGCCATCATAAATCTGCTCCACCCCGGCTCCGGGGGTTAATAAAGGCCTTCTGAAGTGAAACGATGCGTTTGCGTAAGAAAAATATCTTTATTAAAACTTTGTTACCCACATATTTATAAGTCTACAGTTTACTCACTGCACAGTTTACTTCACTTATTTTATCCCACTTCTTTATTTTTATTTTTTTACTTTTTCTTCTACTTGACTTGATTATTTATAATTCTACAGATATATATATATATATATATATATAAGTACTTTTTTATTCTATTTCTATATAATTTCCTCCTTGTGTGTTTAACTGTGAATTTGCACTGTCCATGGAGCGGACCAGTTTACATTTCACTGCCGGTTGTATATTCTGTATATAACTGTGTATGTGACAAATAAAACTCTTGAATCTTGAATCTTGAAACAGCCATTCACTGCTATTATAAAGCTTGGAAGAGCCAGGACATCGTCTGAAAGAAGAAATGTCATAAATCATGGGCTAATTTAAATTTTTGGGTGAACTATCCCTTTAATTACTCACCCTCATGTCGTTCCAAACCTGTAAGACTTTCGTTCATCTTCGGAACACAAATGAAGATATTTTTGATTAAATCTGAGAGCTTTCTGTCCCGCCATTGACAGCTACACAACTACCACTTTGACGCTTCAAAACGTTCATAAAGAGACCGTTGTTCTAACACAACAAGCGAACATGCTTGAGCTTTCCTTTACCACAACTGATGTGTGAGTTGATGAATGTTTATATGTGAATAAAAGCCTAAATTCAATCTGTTCCTAATTTTCATTTTTGGGTGAACTATCCCTTTAAGCCTAGTCCCAGACAGAAATGCATGTTTGAGCTGTCTCAACTGAAAGCAACTTGCACTGACATATCTTAAAATATGCACACCAGTAATGTTTTTTTTTTTTCCCTGAGGCACGTTTATAAAAGCTGTTTAAATGTCCAGGGCTATTCCTGATTTAATCCAAGCCCTGACTGTCAAACCAGGCCATTACGTTATAATATCCAAATGTGTTATGCATGTAGAAATGATTTGCATTTTAGTTCAGTTTTGGCATATGAAAATGCATTGCAAATAATAATATGAATGGGCTTTAATTGCTGACCTTTGCAATGAAGTATTTTTTTAACGTGAATGTTTTATTATAGGCTGTTACAGAAGTTTGATTTTCCCTCCATGCGATTCACCCTCTACTTTCTGGGTTATGAGGATAAGAAAGAGATCCCTGCCGATGTGAAGGAGAGGACAGCCTGGACGTTCTCCCGCCGAGCCACTATAGAGCTTACTCAGTAAGTACAGATTAAAACCTTCCTGATCTTTAGATATCAGCATCAGCCATATCCTTACAGGTTGACCACTAACCTTTTATCGTGATATTTGGCAGGTTCTGTTAAGGCAAATTCACACTGCACCATCATGCGACACCATATTACAGTTTGTCACTTTTCAGACATTCCAAAACCGACAAACGCAGATTCCACATTCAATCTGCAAAAAAGAGAGCTGACAGGTAACACACTGATCCGACAAAACAGGCAAAGTCTGTTACCGCCTGTCGGTGCAGTGTGAATTGGCTTTTACAGTAAATGATGGAAGACCTGAATAATGTCATTATAGTCCCTCAAACTTGCATATAGAAATACATTTTGAGGTACTCACACAGCGAGTTTTATTAAGTCAGGAGCTACAAATACTATTAAAGTGTGAGATTTCAACTTGCGCTATCTCGCAGATCTGACAAACTGTTCACGTGGCCAAGTTCTGCAATTACGATCCCTCCATGTGCCATAAGGTTGCCGACCGCTGTTGTAGAGCCTGTAATCTAAAGCTGTTTTCATGTGCCATTCTGTTTTAATCAGTAACTGGGGTTCAGAGACAGATGACAGCCAATCTTACCACAACGGCAACTCAGACCCAAGAGGCTTTGGTAAATATAACATGCATAACACAATTTCATGTCATAGAATTGACTGTGATTGAAGTCGGGCTGGACTGTATAACTTAATATATACACATCTCATTATCTTAGCCTTTTGACTGTACTCAAGATATATCTCTATATTTATGTATTTTGATGTCAATGCTTTTTTAATTTATAGAAACGTCATTTTGATTGAACAGCCATTGTGTGTGTGTGTGTGTGTGTGTGTGTGGGGCAAATGTAACATTCACACAGAGACGCAGAACATGCAGGAGTAATATTTAAATAGTCTTTTACGGTTTAATATTCACAGACACTAGTATATATTCAGCTACAGTCTGGAGCCCTGCGCTTAGATAAACACAAGCGACTGAAAGCAGCTGCCTATTAGTGGGTACTGAATATACTCTTTGCTACAGAAATGCTGGTATCGTCACAATTTCAAAATTTCAGTACCAACTTGGTACCGAAGTACTGGTACTTGTGACATCCCTATCGTGGACACGTCAGAGTCAGAACTGTTTCCTCAGTTCAGTGTACTGGTGACTCGAGAACTGTTGTAACCTTTAACCGACTCAGAAGAGAACTGCTATCTGTACTGCTGTTGACTCGAGAACTTCTGCCATCGCATCACTATTATATTTCCAATACCTTTTTATTTGCTATACTTTATGCTTTTCAGCTAAAGACATCAGAAACATGCATTTTGCCCCCTTCGGCACACAGTTCCCAGCATGTCGGACATGCCTGAAAGTTCTCAGTGTATTGTTTTACTAACTGGAGCGTTGAATGAGTTGTCAAAAACCAGAGTCATAGTCATATACTCCTGGACATTGTCTCATTTGAGGCGTAAAATGTTTCAGATGGTTCAGTCCGATTAGGTGAAGTGGTTCAACCAGTTCACTAAAAAGAACCGGTTCAAAAGAACGATTCCTTTGTGAACTGAGTGTCACGTTCACTACAATATTCACTTACATGTAGTTAACTAAAAATGTTATTCATTTAATAAGGCCATACAGAGACTGTTGAATTAACTATTTAAATTCACATTTATTTCCTCATTTATTACCTATTTTGCTACTGACCCCTAAACCAGAGTGGCTAATAAAACATGTCATTAGGAAATGTAATGCAATAAAGTACAAGAGGCCGTCGACTGCAGCAAAAACATTATTTGATGAGGTGAATTTGCTGTCGCTCATTAAACACCAGGAAAAACTCATTAAACTCTCATTAATTACCAGGACAAAGTCAAAAATCTCTGTTCAGAACGGCACAAAACACTTCATAGCTGCTGATGCCATATTTTTCAACTTTGGAGCTTCTGACGGTTCCATAGATGTCAGAGAATTTCATTGAGTTCCATCTTGGTGATATGTTTAAAATCAGTGCTGCGACCCTTTTCATCACACTAGTCACCAAAGCATTTCACTAACCATTGGGATTGTTGCATGGTATGTTTCTCATGTATCAAGGTAATGTTCAGCACTGGAGCATCACGGTAAGTTTTTTCAAAAGTCTCTCCAAATTATTTTTCAAACCACTCAAATTGTCAGGCAGCCTAATAGGTGAAAAGTTACTTCAAACTTGTTGGCCTTTAGTTCTTCCAATGTTTATGTTGCTAAGAGTGTTTGCTATGGGTGTTGCGCTGTGATACACAGAACTGTTGGGTGTAGCGGTTGTATCTGTGCTTTATCATGAACAAAACCAAAGTACTTTTAAGGCAAGTAATTTCACTCGGTGGCCATCTTTGAAACACCTCTCGGGCAGCTATTTCAATCATGCAAGTACAGCTCTTTTATCCTTAAGTGGGGAAACATCAAATTCTCCAAAGCTGTTCACCAAGCTTATGATTAAAACAGTTTCTAAACGCTCAAATCATGACAAAAAACTGCATTATTCAGGCTGGAGCAGCCATGTGCATCTCAGAACACTGACTGTTTCTATAGCAATGACTTTACCTATCGGCGATTGGCTCTTTTATTTAGAAGGCGGGACTTATTCTGCCATATTGCACTTTGCACTTTCTCCCATTCATAGTAATATGAGTGCACTATCTTTGTATATCTAAAGTCTTTGATAAAACACAGCTATTTACCAATTAGCATCAAGGACTGGAACCAAGAAATCATTGTGACGTTCATGAAGTTGCCAGAATCATCTCAAATATGTGCAAATGTAGTCCTAGATAAAAGAAGAGCGTAATATCCTTATATTACATTATTAACCTAAAAAATTTAAATATATTTATCTTAGGCCATATTGGAATTGCTGTGCCGGATGTCTATGCTGCCTGCAAGCTGTTTGAAGAGAATGGAGTAACCTTTGTAAAAAGGCCTGATGATGGTAAGTTATTTTATATTATCCTATACAATTATTTTGGTTGCATAGTGTTTCCCCACCAATAACAAACTAGCTAATCTTTCATTTCTAAATATGTTAGTCTCATGCAATGTTTACGGTGTTCTCAATAGCGTACTCTTGCCATTTATGCAGTATATAATATGCGTACTGTATGCTAATTTTCTGTTTGGATACATACATAAATACTTTCTGTTTATTTTGTTGCATAATTATTTCCATTTGGTCTGTCCTGCAGGTAAAATGAAGGGCCTGGCCTTTATTCAGGATCCTGACGGTTACTGGATTGAGATTCTCAGCCCCAACAACATGGTGTCCATCACTTCTTAAAGACTGTTGTTATGCTGTGACCTGATCAGAAGACACTAATTGTGAAAATCACGGACAATTGGGGATAAAAAATGGGTGATTGCTCTGTGCACAGTGAAGACAGACAATCTTTATGTATGACAGCGGCAGTGTGTTAGACGTGGTGAGCTGAATGTAACAATAGAATGCAACAATAGAATTTGACACCTTTTGATGCAGTCCTCCATAGAGTCTAAGCTTAAAACTTTATAAAAAAAAATATTTTTGTTGAATTGATGCAGTCCTAACCCTAGAACCATACCTTTATTTGTTAAAATAAAGCAAAGAAAGTATTTTTGTTGTGTCACTCTTTTGTTGAATTTGAACAAAGTACAGTAATGTTATTGGTATGCAGCTTTATAAGGAACACTAAGATTTGTATGTGGGAAATTCAGCCTTAAACACACCTTGCAGGTTCGAACTCGCCGGGACACGTGGTTAACACTGAACCGAGTTTCAGAAGATCTGTTGCTCAAACAGTTGACCAGAATTAAATGAGACTTCAAAGCTGACAACAAAAGCTTTAAAGACCTGTGTGGTTGTAAAATGGGGTTGGTCAAAGTAAAGAATCTTGACGGGGAAGGATCCAACCAGTTTCTAGATTCGTGGTATGATAAAGAATGCAGTTGGTGTCATAGGAATGAATCCTCTTGAGGACCTGTAATAATAAATGATGTTTTGTTTAGTTTAGATTGGTGTCTTTCCGCTAAAGCTGTTAAATTTTGAGCCCTCTACATTTTAATGCGGGAGGACAATGAAAAGTTGAGCTGAACATTAGCTTCTTAAAATTGGTTTAAAAGGATAGTTCACCTAAAAATGTCATCATTTACTCACTCTCAAGTTGTTCCAAAAACCTGTGAGTTTCTTTCTTCTGTTAAACACAAAAGAAGATATTTTAAAGAATGTTGGTAACCAGAGAGTTGACGGTAGCTCTGACTTCCATAGTATCTTTTTTTTTTTTTTTTTTTCTACTATGGAAGTCAGTGGCTACCGTCAACTCTGGTAACCAACATTCTTCAAAATATCTTCTTTTGTGTTCAGCAGAAGAAAGAAACTCATACAGGTTTGGAACAACCTGAGAGTGAGTAAATGATGACAACATTTTCATTTTGGGGTGAACTATCCCTTTAAGTTAGCTTTTGTTTAATGCATATGTAAATATTTTCCATACACACAAAAATCTATGAAATTATTTCACAGTGCTTATACATTTCTTTGTGATTAATGTAACCAAACAGTTGACGACACCCATTGATTTCCATAATAATATTTTCTGATAACAAATCACTAAATTGTAATGTAGACGCATGCACATTTGAAACAATATGCATTGTGAAAAGCGCTATACAAATGTGAATTGAATTTACATTTAGTCATTTAGCAGACGCTTTTATCCAAAGTGACTTACAAACGAGAGGAATAGAAGCAACTGGGCAACAATATGCAAGTGCTGTAACAAGTCTCAGTTAATCTAGCACAACACATGACAGATTTTTTATTTTTTTAATAAATAGACAAACAGAAAACGAATAGAGTGATAAGTGCTATTCTTAATTGGTCAGGTGCTGCTGGAAAAGATGTGTTTTTTGAAAATGGTTATAGACTCGGCTGCTCACATTGAGACAGGCAGGTCATTCCACCAGGTGGGAACGGTCCAGGAAAAGGTCCTTGTGAGGGATTTCATGCCTCTTTGGGATGGCACAACAAGGCGTCGTTCACTTGCAGAACACAAGCTTCTGGAGGGTGTGTGAATCTGAACAAGCGAGTTTAGGTATGTTGGTGCAGAGCCAGTGGTTGCTTTGTAGGCGAGCACCAGTGCCTTGAATTTGATTTGAGCGGAATTGCACGGGTTTGCATGACATACACAGATAACTATTTTATTTCTAAAAGAAAGAAGAAAGAAACTCATACAGGTTTGAAACAACTTGAGGGTAAGTAATGACAACACTTTCATTTTTGGGTGAACTATTCCTTTAAGTAGCTTAATATTGTGTTATGTATATGTATTTTTACACACACAATTCTATGCAATTATGTCACAGTGCTTATCACATTTCTTTGTGATTAATGTAACCAAACAGGTGACAACACCCATTGACTTCCATAGTATTTATTTTTTTCCCTACTATGGAAGTCAATGGGTGTTGTCAACTGTTTGGTTACTCATATTCTTACAAATACCGTCTTTTGTGTTCAGCAGAAGAAATAAACTCATACAGGTTTGGAACAACATGAGGGCGAGTTAATGATGACAGAAGTTTCATTTTTGGGTGAACTATCCCTTTAAAAAAACAAAAAAACAACAAAAAAAAAAAACTTACGAAACAGTAAAATTAAAATTAAAACGGAAAATAGAAAAATAGAAACTATAATAGTATCTCGGTGATACTAAAACAACACTGGTATAAATAACTCGAAGGCGTCCGGAGAAAGAAAGAACGACATTACACCCTCCGTCCACTAGAGGCGCTGTAACATTAACGCGTAACGTACGGGCGCCTTAAAAACATCCGGTAGGTGTTTTGCTTCTGAACGAATGGATTTGTGACTCGTTACATATTTACTTAGTAATTAATATATATTTAACATATATCCACTGGAGTCAAGAGAGCTTTGTCGCCTTCTCGGTGTGCTTTAGGCGGAGACAAACTCAATCTGAATCGGTGTTGGTGAGTGGAAGCTTATAGTCTATGGTTATAACGTCACATCTGCTCTAATATAACCGTGCTATATTTCATTGTTTTAACCACAAAACTAGCATGTATTACTGTATATTTGAGTGATGCTTGTGTTTTTATTGTTCATGCGATTGACACCGAATGTTCTGTAACGTGGACAAACAGCAATTTAGTGACATATTAAACATTTGTTACTGCTGAGACATATAGTCATCATTTTACTGGATATATTCCTATCCTATATTACATAATTACAATATAATGATGCTCAGACCATTTATACAGTATTATTTATTCCTCTCACAGAGGTTTTATTCAAGGCCATGAGAGTGTAATGTTTAATTGAATTATTTATTAAACTATATTTTAACATTTTGATCATTTAAATGGTAGAAATTCATGGTAGAGTGTTTTAAAATAAGACAAACCAACTAATACATTTAGAGCTGGTTTCACAGACAGGGCTTAGGTTAAGCTAGGATTAGGCCTTAGTTCAGTTAGGAATTTAAGTAACTTTTTATAAATGATCCTTAGAAAAAAAAAAAAACCTTACTGATGTGCATTACAATGACATTATTTTAAGCTAGTTGCTTTCAGTTAAAGCATCTCAAACATGCATATTTGTCTGGGACTAGATTAACTGTATGAAACAAACACATGAGACAAATGTATTAAGGCATATACACTCGCCTAAAGGATTATTAGGAACACCTGTGTTCAATTTCTCATTAATGCAATTATCTAATCAACCAATCACATGGCAGTTGCTTCAATGCATTTAGGGGTGTGGTCCTGGTCAAGACAATCTCCTGAACTCCAAACTGAATGTCAGAATGGGAAAGAAAGGTGATTTAAGCAATTTTGAGCCTGGCATGATTGTTGGTGCCAGACGGGCCGGTCTGAGTATTTCACAATCTGCTCAGTTACTCGGATTTTCACGCACAACCATTTCTAGGGTTTAAAAAAGAATGGTGTGAAAAAGGAAAAACATCCAGTATGCGGCAGTCCTGTGGGTGAAAATGCCTTGTTGATGCTAGAGGTCAGAGGAGAATGGGCCGACTGATTCAAGCTGATAGAAGAGCAACTTTGACTGAAATAACCACTCGTTACAACCGAGGTATGCAGCAAAGCATTTGTGAAGCCACAACATGCACAACCTTGAGGCGGATGGGCTACAACAGCAGAAGACCCTACCGGGTACCACTCATCTCTACTACAAATAGGAAAAAGAGGCTACAATTTGCACAAGCTCACCAAAATTGGACAGTTGAAGACTGGAAAAATGTTGCCTGGTCTGATGAGTCTCGATTTCTGTTGAGACATCCAGATGGTAGAGTCAGAATTTGGCGTAAACAGAATGAGAACATGGATCCATCATGCCTTGTTACCACTGTGCAGGCTGGTGGTGGTGGTGTAATGGTGTGGGGGATGTTATCTTGGCACACTTTAGGCCCCTTAGTGCCAATTGGGCATTGTTTAAATGCCACGGCCTACCTGAGCATTGTTTCTGACCATGTCCATCCCTTCATGACCACCATGTACCCATTCTCTGATGGCTACTTCCAGCAGGATAATGCACCATGTCACAAAGCTCGAATCATTTCAAATTGGTTTCTTGAACATGACAATGAGTTCACTGTACTAAAATGGCCCCCACAGTCACCAGATCTCAACCCAATAGAGCATCTTTGGGATGTGGTGGAACGGGAGCTTCGTACCCTGGATGTGCATCCCACAAATCTCCATCAACTGCAAGATGCTATCCTATCAATATGGGCCAACATTTCTAAAGAATGCTTTCAGCACCTTGTTGAATCAATGCCACGTAGAATTAAGGCAGTTCTGAAGGTGAAGGGGGTCAAACACAGTATTAGTATGGTGTTCCTAATAATCCTTTAGGTGAGTGTATGATGTCTGCACAGTTGGAATGATCCAATGAATGTCTCACCTCCATGTACTGTTTCCATTGACAAATTCAAATGTTTATGTTGTTTATGATTCAGATGTGAAGGTGTTCCCCAGCAGTGGTCATGAGTGACAGTCATCCTTTGCGGCCGATGAGCTCTGCGTCTGAGATCGACCACCTCCATCTCCTGTCAGAGCAGCTTGGCGCTTTAGTTCCCGGTGAAGAGTACAGCGACGTCACCTTCGTGGTGGAGGAGAAGCGCTTTCCTGCACACAGAGTCATTCTAGCGGCCCGCTGCCAGTATTTCAGGTTGCTCTTTATGAGATGTTGTTTGTCTATTGGGCATTTCTTGAGTGAAATTATTTATGATAGAAAAATAATTAATTTTGTACCATCAGGATTATTCTATGATCCTTTTCCATTTTTAAAGTTTTTGTAAGATTCTAAACATTCAGATAAATAATGTGTAATGAAGTAATTTGTTAATAAATTGCATTGTCATCTGAAGCTAAACTAATACATTTCGGTTTACAAACAGGTTAATTTGTTAGCATTAGTTAACTACATCAGAATAACAAGGGAAAATACTTAATCTTAGTTAATGTTAAAGTGCATGTTTTAAAATCAAAAGTTATCTGATAATATTATTTAAAGGGATAGTTCATCCAAAAATGAAAATTCTGTCATTAGTTACTTGCCCTCATGTCTTTCCAAACCCATAAGTCTGTTATTCATCTTCGGAACACAAATGAAGATATGTTTAATCAAATCTGGGAGATTTCTGTTCCTCCATTGACAGCTACGCAACTACCACTTTGACACTTCAAAAATTTCATAAAGAGATCGTGAAAGCGAATTCATATGAATTGAGCTGTTTAGTCCACATTTTCTGAAGACACGATCGCTTTATATGATTGCTTTTAACAGATTGAATTTAGGCTTTTAACTAAATCATTTGATGCTGATATTTCTACAAATTGTTATGCGCAAAACTTCAATTTCAGCCATAAAGAGCTCTACGGAAGACAATAGTGTCACTATTCAGCTTAATTCAGATTCATTGTTCATTCAATCCAGTTCAATAATACTCAATGTTTTAAAATTCATCAATTAAGAAACAGCTTCAACTTCAGCTCTACAGATGACGATGGTATCATTATCCAGCTCTTTAGAGTCAGTTCAGTACAATAACAGTGTCAATGTTACAAAGAAGTACCCATTTTGTAAAATCATTTCTCATTAATAAAATAGGCATTGTAACCTAACCTTGGTAAAATTCTGCTTTCAACTCATCCTTTTTTGTCTTTGTCTTGCTTTTCAACTCCTCAGGGCTTTGCTGTATGGAGGGCTGAGAGAGTCCCAGGCCCAGGCGGAGGTTCGGCTGGAGGAAACACGTGCCGAGGCTTTTTCCATGTTATTGCGGTATCTGTACACAGGCCGAGCCACCCTGAGTGAAGCCAAGGAAGAGACATTGTTAGATTTCCTGGGACTGGCGCACCGCTATGGCCTCCAACCATTAGAGGGCTCCATATGCGAGTTCCTCCGCACTTTATTGAGCACGCGAAACGTCTGTCTGGTGTTTGATGTGGCTAGTCTGTACTGTCTGTTTGGGCTGGCTGAGGCCTGCATGGCCTACATGGACCGCAACGCCACCGAAGTCTTGAAGTCAGACGGCTTTCTCACCCTTTCAAAGGTGAGTGGTAGAAGATGTGACAATTTTAATACATGATAATTAAGATTAGTATGTAATATGGCTGTTTCTTATGTTCTCTCTCTGCAGTCTGCACTGTTGACCGTTGTGAGGAGAGATTCCTTTGCTGCGAGCGAAAGAGAGATCTTTCAGGCCCTCTGCCGCTGGTGTCACCACAACGGCGATGGCCCAGAGGCAAAGGAAGTGATGTCATCAGTGCGACTGCCCCTGATGACCCTCTCTGAAATGCTGAATGTGGTTCGTCCTTCGGGCCTCCTCAGCCCAGATGACCTACTAGATGCCATACAGACCCGCTCAGAGAGCAGAGACATGGACCTCAACTACCGTGGCATGCTCAGTCCGTTTACTTCTATCTGCTTATCAGTCTATAGATACATGAACACTTAAGCCACTTTTCCACCGTTGGGCCAAACCGTTCTTGTTGCTTAACCGCTCCATTCCGTGCCGATCCGGCCCAGCCTGTACGGATATGGTTAACGGTTGCTGATAACGGAGCTCTTTGGAATGTAATACAAATGCGTCAGTTGTTGTCTTGGTAATGCAAGAGTTTACAGCTTACCGTTCTTAGAACTGTTGAGCCCGACTGTGGAAAAGCAGCTTTAGATTATTAAAGGAAAAAGGTCACAACATGACAATTTTTTTTGACTAATTTTAAAACCCACTATAATTTATACATTATTATTATTGCATTATAATATCATTAGAGTGTCAACTTGTTGACAAGTTTATTTGTAATATTTATTAAAAAAAAGTTTTAATTATAATTTATATTTAAGTGTAATTGTATTTACCACAAAGCCTCACAGAATTAAATTCATTGCTAATATTTACGTTTGTGGTGTTCCCAGCAAAATGATGTTACTTTCTTGAGTATGCTGCTTTTATTAGTTAAAGAGATTTCACGAAAGACTAACACTATCAGTATGGAAAGTGACAGAGGACAGGAAATAAACCCAAATATTGTATATTAAGACAAATATGATAGAGAAACAAAAATGGTCTGCATGGCCTGTCTAATTTGATGGTCATAAAACTAAATTACTATCATGTTTGGTGCAGAAAACCTTGACTAACATAAAATGTATAAAATGGTCCAGTTAATCATTAGCTAACTGTTTCTGGTGCTAATGCTGGAGAATTAAAGTTATTTGTGTGGGGTATTTTTTATGCAAAGTATAATTGAAAACTTAATTTTCTGGAAATTTGAGTTGTGTGCCCACCTTTTACATCACTGGCATGTAAAGCAAAGGTCCGTAGAGTACGGAAAATGTTTCAGTTTGACTAAAATGTGTCTCTGCTTTGTTGTGTGTGTGTGTTGTAGTCCCAGAGGAGAACATTGCCACTATGAAGCACGGCGCTGTGGTGGTGAAGGGTGAGCTGAAGTCTGCTCTCCTGGATGGAGACACGCAGAACTATGATCTGGACCATGGCTTCTCGAGACACCCCATAGAAGAAGAGGGGCGAGCTGCTGGCATTCAGGTCCGCTTGGGTCAACCCTCCATTGTCAACCACATACGTCTACTGCTGTGGGACAAGGACAGCAGGTAATGCAACATTAAAGGGACCGTTCACTCAAATTAAAATTCTGCCATCATTTGATCACTATCATGTCAAGTCACTTTTATTTATATAGCGCTTTATACAATACAGATTGTTTTAAAGCAGCTTTACAGTGATAAACAGGAAGATAATGATTCAATGATGCAAAATAATTAAATTCTGCTGTAAAGCAGCTTTAAAAAGACAATAGTAAACAGTCATTATTCAGCTGAAATCAGTTCAGTGTTGATTCATTTCGATTCAATAACTGTAAAGTACATCAATTATGAAATTAGTTCAGTTCAGCTATAAAGCAGCTCTGCAGAAATGTCATCAGTGATGTAAGTTGATCATCATCCAGCTAAGTTGAGTTCTCATCCAATAGTGTCAGTGCAGTCAAACCAGTAATATTGCTTAATATAAAGTGTCCCCAACTAAGCAAGCCAGAGGCGCCAGTGGCAAGGAACCCAAACTCCATCAGGTGACAGAAATAGAGAGGAAAAAAAAAGAAACATGGGAGAAACCAGGCTCAGTCGGGGGGCCAGTTCTCCTCTGGCCAACAAACTAACACCGTGTGATTATGATTCAGGCTGCATCACGAGTCAGAAGTCAGATTGTGGGTCGCTAGCATTTAAAATATTTCATTTAGTTCCTTCTGCTTGAAGACCAGATTCATCACGCTGGTATGAAGACGAAGCTGGCCTTAGGGGTCTGTGCTGAGGACATGCCTGGTTCTTATGGGCTTTGCTGAGGATCTGTGCCGATGGCTGTCGTGTCGACGAGGTCTTCACAGGGGATTGTTCTAGTTGACACGGTCTCTGTTGACATTCAAGGCTGCATTGAGGTCGTGTCTAGGTGCAGGTCCGCCATCTGATCTGGATAAGGCCTGGATCCGGCTGACTACGGTAACCTCGGGATAAGGATCAGACAGACTACTATTAGCGTAGATGCCATTCTTCTTGCGTTGTGACAAGTACATATGGTGTTATAGGAAGTGTTCCGGTTTACCTAATTCATGCAGCCTAACAATCCTTTAGTGAATTTGAATTATAGAAATGTGATAATGTGTTGTGTATGTCAGGTTAAAAAGATATGTTTTAAGTCTAGATTTCCCGAACAAAACTAGGAAGGCTGTTCGAGAGTTTGGGTGCTAAATAGGAAAAGTTTAATAAGGAGCCAAATGCATTATTAATCTGGTTCTGTCAACATGGCCATATTTCCTGTTTCCTGGTTCTAGTAAGAACTCTAGCTGCTGCATTTTGGCTTGAGTTTGATATCTATGGATTTTATTCGGCTTGAGATTGTTTATTAAGCATGCAGGGCAACCACCCAGTAGAGCATTACAATAATCTAGCCTTGGGGTCATGAACACATGAACTAACTTCTCTGCATTTGTCATTGAGAGAATATCTTGTAAATATGTCGGTTTACAGATGCTAGAAATGTGTCTTTGAAATGAAAGATTCAAAGAGATTGCCCAGGTTCGTAACTGACAACGAAAATTTGACAGCTGTCAAGTGTAACAGTATTCTAGGTTATTACTTTGGAGGTGTTTGGTCCAATAATTAAAATGTAAAACTTACTACTATTTAAAACTTAACTTATTACTAGTCATCCCTTTATTTTATGCATTCTGCAAATTTTGTGAATTGGTATGTTTCGTCAGGGCACGAAGAAATATAAAGTATCATCACCATAACAGTGAAAAACGCCATGCTTCCTAATGATATCTTCCAAGGGTAGCATGTACAGAGTGAAAAGCAACGGTCCTGGCACTGAGCCTTGCAATACTCCATACTGAACTTAAGTTGTGATCGATATGACACCTTTTAATTTACTGCTACAAATTGATAATGGTCAGATAAATATGAGTTTTCAACCATGCCAATGCAATTCCGTTAATGACAGCATCATTTTCAAGTCTATTCAAAAGAATGTTGTGGTCGATAGTATCAAATGCAGCACTAAGATCCAGGAACACTAACAGAGCGATATAACGATTGGGTGATAAGAGCAAATCATTTGTAGCTCTAATAAGAGCAGTCTCAGTACTATGATAAGGTCTAAATCCTGACTGGAAATCCTCGCAGATACCATTTCTTTCTAAGAAGGAACAAAGTTGTGAGGACACTGCCTTTTCAAGTATTTTTGACAGAAAAGGGGGATTTGAGATTTGGATTTTGTCTGTAATTAACAAATTCTCTAAGATCAAGTTGTTGTTTTTTTTTAAACGAGGTTTATTAACAGCCAGATTAAACGTTTTTGGTACGCATCTTAATGACAATGATGAATTAATATTAAGAAGAGGATCTATGACTTATGGAAGCATCTCTTTTAGTAGCTTAGTCTGTATACGGTGTAACATACATGTTGATTTTGATGATTTAACAAGTTTAGACAATCCTTCCTCTCCTGTAGCAAAGAATGAATGGAATTGTTCCTCACAGGGTCTACTGATGTGATGTCATTCCAAACTGAAAAGGAGATTGTCCACCATTCTCTTATTCATATAGGCTACATTCACATTTTTTGGGATCGACAGCCCATTACTTACTGGTTTGAGTATCGAAATATTCCTTCAAGCAACTTGCAGTAGCGTCTTGAATACTGTCTGTATGAGCATGCAATGGTATTCTCTTACCAGTAACCACAGCGACAGTGGCAAAGATCAAACCGTAGACACACATTTGTGCATTGCAGAGTGGCTCACTCGCATTGCAGAGTGGCTCACTCGCATTGTATGGCTGACAGACAGCTAGTTATCCAGTCCAGTTAACTCCATAATATGCTCTACATGCAGCATTTTGATGGCTCTCTCATGTCTGCAGGTCTTACTCGTACTATGTCGAGGTGTCTATGGATGAGCTGGACTGGGTGCGTGTGGTGGATCACTCCAAGTTCCTGTGCCGTTCCTGGCAGCATCTCTATTTCCCAGCACGAGTTTGCAGGTAGAACTCATTACACAACAACAGCTTCAAAATGTTATGTTTATCTTTAAACATTGCACATCAGCTCATTCCTCAAAGAGTCTGAAAACAGTTTGTTTGAAGATTCAGTTTCTCTAAACTTCTCCTTTCTGTGAGCCTGCTCTGATTGGTCAGACGGCCCAAATGATACGAATGGTAACGATGGCATCAGTTTTACCATATCAATTTAAGTGCGAGTCCTCATCCTTTTCAAGTGCATGCAAAGTGGACATGTTGACATCACGAAACAAACTCAAAAAATTGGTGGGGTAAAGTAGACGTTGTTCGCGGGCAGCCAGTGAAGACCATTGGTGGGCATTATGCAAATTTGTTACATTTTTACATAGGTCTGTAACAGGAAGTGCGATTTGCTGATGACTCTTTTAGGCAGTTTATAGTCAATTAATTATTTTAGGAGACAAATTACTTTTTGTTGTGCACTTTCATTTTTAAAACTTTGCAGACTATTTACATTCACAAACAGCTGTATTACACACTGCATGAAAGGTAATATTCAGAAACATAATAGGGGCACTTTAATTTATTTAACAAAAGAAAAAACAAAGTCATACCAATCTCAAACTTTTAAACAGTAGATTTATGTTATGAACAATATATTCCAGAATGAGTTTATTGTATAATGCTTACATGCTGAACAAACTTTATACATGGTGTACAATTTATTATTTTAATGTTTTTAGGGTAATTTGTAGTAAGTCAGTCAAATACAAACGGTTTTTCCATTAAATTTGCTCAATTGTGACATTGGATATTTGCTAACTGACTGTCTGTGAACACTGCTTTTATTTGTGAATTCAGGTTTATTCGTGTTGTGGGGACACATAACACTGTCAACAAAGTGTTTCACTTGGTGGCTCTGGAGTGCATGTACACACAGCGACCTTTCACCCTGGAGAGAGGCCTAATAGGTAGATAGTTAGTTTTCCTTATTTCACTGGTTATTCAGGAAGTTACACGCATATCAGCTTGTTTACTAAAACTCATCCCACGTCTCCTCCTCTGTGTCTCCCTGCAGTTCCCACAGAGAACGTGGCGACCGTGCAGGCATGTGCTAGTGTGGTAGAGGGTGTGAGTCGCAGCAGAAACGCCCTGCTGAATGGGGACACCAACCACTATGACTGGGACTCGGGATACACCTGTCACCAGCTGGGCTCTGGAGCCATTGTTATCCAGCTCGCTCAGCCATACATGCTGGGCTCAATCCGGTACGAGAGCTTATGTTACAGGTTAAAAAGGCAATATTATACCCTTTAAAGAATTCGTTCACTTTAAAAAAAGATGAACATTACTCCATGATTTACTCACCCTCAAGCCATCCTAGGTGTATATGACTCTCTTCTTCTGATGAACACAATCAGAGTTATATTAATAAATATCCTGATGTTTGCAAGCTTTATAATGGCAGTGAACGGGGCTCACGAGTTTGAAGTGATTTGCAAACTGTGACACATTGCAAACTGTGGACACACACACAGAGCTGTGACACCCAGGGAACGAATTGTGGGTTTGGTGCCTTGCTCAAGGGCACCTCAGTCATTTCCTGCCTGTATTGAGATTCGAACCCGCAACCTTCGGGTTACCAATCTGACTCCCTAACCATCAGGCCACGACTAGATGAGGATAAATTAAACTCCACTCAAAAACTTACATAAAAGTAGTCCATATGACTTTGCTATTGTACGGGTTCAGAAAACTTGTAACACTTTGCACGTGTGCAAGGAATAAAATTAAATTGAATCAGTTATTTGCCGAAAACCTCTTCCGCCACAGATCTCAAATCTAATAACAGTGGATGCAATAAAGTAAATGGAAAACGGGACACAGTAATCAATTATATGATGCACACTGTTTCGAAAGTGTAGCCACAAGACGTAAACATTATACATGCTAACACAAGACTAGAGTGATAGTTGCTCGCCGTGTCACGAAACCCATGATGTGTGTAAGGATATAAGAAAATGACATTTCTTAAGTAGAAAAATTAAAACAAGAATTTAGCAGTGCTAAAATGATTTATACAGCATCTAGTAAAATTTTAATGAAGAAAAGTAAACAAATTAAAATGCAACATTTTTAACATAGCATAGTTAGGCTGAATAAGAAATTGACAGTGTTGGAAATGCATATCAGCAGAAGTGTGTCATTTAATAATGTTTTTCTAAATGTCTCTTAAAGGGGTGATGAATTGAGAAATCACCTTTCCCTTGAGCCTTTGATATATAAAAGTTAATTGTGATATACAGTATTGTTCAAAATAATAGCAGTACAATGTGACTAACCAGATTAATCAAGGTTTTTAGTATATTTTTTATGGCTACGTGGCAAACAAGCTACCAGTAGGTGCAGTAGATTCTCAGAAAACAAACAAGACCCAGCATTCATGATATGCACGCTCTTAAGGCTGTGCAATTGGGCAATTAGTTGAAAGGGGTGTGTTCAAAAAAAATGGCAGTGTCTGCCTTTGACTGTACAAACTCAAAACTATTTTGTACAAACGTTTTTGTTTCTAGGATTTAGCAATCCTGTGAATCACTAAACTAATATTTAGTTGTATGACCACAGTTTTTTAAAAACTGCTTCACATCTGTGTGGCATGGAGTCAACCAACCTGTGGCACCTCTCAGCTGTTATTCCACGCCATGATTCTTTAACAACATTCCACAATTCATTCACATTTCTTGGGTTTGCTTCAGAAACAGCATTTTTGATATCACTCCACAAGTTCTCGATTGGATTAAGGTCCGGAGGTTTGGAACCAAGACTTTGCTCGTTTACTAGTGTGTTTGGGGTCATTGTCTTGTTGAAACAACCATTTCAAGGGCATGTCCTCTTCAGCATAGGGCAACATGACCTCTTCAAGTATTTTAACATATGCAAACTGATCCATGATCCCTGGTATGCGATAAATAGGCCCAACACCATAGTAGGAGAAACATGCCCATATCATGATGCTTGCACCACCATGCTTCACTGTCTTCACTGTGTACTGTGGCTTGAATTCAGAGTTTGGGGGTCGTCTCACAAACTGCCTCTGGCCCTTGGACCCAAAAAGAACAATTTTACTCTCATCAGTCCACAAAATGTTCCTCCATTTCTCTTTAGGCCAGTTGATGTGTTCTTTGGCAAATTGTAACCTCTTCTGCACATGCCTTTTTTTTAACAGAGGGACTTTGTGGGGATTCTTGAAAATAGATTAGCTTCACACAGACGTCTTCTAACTGTCACAGTACTTACAGGTAACTCCAGACTGTCTTTGATCATCCTGGAGGTGATCATTGGCTGAGCCTTTGCCGTTATTCTTCGATCCATTTTGATGGTTGTCTTCCGTTTTCTTCCACGTTTCTCTGGTTTTGCTCTCCATTTTAAGGCATTGGAGATCATTTTAGCTGAACAGCCTATACGGTTTTCCCCTCTCCAATCAACTTTTTAATCAAAGTACGCTGTTCTTCTGAACAATGTCTTGAATGACCCATTTTCCTCAGGCTTTCAAATGCATGTTTAGCAAGTGCTGGCTTCATCCTTAAATAGGGGCCACCTGATTCACACCTGTTTCTTCACAAAATTGATGACCTCAGTGATTGAATGCCACACTGCTATTTTTTTTGAACACACCTTTCAAGTAATTCAACTAATTGCCCAATTGCACAGCCTTAAGAGCGTGCATATCATGAATGCTGGGTCTTGTTTGTTTTCTGAGAATCTACTGCACCTACTGGTAACTTGTTTGCCACGTAGCAATAAAAAATATACTAAAAACCTTGATTAATCTGGTTAGTCACATTGTACTGCTATTATTTTGAACAATACTGTAAGAATATCCTCTAAGTTTCGGAGCTGAAAACTTCTTTGTTAGTCAAAGAAAAGCTTTTATTGACACCAGGCCCAGAAAACGAGAGCTCTCAAATATATATTGATCAATGACGTCATAGAATGCAGAAACGCCGCCTCAACAGCCTGCTTCTGTAGCCCCGCCCACTGACTCGTGGAGCTAAACGGATCACGCTACCGAGCAATAAACATGCCGAAGATAGCAAGATATTGTGCTGTGCCTGGTTGTGGAAGAACACAGTCTTACGAAGCTTCCTTCAGATACTAATATTAGGAATGAGTATACATTTGTTTGCTTCATTTCACTGCAAAATCGTTTGTAAATAAAACACAGGTCGAGACTGGATTTGCAGACATAATGAGATTATAAAACACAATGCTGTGCCTTCTATATTGGATCCGACAGGAATGGTGCAACACGCTTATGTGAGTAAAACATGTTTTTTATATGTGATAGTATTGCATTGTTACAGATCATTTTGATTATGTGTAACGGTTACGTGTCTAACAGAGCATACCTTAGCACGCTGTCACAGGCTGGATAATCCTTTATTTGTTGGTTCATTGCGATTCGGGATCAGACTCGGATATATATGGACCAGGGCTCGCAAAGCCCAACGATATATCCACCGATCGGGCGGGCCAAGTAATAAAAAATAATAATATTCCAATCAATCGCAGGTGGATGAGAGATAAATCTTTGTGTTTGTTTGATAAAGACGTTTTGCGAGGCCTGTGAGAGAATCATTCCGGTTGCCGCTTTCAAAACAATCCCTCATGTGAACTGACAGGGGAGCAGAAGCTCATTAAATATGCAAATCTTATCCAATCCTAGCCGTGGGCGTTTACTTCCAAGTCTTCAGTGCGGCACGCCCATCAAAACCGAGCGTTCAGGAGAGAGCCTCAAAACCAGTGTAGAAAATAGCCTATTACTTATTCATTCTGATGTTTTTGAATATAAAAACCACGCATAAGCGTCATAAATTGACCTCAGACAACAGTATAAAAAAATAAAAAAAGCCAGTTCATGACACCTTTAATGGTTTAATGATGCCAATCATTTTGGTTTATAATCATGGTTTATTCTCATTACAGGTGAACCTGTTTTTAATGTAGCCTGGCTTGTATTTTATTTTACTTTGCACAATTTCTAGATATCATGATTTTTGTACAGAGGAAATATTGTATGCATTTTAACAAATACTTTTGAAAGTACTTTGAAGTGCATGTCTTCCATCTAGTCTCTTGCAGTGCCTTACTATAACTATAGCTTTTGCTTAAAAAAAAATTATGATTTGAAATAATCTGAACCAGTTTCTGAACCAGAGAGTTTCCTTCAAGTTGTATTTACCATTCATTCGTTAAAATCTTTGTCTCAGTCTTTAGTTTAGACACACTGACACTGTGAAATCTGTGTCTGTAGGTTGCTGTTGTGGGACTGTGATGAGAGGAGCTATAGCTATTATGTTGAGCTCTCCACAAACCAGCAACATTGGGTGAGGGTCATAGACAACACAAAAGTGGCATGCAGGTCAGTGAATGCTGTTTTTCTTTCTATTATTACCTCATTATTTGCTTGCATTATAATTATGTCTATAACCACCTCAGAGTTTACATAAGTTGCATGTAATTCTTACAGGTCGTGGCAGACTCTGACATTTGACACACAGCCTGCATCCTTTATTCGTATTGTGGGAACTCACAACACCGCTAATGAGGTGAGTAATCTCTGCAGACTCAGAGGACTCCTTCTAACATCACATTAATGCTGCTTTCATCAGATTACATATGATGCAATATGATGAAAAATTGACATCATATTATCTCAATTACAGAGCAAATTATACATGTATTTGTCAAAATAATCACATTTTTGATGACATTCTACAGCCCTAATGATCTTTTTTTCTCATGCTGTCTCCACTAGGTTTTTCACTGCGTTCACTTTGAGTGCCCTGCACAAGTCGATGCCATTGTTAAAGATGGAAATCCTGGACCAGACCAACCCAAACCAGAATCCAGCTCCCAGAACTCCCATTCACAGGGCCTGACGCCCCAAAAACCCTCCACGTCTCCGCACACATAGACTGTGGATGTTTATGATGAGACACACTTGAGATGCTCAGGTTGTGTTTTCAAGGTTATGTGCTGCTAAACAAAGAATTCTT